>KK112492.1:384229-513600 GCA_000611955.2 Stegodyphus mimosarum
AACAAAGCAAAATATTATTTATTCAACTAATAAAAGAATTTATCAAGCGTCCGGTGGAATATCCAAAATTTTTAGTTCTGCGATATCCCGCTAATAATTGTCTTGTGGAATAATACAATCTATCTTTAAAAAAGTTTTGTATTAGGTCATTCACACAGATTCATCTTATTGAATAAATAGTATATAACGTATCTGCTTTTCGCCTACAGAGAAGTTCTCAATTCTATTAACACCAATATTTCCGTTTTAAATAATGTATGATCTAGAGATGCTATGAGCGGTCCATTGAGTTTTGTAAATTCACATTTTAATGGTGAGATATCGATGCCTTGAAATATATAGCAAGCTGTGGTTGGTTATTTGCAGACAATTTAAAACATACTTAGAACATGCCACTGGTCAAGCGTCATTGTAGCATGTAAAAAACAGCCGTCGTAATCTAACCGCTTTAATATCCCAGCCATTACTAAAAATTTTAAAGAAGGAGATAAAGAAGAAGTATATTTGCTTATTCTTAATTAATCCAATAAAATTTATGCAAGATGCACTGGTCCAAGGGAGATGATAAATGTCACTGTTCCGTCTCCACCGCAGTAGTAATAGTAAAACTCTTCAATGGAAAAGCAAAGCCCATTCGTGTGAATATAATCAGAACGTATATTGCTAGAACAAACCTCAAAGGAGTTATTTTTGAAAACTAAAATGAGCTTAAAGAAATTCTTCTAACTTCTCAAGCTTCTAGAATGTATTCTTCAGAAATTGAAACTTGAGCATTAAATGGAAGATCAACAGCAGCAAATTCGACAATAGCATAAGAAAGCAGGAGTCATTATTTACGAATAGAAGGAAAATGGCAAAGGTAGACTCTCATAAGGTAAAGGTCAAACCCAATGTGAAAGGAAAAAGCACCAGTATACTAGATTCTAAAACCTTCAAATGCCAAAAAATGGATAAAGAATTTGAAGACTTTTTAGAATTTGACTTGATAGAAAGAGAAGTGCTAAAATGGAGTAAAATGTGCATCATATAGTTCATGTAAACAGAAATAGTGGCAAAATTCGATTGTGTACTGATTATCGTACATTAAATGCTGCCACAGTTATTGATGCCATAACTTTCCAATGCAAAATGCTGCAGGACTTATTCATCTAGTACTCTTACTTATTTGCATTCACTGTATACTGTACTCATTTGCATTCACTAGTAGCACAAAGTAACATAATATTGGCAATGGATTTATAGGATTGCAATTGGATATTGGGCTATTCCATTGGATCATCCTGAAAGAAGTCCTAACATTTCATTGAAAACACATCAACAATACGACTTAAAGTTACGAAACCGATACAGTAACTTTTCAAAAGAAATTAAAAAAAGCACTCTCTCTGAACAGAGATTTTACTAGAACACAAACTGATTAAATTTCTGTTCATTTATATATGATGTTCATTTATATATAAAGATATATTTATATGAGATATGTGATTATAAATGCAACATGTATAAGTAAATATATATGTTATATATGAGATATAATATGTGATATATAATAAACATAAATCTCATATCATATGATACTTACTAAATTCGGAAAGTTTTATTTTGCATTCCATATTAGCAAATGTGATTTGGCCGCACGCTATATTCAATTGAGCCATATATTATTGGGCTGGTAAAAATCAGGTTGATATTGAGAAAATAAAAGATATTTCCATACTGCAAAATTAAGAAATAAGATACAGTTTAGAAGCTTAAATAAACTAAACTCAGTGGCGAATAGCCCTTAGTGAGCCATGGCGTGCAGTGCCCTGATATAAACTTTCTTGATCGTGGGCCTGGGGGTGAGTATATACTTAGGACAAGTGGCCAGCTTGTCGCAGGATCCCCAGTCTTTAGTTCCAAGCAAATTTAGTACCCATTTTATAGCCGCACTCAAAGGATAAAATGTTGAGTCAGCCTTGCCCTGCTCGGAGATCGAGCCACAGACCTGTGGTGGTGCGGCACCACCACGCCACAAGTTTAAAAGTTTATTAGATCTATATAATTCCTATGGGATAATATTTCAAAGTGTGCTGCTCACTGATCTTACTAAAGAAAAAATACATGAGAAGAGCACGACATAGCTTTTGAGAAATTTAAAATACTCTCTAACTGAAGCTCTGTTGTATACACCAGTTTTGGGGCAACTATTATGCATTATCAAATAAGCTTTGCATCATATTTATCTTGGAAATTCACTTATCTTAGAAATTTTCTGTATGATCTATATAAATCAAAATTTAACTTGCGCTCAAAATTCGTGGTCTACTATTGAAAGAGAAATGCGTATAAGCTGCCGTATGAAATCTAAAATTTGAAACGTGTGTAAGGATTAACCTTATTTTATTAACAGTTATTTTATGTTATGCAACTTTCCTATCTATTCTAATTTCAGCTTACAATTTTCCTACCAGAATAAAATCTCAGAAGTGCAGTGAATGCAAATGAGTAAGAGTACTATTTAAGTCGATGTTTCGCAGACTTCGAGAAAGAGAGTCTGATTTTCCTGACTAGCGCGCGTCTGCCTTTTGGCTACGTTCTCTCTTAGATACTACGCTCGGCCATGCTTTAGACCCATGTTTGGCTTCGCCGATTTAATTAATATTTAGGAGCCAACTATTTAGAATCCCGACAGCTTCGACTATACCTTTCAGTTAGCTTTAATTAAGCTTAGTTAAGTTTAATTTCATAATTATTTAAGTTCAAGCCCAAATGGAGGCTTTTTGTATGTTCCGAGTTAGGATTTAATTGTAATTATTCTGAGAAAAAAAGAGTAGTTAACCCTTCTTACGTGTTTGTTCACACACTGAAACGATTATTCGCTTGTTAGTGTTTGTGGGGTTCTAAGGTTGAATATTGAATTAAAAAAGTAAAACCCCACACAATGATTTTTGGATGTACAGTTGAATTGTGCTCTGACCAAATCTTTGCCATACTTGATAGAGTGTGCGCTTTTCAAAAGTTTTTTAAATCCGTTTTGATACATGTTTCTAGAGAAAATTAATTTTTTGGCAAAGTAGTTTTTCTAGGCAAAGTGGAACGGGAATGTTTACACCTATCTATGCATGAAGTATATGGAAGTGTTAAATTTTAGCACTTTGTTAACTTGATCACACTGAAAATATTCAAGCATTTATTAAATTCCGCTCATGTTTTCTAGCATATTGATTTAGAATCTTTCAATAATTTCAGTCATAACCAATTCTGAATATCATGTTCATAAACATTATTTTTATTATTTAAAAAGACATAATAATTGCATTTCGTAAGCAGACTTAACATTTTTTATATCTGTTTACTGACGAAAAGAAAATTAAAATATTGAAACTAATCAGACGTCGAAGCTTAAATCACATAATTGATGTTACTAACAGCTTAATGAAGATAGTTCTTACTTTTTGAGATATAGAAATACGCCAGAAAAAAAAGGGATTAAAGATAAGATCAAATTTACTCCAAAACAGATATGAGCCATTGAAAAATTAATTATTTCTATTTAATTACGCATTTTCGGTAATTAAAGTGATTAATAGACGGATTTGTGCTTGGAAAATGATAAAAATTATATTCTCAATTTTAAATTGAGACCCTTTTTTATTACATAATCCATCGCGATGAATATTACCTAACAATTATTTAAATAAAAAATTAATGCACTTCAAAGTACTTAACGACATTCAAAAAATGAATAAATTTAATGTACCGTTTTCACACAGAACAAGAAGGAAGGAACAAAAGAAACCTCCTTTTCTTTGTGCTTGAGAACTGGTATGTCTTCTTCCCCACGGTGAAAGAAAAATATTAATGGAAATACAATGAGGATTAATAAGGTTTCGTTAATTTATATTAAAAATAACAGGAAATAACGAAAGATAAATTTTATTATTTTCTGCTATTTTTTTCTTAAAAATAAGACTTGTAATTATTTCTGTTTGAAGTTTCATTAATTAGCAAGCGAAAATGTTCTTTTAGAAGTGTTTGAGGACGACTTATGATTATTATCGAGATGACACTTCTAAACACAGTTTTTTAGATAATAATAAAAACTGTAAATATAATGTAATCTGTCATACAGTTTGTATTAGTAATTCCATTTTATTCATTAATACTACTAAGCATTTTGTTTTAATAAATGAATACATGACAAACAATTACTAATATCTTTACTATTACGTGTGCCTAATTTCTGAGATATTTTAATACATGTTATTTTATATGTTACATTTTAATACATATATTTCTCAGGCCTTCTTTGCATGCCTTCGTGGTGTAGTGATCAGCACGCTCTATGCGTATTCGAGAAGTCCGTGGTTCGAGTCCCGAGTAGGGCATTTCCCATTTTTCATGTATATCCAGCTTCTACAAAACCTAATGTCTCTACAACGGCGCCCGAACTTAAAAGGTGGTGGTGGATGATTCTCCATCACCAGGATTTGGCAACTGGGTTCCCTAATGCCCAGCCGTCCTTTAAAAGGTATTTCTCCAGCCTTCTTGGCATGCCTTTGTGGTGTAGTGGTCAGCACGTTCGACGAGTATTCGTGAGGTCCGTGGTTCGAGTCCTAGCGAGGACATTGCTCATTTTTCATCTCTTGTGTTTTCAAAATACACCTAATGTATCTACAATGCACGTTACTAAAATTTGGGCATTCTGAGCTAAAGTATTCAAATATAAGGAACAAGCTATTTATCCAATGCAAAATTGAAACAATGAACAAATAAAGCATTCAAATTGCAAATTAAAGCCTAGAAAAGAAAGTCATATTAGGTTACTTGAATATGGCTAATCAGAAGAGAGCTATCTGCTTAAGGAAAGGGATGCCTTGGTGAAGGATGTTTTAAAGTAAACTGGTTCGTTTTTACATCAGACATGGAACCAATAGCAAAAGCAATCTCTGCAGCTACCCCACACTCCCTGGGCTTGAACGCAAGTCGAACTACCATTATTCAATGTGCTTAAAGAATCGGCCATTGGTGTGGCAACCCGAGAAAAAAACGAAAAGTTAAGGAAACAAAAATACTTGAGCTCAGTAAACCCATGCCGAATGTGTGGCTTACCTCATTAATATATACAGCGTATGGCAAAGCTGCGCTCTGCAAAGTTAACTTTCTGGGAAAGAAAAGGGTTAGGTTTAAGATCTACTGTCTATCTCTTGTGTGAAATCTGGAGAGTAGTGACTTCACAGAAGAAGAGTTAAAACTACCCTTTATTACACTCTTTAAATTATTTACAATGCGTCAACTCGACGCTAACGCACTACGCCTCTGCTTGGGCAGTAACTGAAACAGTAAGAACCAAAATCAAAATTTGAAGTTATTAACAGGTAGTAGAATTACTCTACGGGGTCCAGATTATCCCGTTCCTAACAGAGCGTTGGTAAATTTAGTGGCAGCAAAATAATAGCTGTTACGCCATGCTAAGCCGAAGCTCCAATAACTGCTAAGCCGAAGCGCCAATAACTGCTAAGCCGAAGCTCGCGCTACAACACGCACAGAGTTTTCCCAGACGCTGTAACTTTCTCGTCTGGAACTTGATATTTAAACTTTTTCTCCCGCTGGCAGAATTTGCATTCATTCACGCGCGCTACCAAATTTTAATATTCTGGCACTGACAATTAGGGGAATGAAGGCTTATGGGAAAGGACTTCAAATTAAATTTATCTCGTTATTTAAAATAAATATAAATCCCTACAAGATATAATTTAGATTAGGAACGTATGTGTATTTTAAACAAGCTTGAATATTGTTTCCTCTAAAGGGAAAAAAAACGAAACGAATATTAATTGAATGGATTTTTATTACTGCTTAATAAGTACGTCAGTTATTAGTCTTTAAGCAAGCTGGGATTTTTACTTGAGATATGACTGGCACAATTCTTTAAAGGTTTCTCAGTTAAATACTACAGAATTTTTCGTTGTTTCTCATAAAGTAAAGCTCTCATAAAGATTTTTCTTCATTTATGTTAATCAGATAGTTCTCTCAAGACTTTTTTATAATTCGTTAACTGCATGTAAGTTAAATGATCATTATTATCAAAGCTTTCATTGCCGGTTGATGCTATAAGATCATTCACTTTGTAATTCATCGATTAAATTTTCTTTGAAGTAGTTTTCCATATCTGAAAATCCTGCGCTGCCAGCTGCTTTTGCAATTTGTACTATTTCTATGGCTTCATTTTTAACCAAGAAAATTTGCAAAATTAACAATAACTTCTAGTCAGAGTTGATGGCAGTAAGTATTAGGTGTTGATAAATGAATACTGGATTACTATGAATGAAGTTCTCGCATTGGGAACATTAAATGGAAACAGTTAAAACACCGCTTATGAGCGAAATCGTGTTCCGTAAGTCGGAGCTCGGGAAAGATTATAAGATATTCTCTCTCCCTTTCTTCTGCATGCCTTCGGGGTGTAATTGGAAGCATATTCGACGTGTATTCTAGAGGTCCGGCTTCAAAAAAAATTAATGAATCCATAAGTGGCGCCCGAACTAGAAGGGTGGTGGACGATAATTCGTCACCACCAGGATTTGGTAATTGGGTCTCCTATTCACCAGTCGCCTTTTAAAGGGACTGTGTATAAGTTGTTTACTCCCTTTTTTCTGCATGCATTTGTGGTATGCTCGGGAAGCATGCTCGGGTATGCAATAGGTTCAGGGTTCGAGTCCCGCGAGGGCGTTATACATTTATCACCTCCTCTGCTGCTGTAGAAATAAATAATTGTTTCTACAATTTTTGCCGTAATTATATATTAGCTCTTTATCAGCATATACGTTGTAGCAGAAATCAAGTCTAAGCTGATGAAAGGATAAACTAGAGGAAAGAATAGTTAAATTTTCAGATATTAAAGATAATCGAAAATCCAAGTATTTTTTTTAAATAGCCTGTTAGTTGAAATTCAATTCGGAATTAAAGCTATTAAAAATTTAAAAACATTGTTACATTATTAAGTGCTATGCATATATTAATAAATAGGCATTAAAGTAATTAAATTGATACAAAATTAGCATACAACATAATGTAATTTTATACTCTTAAAAGAGTAAAAATGCATTAGGTTTTAAGCTAATTTTATATTATTCATTCTTAAGAACGTACTTTCTGAATGAATAATGAAATGTTTTTAATGAAATGTATGTTTAATGAATGTTTTAATGACTTTTTAAGGAAATTCTCACTTTGCAGTAGTAGTGTTGGAAACGAACGTAATTATTTAAGTAAGTTCCTTAATTTGCTTTAAATTCTTGTGATTTGACATGATAAGCTTAAGGATTAAAACACGCATTAGATTAGATGTTATTTCCTCACACGAACTAAAATGGACTTGAATAAACATGTCTATTTCATTAGTAGTAGTAAGAAATTTATTTCATTTTAAATAAGGGAATTTTCTTGCAGAATTTTCTCTATGGATCCTCTTATAAGCCGTTAATGATAATAATAGCGTGTTTCCTTTATCATGAAAAATCTATAATCAAAACAATAAGAAGCCTCTCAGTTTCAAGTATACCTTGGTCCAAAGCTAATATTATGCTTCCCATTCAAACAAACCATGAAATCTTTAAACCATCAGTCAAACAATATTTTTTATTTATTATTATGTGATTTAAAGTATTTGACGATTAGGGAGCAGCATCCGAGCTTTTAAATCATTTCGCATTTTGATTTTTTCTTTTTGTTCAGCTAGTATTTTCGAAGCCGAAGAGAAATGTCATGAGAATTTATCTAATAGAAATAATTGTTTGATATAGTTATTTCAGTAAGTTACCCAAGAGATCGCAAACTTTTAAAGTTCTTAATGCCACTGAATTTGTTTTTATGCGATACAATAGAATCATTTTCGCAGAATCATCAACCATTTTAATCATTCAGAATTTAACAGGAGCAGTGTTACGAAATGTCCAGGCGCGGTAAGATAGCTTCCCCGCAAAGCAGGTTTAGGTTTGCCAGAAAATGGTAAGGTAAGGTAAGGTTGCCACATTTGGCGAGAAATAGCCCGTTTGGCGACAAAATTGGCGATATGTCATAGACGGACGGAGAACCTTCTGGAACGAATTCTTACTAGTGTAGCCCAGAATGTTCTCGAACACAAGCCAAAAGCTATATAAACCCTGCCGGTACGCGGAGATCAAGTCATTAGGGTCAGTGCGTAGTTTAGTGCCGAGTTGATCGTCGAGTGCATTGAGCCACTTAGTGTATCGCGAGGCAGTGTATTGTCGAGTTTTATCTTAGAGTGTGTTGAGCTCCGGCAACGACTGAACCGACTCAGGAGCTGTACTTTAGCGTATCGTCAAGTGCATCGGAAGTTCTAGCGCGGAGAGTCTCGAGAGTACGTGAGGTTCCGAGAACGACTGAGAAGAGTCGGGTACCATACTTTGGTGCTTTGCCGTGAAGCCGTTTTCACGGTTATAACCTGATAGCCTGAAGGCTGTGTCGCTGATTTTCTCAGTTTTTTTATAGTAGTTCTTCGACAACTGTAAGCGTGATTTTGTATCTGTCTTGAAAACTACTGGCCAATAAAGTGTGCTTCGATACTCCATCAAGTAATGTCGTCCTTAATCACTCCAAATCCACAAACCCTTAACGTACGAAGAAGAAAGAAAGGAGAAAAACGTAACAGCAGTAATTTGACTACTTGCTCAATTTATAACCCTATTTTGCAAGTAACTTTCTCCTTGTTTGTAGCGTTTCTTCGTGACGTAAAAGGAAACGTATACGGTTGGCAACCGAGAAGTTTAGAGTTCGAATCCTGGCGAGTAAACATGCGATTTCTCATGTTTTTCGCTAGAAAATAAATCTCATAATTGTACAAATGGCGCCCGAACTGAAACGTGGTGGAAGATAATTTGTCACTATCTAGATTTTGTGGATAAGATTTGTTCTCTGAAATCGCTTTTTGAGTGGGAGAGAAAGTAAAGAATTTTCTAATTCTTTACCGTGTTCCTTCATACTGTAAATGGAAACACATCCGGTTAACAATTAAAAGGTTCAGAGTTGGAGTTTTTGCTTATTTATGTTTTCTGCTTCGAAATAAAACTAAATGATGTTACACTTGCTTGAAAAGCGTTTTTAAACTTGAGCAAGTAGCTTACATTTAAAAACCGTTTTCCTAGTTTATAAAGAGTACTTTAAACTAGCTCGATGAAGTGACGACTGTTTTGTAAACCTGCATATTGAACTTTCTGAAAGTTTTATTTTTTTTCCTACGTATATTTAATATATAACTTAATATCAGTAATTGAACTTAGCATCAGTAACTGAGCATGATTGCAAACTTTCGTACTATTTTTAAAATGATTTTTTGATGTCATACATTTCTCAATTTAACGAAGTTTGCTAAATGTAAAAGAAAAACTCCATCTAAATTTTCAAAAATTTGTAATATTTATCAAAAAATGAGAAATGATAGCAAATGATTTATCAGTGACCTTTCTCATATTCAGATGAAATAATACGTTGTTTCTTTATTAGTGATTGATACGGATTTACGTATTTTGGCAAACATTTAAAGAAGGTACGTTTGTAAGGTATTTCTCCCACCTTCTTCCCATGCCTTTGTGGTATAGTGGTAAGCACGTTTGAGGCGTAATCGAGAGGTCCGTGGTTCGATCAATGCGAAGGCGTTGCTCATTTTTCATACTTCCTTCTTCCAATTACCTAATGTCTCTACATATTTAGGAGGCCAGCAATCATATTTAAAAGTCATTCGTCTTTAAAATATGATAAATCTTGCTACGATTTCCATTTTATGACAAAATTGGAAGATTTTTCTTCATAAGGTGAAAACAAATTAAATATTAAAATACTTTATTATGGTTTTTAATTTTTGAAATAAGCATAGTTACGGAAAATAATTCACACATTGTTTTCAAAATTATGAATGATATAGGCCCAATTTCGTTTATTTCATGTGGTTATTTTGATATGCAAACACCATTGCGATATGTGTAACTTTTGGAAATATACGTGTAGATTTTCTTGTAATTAAAAAAAAAGAATTTAATATTTATGAAGCAATGGCAAGCATTAACAACGTGCATAGAGCTTTAGAACTCTCAGCGCTGCATGTTATAACACTTATAACTAATTATGAGCTTAACATGTGAAAGAAAATGGAATTAAAGTTCCCAAAAGTGTCACCAGGTATGTCAGCTTCTAGATCTTTTAACGAATAGGACTGCCCAGTTGTCTAGGTTAAAACGCTAACGAAGGTTTAGCAAAAAGTTAATATTTCTTGAATGTTAAAAAAATTAAATTAAGGAAAGGGGGGATGAAGTAAAAGTAAGAAAACTTGCAGAAGTTGGCTTTACTTTGAGCCAAAAATGCAATTAAAGCACCTTCTACAGAAGTCAGTTGTCAAGGAAGAAAAGTTAACTGTTGGAGAGAGAAAATAAAGAAGTGGAAGAGAAAATGAAATCAAAAGCTTTTTTAAGGTACATAAAGATTCCCCAAAGTTCAAAAAGCATCCTTTTGTAATCGCATTCTGAGGGATTAATCCAAAATGTGGTTCAGAGAGATTTCTAATGAATTGAATTTAAGCTTCTTATAGAAAATAATCTTGTGGTGTTTAAACTGCTGCGAGTTATAAAGTGTCTGACCGCTTTCTTCATCAAGAGCGTTAAACTTTTCAGACGTGAGGAGTTTTGATGAAAATTTAATGGCTTCATTTCTGGCTCATCCTTTTAAATGCCCGTTAAATGTCAAGAGTACATTAGCCTTTGTTGCTGTTTACCGACATCAACAACTGAAAACCACTTCGCCAGCTTTTGTAGTTTATCAGCTCAGTATCATAATATTTACGCTCTCAAGCATGACAAACAGCGCGAGAGTATGTGAGAGAACCAAACTTACCGTGAAATTTTTTAATTGCATATATCCATAATTGCGTTATTGAAGAAGGGTGCATTCTCATATTGCATGATGTTTAAAGCTGAGGAAAGAGATTTCAGCCGCTCTATTCTGTGGAGCTCTAATAAGTGCTCAATGTTAGCAATGTGGATAATTTTCTTATAAAATATGTAATATATTTTATTTATGCATGTTGAATCTAGTTATTCAATAGCACCATTTGGGGGGGGAGAAATAATGCTGGCTATCAAAAGTCTATTTTGAACAGTAAATTGCTGTAACATTATTTTCAAGCTATTTGAATTTAAGTATTAAAAAAGCGTTCAGAAAAATAAAAGTTACTTTGTAGAGACATTAAGTTATTTAGAAGCAGGAGATGTGAAAAATGAGCAATGCCCTCGCCGGGAATCGAACCACGAACTTCTCGAATGCCCGTCAAGAGTGCTGATCACTACACCATGAAGGCATGCCAACAGGGCGGGAGAAATGCCTTACATACTCTCCTTTTTAAATTGCGACTGGGATTAGGGAATCCAATCGTAAAATCCCGGTGGTGATGGAGAATCATCATCCACCACCTGTTTTTGTTCGGACGCCACTTGCAGAGTCATTAAGATTTTTTTGAAGCAGGAAGCTGAAGAAATGAGCCGGGACTCGAACCACGAACCTCTCTAACACGCGTTAAGCGTGTTGATCGCTACGCTACAAAGGCATTCCAAGAAGGCGGGAGAAATACCTTCTAACTTAACTGTCTTATTCGTACTTTTGTGCAAGGAAATATTATCTCCGATATATGTCATAGACCTTGCCTTACAATGGTTTGACAGCAAATCCAACTTGGGAGAATAGAAATGTGCAAATTCTAAGTTAATAAATCTTTGATGTGCACTAATTTAAAACACATGTACCAGAAATGATGCCCATCGAATCATTATTACGGCATTGAAAATTAAGTTGTCCATTGCGTTAATAAGTATTACTTCGAAATGGAATTCTTAAAGGAAAATATGTTAGAGATGAATTTTTTAATAAGGTTAGTTCACTTGTAAATTTACGCAGTAGTAATCTAAATGTCTTACATACATGCAAAGAGGTAAATATTTTAAAAATTTATTTAAATATCATACCAGTGTCACATTTTGATACGTGTATATTTATATATAATTTCCTGTTCATGAAAATTACAGCATAAATAATGGAATTACATGAAAATTACAGCAGAATAAAAGTAATAAGTTCATTTCGTAAAAGGCTAAAAATCAAGTTATATGATCTAAAAATTCTTTGATGCCCTTTGTCCTAAAGTAAGAGACAGTCAAAAGGCCAGCCTGAAAGCAGATGATGTTGCCACTATTGCTTATATTTATTCATTTATAGCAGTGGTGCTCAAATTTTAACTTTATTCTAGCAATTTCCACTTAAAAACTTTTGGTGAGCCACAATTATATATCGAACTTTAAATATTTCAACTATAAACATATATAAAACATAAACTAGAGCAATATGGGGTATTATATGTTAAAAAAGAGTAATTATGTGCACTTTATATTAGTATTTACTAAAAATTTAGTAGCATAAAAATTATGTACACGAAAAGTGTATTTTTATATGAAACCAGACACTGTACGTTTTCCGTGAGTTTTTTGTACTCTGGGAGATACGATGTTATGGCTAAATTCTTGCAGTTTTTTAAGGATGTTCATTTATTAGCCTTATCTGAAGTTTCATGTTAACAGATTCATTGTTGAAAATCCACTTTTGTTAGGATAATTTAATCCAAAGTAGTAGTTTAACCTTTGAAAAGTTTCTTTCAATAGTGGACATTTTTTTCTTATCTCCAAATATCCAAAAGTCTGTTTGTGATATTCTTGTTTTTAATTGTACTGCAGGCACAAAATCAATCGTTCCCGTTTGAAGATCAGTAGAATTTTTATTCTGACATATTTGTAGACTGTTACGATTTTCTGGAAATATCGTACCATTAAATGGATTTGTAAGTAATGAAACAATGCACAAAAAATTAGAAAGTTTAATATCAAAATTCTTTGCAAGCTTGATGAAATTTTTTAGAATTGTTTCAAATTTCTTATATTTCTTGATGTAGTTCTCGGAATAGTAAAGTGGAAAACGTTACATTTCTTTATAATTAAAAGTGATTTTCAAAAATGCTACAACGATTACAAAAGATACTTATTATTCTTCAAACGTTATACTCCTTTCTTTTAATTCTTCCTTCTGATTGCCTTCCCTTAACTTCTTTTAATTTTGATTTAAATGCCCTTTATCTCAGTAATTAACTCAATAATAGTATTTTCTTTGCCCTGAAGTTTTAGTCAATTTATTTTGGTTTTCATGCTATGGGTTTTTATGCTATGGAGTACTCTTTTATCTAACACTTAAGTGTGGAGGAACCTCGTGAACAGCTAAGCAAATAATCACTTAGGTTCAGTAACAGAAACGCAAAATTCAAAGGGTTGATTACCCTTTATTTCCCAAAAGGAGAATGAACATTATGCCCCTTTCTCAAGGCATACATCAAAGCCTCCACTTGGGCTTAAAACTCAAAGGTAAGAAATAAGAACTTAACTAATACTCAATTAAAGAGATGTAGCAGAAGCTGCCACAAATCTAAATGGTTGGTCCCTAAATATCGAATAAGCTAGCGAAGTAATACGTAATACGGTAAGGCCTGTAATACGGCCGAGCGTAGTAACAGCTTTAGAGAGACGTGGCCAAAAGGCAAACGAGCGCTATTCAGAATCTCTGCGGCTCTCTCTCGAAGTCAGTGGAACTTCGATTTAAATACTACACTTACTCATTTGCATTAAAGGAGAGTCAAAAAACACATTCTAGTAGGAAATTGTAAGTTGTAATTAGGATGGATAGGAAAGGAGCTTAAAAAATAACAGTTAGAAACTTAGGATAAACCTTACAATGCATATAAGAAAGGATAAATCAGGTAAACATCTATGATTGCTAAGCTGCTCATAAATTTCATTTCTGGATTCTGCTAAGTAATTTTATCTTTGGAAACAGCTCTAATATTCGTTGTAGGACTTTTTCCTTACTAGACCACCTAATTTCAGAATGTAACATTAAACTACCATACTCAGCATCAAGTCCACCAGTCATACTTTGTGCAATCTCTTCTGAAATGGTCTGGCAAACAAAGAATTTACAATTTTTCAAACTTTTATCATGTGACTATAACGTCAAATTTTGTACATAATGCCGGCTGATGATGATCCAGTGTTATGGCTCATTATGGTCTGGAAAGTCAGCATCATTCTTACGTAATACGACGAAATCAACAGCAGAACCAATCATGGTACGTACGACAACTATTGTTGCGGGCAAAAGTTTTTGAAGTGAAAGATTAATTTCTGTTACACGGTTTTTTAAATGCCTGGTATATATTACTGGGATTATATTTACTTCTAATAGCAAAGTTGATATTATATCTTGCTTCACCAAGATATCTTTAAAAGCGATCCTTATAAAAATATTTACTTGAGCAGCACTGCAGTTATTTATTGATATATCACACCGTAATTAAGACTATCCCTTTTTGCAAATCATCTTTTAACTGTCCTCTGACATTTTCAGCCATAGCTACTATTCTAAGAGGAAGGAATTTCGGGATAATTGGACATCTTGGGTAGGGGACGTAACTTCGTTCTTATTTTTAGTTTCTTGAAATAAAAATCTCCGGTGCAGCAAGCATTGTTTCTTTAATTGCGTTACCATCTTTAAAAGGCTTTTTGTGAAACCTGTAAGCTGTAATGTTAGGGGTAACCTTAATAGATGTAACCCCAGCAACTTTCATTCTATTTACGGATTTGTAAACATTGATTGTTGGACAACGAATGTGCTTTTCAATTCTTTCATTTATATTTTCTTTAACTGCTGTTAGGATCATATTTTTTATGAATTGTTTTAAAATGGCATTCTCTGTCACTTTTTTCCCCAGCAGAAACTGTTGAACCACAAATCAAACAAATACATTGCTCTTAAAAGGAATGAAATGTTATTTCCCTTCCCCTTCATTGTTAAAAATATCATGTCTGTCTGTGATTATTTTTTGGATCGTATGATGCCATAATTACAGAAACAACAAAATTATTAAACTTTTTTTTTCGATGGCGAACTCTAGTCGCTTACAGGCATTGGCCACTACTAAGCGGTCATAATAGGTGAGACGCAGTTGCCCCCTAAAAAGAGGCCGACAAATAGCGTCAATGCGTTCTCCGTGATTCGAACCCAGGTGCGTCGGCAGGGCGCAGCAGAGTCGCTAACCACTTTCCAGTCAGGGTAGCAAATTATTAATATATATTTTAACTACTACTTAGCATGTACAGGAGAAGAGATTATTTTATACCTGTGTGAAACACTCTATATGAACCTGGTATGAACAGCTCTCATATTTTCTTTAATGAATTCTTTACGTGTTTTTATTTCTTCTTGACTCGCTTGCATCTTTTCCTAAACTTCTTTTACCTGTTCTTTAACGGAGTTGACAAACTCTTCTATTTTTTCTTGGAATAGAGCAAAGGCAGCCACCAATTTTCTTATTTGTTCCTCCATCGCTCTTGTTACTGGCATTCAATCCCACTTCTTAAACCAAAGATTGTTGTATGCGTAATGGTTCGTAATGGATTGAATGCACGCAAAATTGACCATAGCTTGACAAAATTTATTTTACCATAAGAAACATTTTACAGTTCCGGAACTTTCCACAAAAATACACATTATTAGCTCATTATGAGCTCTTCTCATTATACTAAAGCTCAGTCAGTAGTTATCAATTCAAACTACTAGAGCGTTATACTGAACACAATGTAAAGCTCATCCAAAGAGCAAAGCTTGCACAATGTCTCAATGATCTGAAGTCAACTATGAACTAAAAAACTGAGAACTGCTGCTCTCTTCGGGCATAGAGAGAAATCTCTAGTACCTTCCCTTTCTCTACGTTACTGAGAGGCATATGCTGTTAAAGTTCCATGCAACGGACGGTTCCGTTTACAGTTACATACAAAGATCGCTTCCAGTTATTCAGTTACAGTATGACGTAAAGTTATACAGAGACCGAATCAAAACGTCGCCAAATGCTCGTTAAGTTTGGCGACTTTTGGAGCTTTTTGACAAATTTGGCGGCAAAATATTGAGGCGAAAACCATCGGCAACTTGGGCTGACTCGACAGTTTTGCGAAATAATCATTTATCTAAATGTTAAATAAATCTGCCCCTGTCGCCTAGTTTTTTTGGGCAGAGCTCCGGTTTTCAGATCTTTCATGTTACACTCTACAAAAGATACTATAATTTCACTAAAATTATTTGCATATATATAAAATTCATAACAATAATAAAATAATATGATTGCGCATTTTAAAGGTATTTAAATTAATAAAACTTAACCGCCATTAACATAATTTAAAACTCTTGTAGACGTAAGTAATCTGCACAGGGAATAGTCATAGTATTAACATGACATATGATAACAAAATCTTGAGCTAAAAATAAATTACTAAAATACATCCGTCAGATGCTATTTGATGAATGAATGATACAATATGTTAAAATATGGAAATGATATTCAGCAAGCGATTAAATTAATGGTCTTCGAGTGTAAATAAATATATATTATCAATGTATCGCTTGCATTAAAGGTATATTTGTCAGCTGTGTTTATTTAATGTTCAGAAAAGTTAGGAAATCTCGTGATAACAAGGCAATGAAATAAAATTAGCTTTTAAATTGAACTGTATAACAGTGAAACAAAAGGGACTGATTTAAGAAAGAATTCATAGAACACTTCAGCTAAAAGTAATTGCAACGTAGGAAATGATGTATTGAAATAATGAACAACAAATTCATTAAATTAATAAAAATAAATTGTTGTTTGTTTATTTTTATTTCATTTATTTATTCTAGTTTTCTTTCATGCTTTAAAAATTAAACAAACTGAATGCAATTTAAAATTGTGCTTGCAGGTGCAATTTGAATCATTATTTAATGTATAAAAGCAATTTCAGTTTATTTCTGCTAGCGATACGTTGCACTAAACGTTTAATCGAAAGAAAAAAATAATTTCGGTAATAATCTTGAATCTAATTATCTGCATGCCTTACTTCATATGAAATATTTCTCGCTATTTATTGGTGTTGTTATATCAGTTTATTTAAAAAGTAAGGAATTTAATTGCTTCTTCCTTTTTTTAACACTAAAGGTACAGAATATGTGTTTGAACATTACGAAGAATGTTAATTCAATTTAAAGTAGTGTGAAATCCCTTCAGATAAGTCCTTAATCGCTTTTCATATCAAAAATGTTAATAGGGAAATTCCGATCTAATTTACTGCATTATAGTAAGGATAAGTGATTGTATCGCTGAGTGAAATGATGCAATTAATTCTGGAAATCTTAGAGATTTTTCTAAAACTTTGTGAATGCCAAATATAACCAAAATAACCACTTCTCTTATTTCATGTTAATATATGTTATGGTTATAGAATTCATATTTAAATACCTCAAATTCCGTATTGCATTACTGTTTGCAAGAAAAAGCACTGTAAGATAATTTTCTTTTTAAATCTTAAACCAGAATTTTGAATATTCTCTTAGCATTCAGTTTTTAACCCTCTGACAGGCCAGGGTTTTCGCTAAGAAAGCACCAATTTCCCAAAACTACTACTACTTATTTTCTTGATTTAATGTAAAAATTCTCCTGGCATTTTATACCTGGATTTACGTTCTTTTAATGTATTGCCTTAATTTCTTTGATATATTTTAATATGCACGTATATATACGTTCTTACAGATATCACAAAAATATTTTAGGCCGTATATATACAGCCTTGCCGGTTAGAGTGGTTTAATAGACTTAAAGAGCCACGCCGATTATAGATGCTTGAATACGAAACAAAATTGCGTTTATCAGAGTGGCATAAAATTCATCCTGTATTGCCTACCAAAACTAATAAATATATACTGGTGGGCAAAAAATAGTGAAGAATTAATTAACATTACAGTCGGAAAAATAGAGAATAGAAACGACCGCAAACCCAGTTAGCGGATTGCCTTCGGGTCAATACCGTCACGAATTTTGTATATGCGTAAATGATTTTTGTAAAATTATGTAATATCTCTTGTATAATATAACGTAAAATACGTTAGGTAAATGAAGCTTTGCGGAAAAATAAGGCTACAGGAGTAAGTCTATTTAACATTGAGGTAAATAGCTGTCTCTCTAAAATGGCGAGATGTTCTCAAGCTGGCGATGGTTTTACCGATTAATTTTGTCGCCAAATTTCGCGCAAAATCTCCAATAGTCGCCAAACTTTGCTACCATTTTGGGACATTTGGGTCCGGTTTTATGTATAACTTGTAATCGTTAGTGTCTTTGGATAACTGTAATTGGACCCTATATTTGTTAAGACGGTAAAGCGGGGAGTTTATTGCGGTTCGAATCGCGGATAAGCCACGGATGTTTGTAAATATATAGTGTCCCGGCGGTATGGGGGGGCACTCTAAATGTGCTGTGCCGGATGTCCTCTCGTGTGGTTTGGTGGAAGGGAAGAGGGGTGGAAGACCTCCAGAGCCCCTCACGGGTGCCCTGTTTCAAAATTGGGGCGGAAAAACAGAAGTCCGACTTCTCTTTGGAGTAGACTCTGACAATCATTATTCCATCTAATATGGTCACAACAACAACAGCACTATTGTCCCTATAAGATAACTGTAAACGTAACCATACCCGGCACTTTTATGTAAATTTAATTGTATCAGCCTTCCAGTAATTTTCAGAAATAGAACGTACTAGAGTTTTCCCGGCGGCAGAGAGAAAATATATAAGACCAGTAAGAGCGCCAGTTCTCAGTTTTCTGTTCAGAGCCGGCTTTGAAGTATTGAGAGATCTGCATGCAAGCTTCGCTTTTTGGATGCGCTTTGCATTGCACTGTGTTTACCAATCTTAGTAGTTTGAAGTGGTAACTATTGATTGCGATCTGCTCTACTGAGAAGAGCTGTGCGACTACTTTTGTGGAAAATTCCAGAACTTTAATTTTTTTTTTTTGAAAAAATAAATTTTATCAAGCTATCATCAGTTCTATCTGCATTCAATCCATTACGAACCCTTAAGCATGTAACAGTACATAATGGCATCCGCGTATTCTCAGCATGACAAACTTTGTGCATGGGTTAAAAATATAAAAGGGGACACACTGTGTGAGTATGCACGTAGATATGCACTGTGCACAAACTACGGGTGTCGGTGAACCATATGTGGATGAATACGCTGAGAATGTAAACTACAGCTCCGTGCACATGTATTTGAACAATTTTGAGGGATTCCTATTGATATGATGTCCAATCCCGACAATCCAACAGACAATCCCGTAGACAGTCTATAGACGATTTTAACCGCATTTGAATCAATGTGAAGCTAGAAACTTTTCCAAGGGAACTAGTGCTGCCAATGAGTTCGAGATTACGTACAACATCGTCTCTTGACCTCAAACAACCTTCAGAACGAGTGAAAAGCTTTTCGAAGGTTTAACAATACTCGTCCACGAGCCTCCAGAACGGCAGGGGATCATTGTACTACTCTAGAACAGAAGTGTCAAACTGGAGGCTACCGTGCCGCATTCGGGCCCCGAAGCAATATTATGAGCCCCGCGATACTTCAATTATGTATTTCTTGCAAATACGAGGTTACAAAGATTTTAATCATTTGAAGTTCGAGCTTATATTACTTTCATTTTCATTAAAGGCGAACGTGAACAACGAGCCAGAATATCTATAAATGTAGTTAATAAATTAACTATGCGATAGAAACCATATTAAAAGATTTCAAGATGCAGATTTCATTAAATTTCATTCGTAACTTTAAAAAAGTAAATAAGCTCAGTTACGATTTTTTGCACTAAGAATATAGTTTTGTTGGGAATACCTTTATATGTGAACAGCTTTTCTTCGCAATTAATAACTAATAAGAGAAGAGTAGCTCGGTTAACAGATGAGCATTTTCAATTCGGGATGAACATAATTTCTAGCAATTTCTGTCCAAGGCTACAAACTTTATGAGGATCTAATATCATCAAAGGTCAAGCTTTAGTAAGAAAGAAACAATTTATAATTATTTCTGCATATTATTTTTGTTTATGCAACGAAGAAAAATTTAACAAATAAGATGAAGAAATTAGTTGTCATTATTTATTTTTAGTTCCGTTCCACTCGGAAAATTTTCTGTGAAAACCTTTTCGTATTTTGAATTTTGAACGAAAAGTTTTCAAAATGCTTTAGTTTAAATTTAAGTAAATTATTTAATAATTCAATAAACATACTAGAATTATTAGAATGAAGTGTTATACTAAGATTTTAATATTTAGTTGTAAGTATGCTTGAATTGCAAAGTTTAATCAATGAATAGCCCTCGCAAAGTACCAAATTCTAGATTTCAGATAGAAAATAAATAGAAATTTAAGTATTTCTCCTTTATAATATTATTAGTATTGTTTATCTCACGTCCTTATATTTAGAAAGAAAAATTTTAAATTTATTTAAAGTATTTTTTGTTTTCTTAAAAAGAAATTCTGCTCCTTCAATTGTTTTCGTATTGTGAATTCGTTCCACATGCATTTGAGCTCGACAGCACTGCTCTAGAGCACTGGTTCGCCATGGTTTTTGATTCATGCACCCCTTTCATAATTTCATTGGATCATCCCTTCTGTTCCAATTAAAAATGTATTAATTTAGATGTAGCTTAATTTTAATGTATTTTGTTAATTAAACAATAAAAAGTAAATAATATACTTTTGTGAAATTTCATTTTCCCAATGCTATTAGTCCATAAATTTGTTTTTTCTTTTCTGGTATAAAACGTCTACATAAATTGCAACTAATGATTGGCTAGCTATGTATGTTAAGTTGAAAATATCTGTGCATAATAACTACTCACTAAAGCATGCTTTAAATATTTAGCAAGATTAGTCGACGTATAGGAGATGTCGGAGATGCTTCTGATTCCGTTAATTATTCAATGAGAAAAATTAATCACTTTGCGCAGTCAATTGCGTCTCCTCTTACAGAGGTATACTCACGTTCATATTTGATATTATCCTACTGGAAATAGCGAAAATACTTTCTTAGGCATTCGAAAAAGATGCTTTGATTTGAAAATGCTTGTCCAGTTTGTTACGAATACATTCACCTTAGGAAAAAATAAGCCAAAATAAAGAGCCGAAGAATTTCAAAATGCTATGAAACTAAAATTCAAAATCACCGTATACATTATGCATTCTTCATTTTCGCTTACTACATTTCCCTCGATAAAAAGAAACAAAAAGTAACATTTGCTTCATTTGTCTTATTTGTGGTTACGCCGTTCATTATGTACAAAAATAATGATCAGATTGATTAAATTGGGCTTATAAAAGGGAAGTCTGGACACATTGTAGGACAAATTGGAAAATATATAAACCATATTTTTATAACTTCATCCCCATATAACACTATTTTATTAAAATAATACTTGATTTTACAAATATGCTTCGGAGGAGCTTGTCACTTAGCCATCTCATAATTGACCATTATTCAAAAATACTGCAAAAAAAGAGGAAAGTATAACACATATAATGTAGACAACGTATGCAGAAATAGAACTCACGCCACAGAATTTCGACTAGCGTATCATTATACAGTCTATGGTTATGTAAACCAAAATGTATGAGGTATAGAAATAAACGGTCAACAACAGAAAATAAAAGAGGTATAGAAGTAAAAGGTCAACAACAGAAACTGAAAGAGGCACAGAAGTAAAAGGTCAGCAACAGAAAATGAAAGAGGTATAGAAGTAAAAGGTCAACAACAGAAAATGAAAGAGGCATAGAAGTAAAAGGTCAGCAACAGAAAATATTTAAAATGCAACATATACTTGTATTGTCATCACGTGAAAACACATTTAGTTTTAGTTTGCTAAGAGTTTCAGTTTTCTCTTGTACATAATATTATTGATATACGTGAAAGAAAAATGCTACTTTAATTAGGCAATGATCTTTTTATTCTCATTTTTATTTTGGTACATCCCCTTCCTGCCTAAAATTATAAGTCTAAACTGCGTCATCTGAAACCTAATCCGCATTATGTCAACTTATTAATCCTGCAATGTGGTTAGCTGTTGTCCAATCACCGTTTAAAAATTAAACAAATATTCCAATAGTTAGGCCTTGCTGAAGAATGCATGCCCTGCTATTGCTTGCTTTGCGTGTCTTTCAAGTGCGCTGTGTTGCCCATTGTTTTGACATGTAATAAGTATATATATATAGGATTGCAGGGGGCTTGTCACCCTCATAGTGATGTAAAAATAAGATTTTATAATGTTTAGTTCTTTTTAAAAAAACTTTTGTTAAAATTAATGTTATATAGAAAACTCCGCTTATTATACGACTTTTTAGTTATGGGTGTCCATTTTGTACTATGATTATTTATTTTTCTTTCTTTCTTTTAATACCTTATCTTCAAAAAAATATTTCTTTAATTTCGACTAGATATGAGACAATCCCATTACTGTGATATCCTTATCCTCATCTTCTCCAGTCTATACAGTCAGCATTCTAAAATATTCAGAGGAAAGAACTACTTTTCAGAGAACGAACTATAATTATCAGGCACCAACTGTAGCCAGTTTTAGAAATTCTTTAACACTGGGCATCTAGCGTTCTATATTTTGGATTTTTCCTAAAAATTTATGATTCTTATCAGTTGATAAATCAAATTAGTTTAGAGTCGTACCAGTTTAAGCTTCGAATAGATAACTGTAAAAATTAAAAAAAAAGTAATAGTATATTTTCTCGTGTTTGGATTGTGAATTTGCCAAAGTAGTATTAATTTAGTAATATTTTCTTAGTTGTAAGCGAAACCTTTCTCTGTTGAATATCTAAATATTAGCATTATTTATAGATCGGATATTAGGTTCTTAGATGCTGGAGAGGTGAAAAAGAAAATAAGCAAAGCCATTGCCTTGAACCTAACCTGACATCTGGAATACGAACCGAGAGTACTACTATTACACCACGAAGGCACGCTGGGCGGAAGGAGAAAATATTTATATGCTCCTACTTTCAAAGGGCGACTGGGGAATAGAGAACACAGTCACCAAATGCTAGTGGTGACGAATTATTGTGCACCATCTTTTATTTCGGGAGTCACTATGCAATCATTAGGTTTCTTGATACTAGAGGGGTGAAAAATGAGCAATTTTCTCCCCGGGACTCGTACCTGGACCTTTTAAATACGCCCAGAGTGTCCTACATTACATCACGAAGACATGCTGGAAGAGGCGAGAAAATAGCTTGTAAGATAATAAAAGGAACATTAAAACATGTCTAAGCATTCATTTAGAATTCAAACTCCTTAGCACAACCCAATAAATATAAATACTAAGGTAAAGCAACGTAAATAAAGCTGCAGTTCTTCTCTTGCTGGTGACATTTCAAGACATTTCTGCTGTTGTACGTACAAAAATGAGCAGTTGAAAGCTTGGTTTCATTGCAGTTACATGGAAAATACTCAGTTTAATTTCAACAAAAGGATAAAGGCATATCCTTAATACCAAGTACATCTATAAGGAAACTGAAACTCACTTCACGTGAGCTATTCCCAATTTACATATTTAGTTCATGAAAGAGTCAAAATGGAATTAAGGGCCCAGTTATCGGGAGGGCTATTGTCAGAGGGTCGTTAATCTGTCATCAAGGAAACGATTTGTCATTACTGGTAAATCCCTCGGGAACTGTTCTTCCGGGGATGTTTCTTTCAACCTATTGAAGAATCTCCTTGACGGAAGTTCTTGCGAAACTTTTGTTTGTTTTTGCCAGCTAATGGTAGAATGATTTGTGAAGAACCAATTTCTTTTTCTTTCCCCGTGGCCTAAAAAAGTATATAACGTTATTCCATTTATGTTTTTGTAAACAAAACTAAATATTGCTTTAAGAGAAAAGAGACGACATTCTATTTAATTATAGTTAAGTAAAGTATGATACCTTTGAAGATTTTTGATGTGATAAAAATGCTTTTCAAAAGCAAATGCTGGAAAAGTAAGGTTCTTTTAAATCTTTAGGCATGTTAAGATTTTAAGTAATTGTACAGCATTTAAAGAATGCAGCTTTAAGAAACTCAGAGTTAATTGGAGTTGTTTTTGTAAACAGCAACAAAATTTTTAACGTTTAAGAAATCCACAGCTTCTTTAAATTTTTAGCTTTATGACTCTTTATTTTATTTAAAGAAGGGAGTAGCAAATTTTCTTATCGCATATCTTACTTATGTAGCAGAAAATCTAGTGTGTCACCTTTAGAAATTTTCCCGAGTAGTAATGTATTACTACATTGCCTTCCAGTCACAAAGAAACGAAAGCAAAGGCATAAAATAAGCAAAACAGTGTAGAGTAATATAGTGTTATTAGAACATACACACACACACACACACAAAAGGAAAATAACCCGATTATTTGGCTTTGAGCTGCAAAACGCATGGCGATAGAAACATTTTTAATTAATTACGAGGATGATCTAAATGTTTATAAAAATTATAAGCTGTATTTACTTACTATTATAAATACATCAATTAAATTTTTAATAATTATATCAATGAAATATGATACTGAAGTTAAAAAGACTTGATTAAGTTATAAAGTATTTCTCCAGCCTTCTTCGCATGCCTTCGTGGTGTAACAGGCAAGCACACTCGACGCGTATTTGAGAGGTCCGTGGTTCGAGTCCCGGCGAAGGCAGTGCTCATTTTTTAACACTCCTGATTCAAAAATCCTGATGTCCGTACACTGGTGCACGAACTAACTAACACTTCTCCACCACCGGGATATGGCGATTGGGTCCCCTGAACCCCAATCGCCTTTTAAAACTGGAGTATATAAGGTACTTCTCCCGCCTTCTTCGCACGCCTTCATGGTGTAATTGTCAAGTACACTCGGCGCGCATTTGAGAGGTTCGTGGTTCGAGCCCCGGTGAAGGCGTTGCTCATTTTTCAATACTCCTGATGTCTCTACAGGGAAATTAAAGTTAGAACTTGAAAGATAAATTAAGTTAAATTATCTCTCCAACGGCTGATTATTTTTTGCCGTCATAGAAGTCAACAAATTTATGTCTTTTCGAATGGCAACATTTTCAAATTTGCTAGGTTGATTCATATTCCGGTGGCGTAATGGAATGTAAAGACTCAAAAACTTGAAAGACTACATATTAAAACTTGCTGTAATGTATAATTAGTGAAAGCAACTACCTTGTGTTTGGTGTAGATATAAAAAGAATATGTAATGTTCCTATCTAACGCTCACTAATGTATTGAATTGTATCAACTGAATTTTTCAGTAAATGCCGCATGATTCTACGTAATAAAGGCTAATGCTGAAAAGTTGTAATGACGGTACAGCAGCTTATTTCTTGATCTCCTGTCCTGTTTGGGCGGGGATTTGACTAAGACGGTATTATTTCAAGCGAGAACAAGCACAGATCCTTCTTCATCAGGGGCAAAGAAATTCTGCAACGAAGGGAAGAGCCGCAGCCATATTTATACCAAAAGCAAAGTAAAGCCAAAGGGAAGTTAGCGCGATTTCTGTTTCCAAAAACAGTAAACTATGTGAAAAATTAAGTAAAAAGAATTTAAAAAGAGTTATGGAAAAATGGATTGGAATTAAAATTATTAATCAAAATATCAAATTGTTGTGAAAGTGAAAAGCTTTAAGGAAATTCTGTTCCTCAACTGAAGAATATCAGGATATTTTTTTGTGTGTGTGGGAATTCAAAGTCAAAATTATGATTAAATTTTTAGCTTTGATTAGTTATAGAGGGTTGATTTATTTCTGCTTTTCGGGCAAATTTCTTAATGCCTTGGCACTTATTTGTACTGAAATTAGTGAAAAATGTAGAAGATATTTTTCTTTTATTGAAATCTGGTACACTTTTTAACAAATTTTAAAATAAAACATCTTAATCTACAATATTAAAATATTGCTGGAAATGGACAGTGCTTCCACATTTAGAGAAAATTTTCTTATGCATCATATACTGAATGTTATTGCTCGCAAAGTGTTTATTGCAGTAGGCATAGGATTTTATAGATTTCTAAGGCACTGTGAGAATTGCACATGACAAATTCATCGTTAAATATCGATATAAAAATTTTTAATGAACTACATATATCGATACATATGACTACTAACTTAATTAATTTTAAAAATTGTTCATCTTGCATATCTAATTTGCAATAACTAGAGTTTTTTCGTTGGTCGATAACTCCTCAGAAATTCGCTTTCCGTAAAATGTCCATAATCTAAATTAGTGTTTCTGCGATTTAAATGTAACTGAAGTATTAAGCAAGATAGTAAGAAAAATAACTAATCATATTGACTGCGAAATGTTAATAAGCTAATCAGCAATTTTTACAGATAATGACAACCAAAGCAATACTCCTTTTGACACGGCGATGAACGAAATAGAGGAAGAAATTCACTATCATTACGAGAACATGTTTTATTTTTCTAATATTGTAAAATTATATTACCCTACTTTTTTCTTGCTCTCTACCTTAAATTTATCCCGTTACAGTGAACAGCTCAATTAATTAAGGCAACAACACCTAGTGCTTAACTTCATTATCGGCTTTCGTGCAAATAAAAAATTAATTTGTTTAAAACAGCTAAATATGCTAATATTAACGGAAGAAAATAAACGTTGTGTTAAAAATTAAACGAACCAATCGATATGTTTCCCCTCACATGTACTTTTTATGCTCTAGCAGAATGCAGTAAATTATATCTTTAGAATAAAATCGTAACAGACAATCGTAATCGTAATCGGAAAAATAAAATAATATGAAATCGAAAGTCTAATAAATAAAAAGCAAAATATTAATTTTTTTTAATGTTTCATATATTAACACGTAAAAACAAGATAAAATTGTAATATTTTTACAATTTTCCTTCCTGAAGGTTTACGAAGTATGTTTCTATAGACAGCAACTTTCCTGAAATGCTGTTGTGATCGAAATGTATCCTAAATTACTCATATAAAACATGCATGCGCAATAAATTGCTTGCAACACTTTCTCACAAGTTGTCAGGACTCAGTGTTCGGTACATATTCTTGGCGAACATCTTCGTGTAAATCTTAAGTCTGATCTTGAACAGGGAGCTGAATGCAGCTATGCTCTGTGGTAGAATACTATGATTAAGCGGTAGAAGAACTGCATTTCAGAGGGATTTAAAATCCTCTTTTATTAAACCACAAACTATACACAGCCACTTCCCAACTCGGGAGGGATACAGAAAATAACGACCGCACTTGGTTCTAAACTGAAAAATCAGATTTAATTTAAACTAAAGCTAATTAGAAAATAAGTCGTCGTTGCTCACAGAGCTATAATCTCGAGGTTGGCCTCTAAACTAAATGGTGCGTAGCAAGATTTAACTAATACTAACGCACTTAGAATTACTTCAATAAGTAATAGCGTAACAGCGCTACGGCTTAGAATTTAAAAACTAGCTGGTCAGGTGAACGTTGAACAGAGTAACAGTGGTCTGAGACTAAAAGTTCTCTCACACTGAGAGGTTCCTACCTCTCGTTTAAGTAAAACTTGGCTCCACTTCAAATTAGCATAAAGCTGAAACGCGCGCTTTTTCTAACGGGAAGCTGAAATGAGAACATATAGAAAAAGGCAAATTAAAATAAAACTTTGTTAGTTTAACTAAAACCTTACAAAGTCAGTAATGATTTTTGTTGGCATCTGAAAACATTACATTGTTTCATTTTATTACATACGCACAGATTCTTTACTAATGAAGGAAGAAATTTTACTTTGGCGATTTTCCGAAAGAGCAAGAATTCAATTTTATATTTGCACCCGAATTTCTGCTTCAGAAATATATTAAATGTTGTGAAAAGCTTTTCAGGACATATTTTAGTAAAACAAGGAGTTGTAAAATGTTTGTGGAAAGCAGAGAATTCGTTAAAAGTGAATCCATTTCAATTAATACGCAAGATTTTGATGAAGTAAAAGGTCTTAGCGATCTTACTTAACGATTGCTATTGAATATTTAAGGTTTTTATTGCAGAATTTTTTGCATAAATTTTGTCCTACCAAACTATTTTTGGAAAATCAATTAGGTTAAGTAAGAGTCGCTTTTCAGGCAACTATATTTCAAGTTCTAAAAAACATTGGTCCCTCATAGACACAACAACGTGTTCAAGCAGTTATCAAAGGTTTTCTCAAGGTGAATCATCTTTAAAACACAATATCATTACTGAGAGTTAAGGGAGCCTACTGCGATATCAAAGGATCCCGGTATGCATCCTGGAGAAAGCATGGATGTAAATTGTCTGACCCTTTATAGGAGGTAACGGTGGACGCCTGTTAGGTGCCTTCATAATAAAATGACCACCACTTCCGACCTTTCTAGTGACGAAAGCCTGAAAATGGCTAGTGCCCGCCGAAAAAAAGTCATGAAATTATATCTTTATTTTATGCTGCTTAAGTGTCTGTTTGTCGCCGATAGTTTATTGGTTGCTTGCGCAACTGTACTAGCCAATGGGATGAAGTTGCCAAGGCATTCAAATATTAAAATAAATTTTATCACAATAGTTATCATTGCTTCAATTAAATTATCATGGTATTTAAATATTTTTAATTCATGCAATTGTTGCTTATTATGCATTTAACTATATTTACATATGAATTACCTAGAAACTTGCAAACGTTGAGAAATTAAAGGAGACGAAACCAACTAACGAGTTGTGCGTAGTACATCTCATCCGGTAAGTTTACCCAAACTCCTATGCTAAATATCCTTTCGCGTAAACAGTTTAAAATTTTGCCCGATTTTATTCCGAAATTATATTTTAAACTGAATTTTCTGCTGAACGCAAACTGAGCGTGTCAGGGGAAACGTGAACATTTGTTTGCATTAGCAATCATCTGTTTTTGAAATTGTTTACAACTGAACGCAAACTGAGCGTGTCAGGGGGAAGGTGAATATTTGTTTGCATTAGTAATCATCTGTTTTTGAAACGATTCAAAGTTGAACACAAATTGAGCGTGTCAGGGAGAACGTGAACATTTGTTTGCATTAGCAATCATCTGTTTTTGAAATGGTTTACAACCGAACGCAAACTGTGCGTCTCAGGGGGAAGATGAATATTTGTTTGCATTAGCAATCGTCTGTTTTTGAAACGATTCAAGGTTGAACACAAATTGAGCGTGTCAGGGGGAAGGTGAACATTTGTTTGCATTAGCAATCATCTGTTTTTGAAATGGTTTACAACCGAACGCAAACTGTGCGTCTCAGGGGGAAGATGAATATTTGTTTGCATTAGCAATCATCTGTTTTTGAAATGGTTTACAACCGAACGCAAACTGTGCGTCTCAGGGGGAAGATGAATATTTGTTTGCATTAGCAATCATCTGTTTTTGAAACGATTCAAGGTTGAACACAAATTGAGCGTGTCAGGGAGAACGTGAACATTTGTTTGCATTAGCAATCATCTGTTTTTGAAATGGTTTACAACCGAACGCAAACTGTGCGTCTCAGGGGGAAGATGAATATTTGTTTGCATTAGCAATCGTCTGTTTTTGAAACGATTTAAGGTTGAACGCAAACTGAGCGTGTCAGGGGGAAGGTGAACATTTGTTTGCATTGGCAATCCTCTGTTTTACATAAAAATACGTCTTAACGTAATTTCTTTTAAGAATGTCCCCTAGAAAATACAGCACTGAAGAGGAGAGAAAATGACCTAAAGCTGCAAAAAAACGGCTTTCTCAACAAAAAGAAACCACTGAGCAAAGAAAGAAATGTACCGCCAGTGGTTTCCTTCATTGCACTCTACTTTGAGAAATTAAGCAAGTAGAAAGGGGAAACCCCGTGGGACTGTAAGCAAAGGGGCATCCTCGCCGCCACCCCTGGGTAATTCCGTTTGAATTAGCAGACACATTTGCACAAATCATTTTAATTACAATTTATAACATCTAGAACAGCGGTCATTTCGTATGACCGTCAGGTTTTCTAGTTTTAGTACACTTACTTTGACAAAGTATATTGCAGTTCTCCCTAATAAAAAAAGGCGTTACTGAATTGTAACGACAGCGAATTTTAAGGTACTCTACGTGCATATGGGCTGTTAGGATTTCTGCGTGATATGTGATATTACAGAATATTTATAATGATTTTAGCCTAACAAACGTTGTAACACAGCATTTTTTTTCGGGGGTGAGGACAGAAAAGCAATTTATAGACTGTTGTCGTTCTCTAAATCAAGGTTCTTATTATGAAATATGAATATTCAAGTCATAAATTAACATGTTTCTAAAGCAATCATCTTACTAAATTTGACTAAAATGCTTCCCCTGAAATTATAATCGCTTTCTTGTGCATTCAGTTTTTTTAAGTAAAGCAGACTAGTTATTAATCAAGCTATTCAAAATAACAATAGAAAGTATCGGAAGCAGTGAAAATTACATGTACTGTTGTTGGACACAGGAATCTAATCTTAGAATATATAAAGCCATTAAGTCCAGCCATCAAGTTAACATCATTCTGAAGGTGAAGCAAAAGATAATACTGAAGGTTTCTTCGATCATCGTGCTGTTATGCTTTAGCAGTTTTTCTTTAAACTTGTAAAAATACTAAGAAACAATACTCTTTCAATGTTCTGTTATAAAGCAATAGACAATTTCTTGAATTGCGGCAAGATGGTTTAACGAAATTACACCAGGTTAATGCACCAGTTTACAATATTTTTATTTGTAAATTTTTGACCAAAAATTCCTACATTTATAGCTGAATTCTGTATTCGCCTGGTATAGCATGTGTGTATTTTCTTATTTCCACCTTTAAATGCTTTGCTTCGTTTTCAATATATTATTGCAATAAAAGAAAATCCTTTGCGATTCTTGAAGGGTTTCACTAAAACAACTTTAAAACATGTTTCAAAAATTACAAATAATAATAATAAGTTATCACAAGTGCATTGCAGTCGAAACAGATTACTTTGAAGAGGACGTAATGACCATTTACCATTGAACAGAAATATTTTGTTTTTGAAATTATTCCCGATACATTGTATCACAGTACTTTTTCTCCAAAAAACGAGTTGCAAAAAGGATTTAAAAAGGATTCAGAAGATATTTTGTCGTGATGTCTATACGTATGTATGGATGTGTGTATATATCTCGCATAACTCACAAATAAGTAGCTTCCGCACGTTAAACGTTTGTGTATAGGACTGCTATAACAGTTAGTTTGTGTATAGGACTGCTATAACATGTAATTGTACACCTCCCTTTTTGGTTGCAATCAGCTGCACAAAAAGTATATAAATATATATATATATATATAACCACTCATGTGTAATGCAGGAATTATGTTGTTCTTAACTTCCGGTAAACGTTTTTATGCCTTTAGTTAATCTGCATGGAATATTTGTAGAATTATCAACAATTTAAAAGCCTAATACTTTTTACCACAGTAGTCATACTTGTTTACATTTGAAGTTTAGCAGAATAGTGAATTAAGTCTTTGTGCACATTAAGAATCTTTTCGTTGAGTGGGACCAAAAGGAAACTTTTAGTTTTGAGCACCGAAAAATCTGCCTTCTGGCCGAATTGCTTGCTTTTTTGCATAGAAAGTGCAATTTTAATTGTGATGTTTTTTTAGATGTTTTAACTGTATTTGGTGTTTTATGTTTTTCTATATTTTTCAATTTTTAATGAAAATGTTTTGAGTTTTCATCTATTTCATCTATCTGTAGGCACATCCACGCATGCAAATTTAGATTCTCTGAGTGGGTGCGGCTTTGACCCTGTGTCGCAGGTGTGAATTCCCGCATTTTATTCCTTGTGACTATGTAACATTTACGTCCCCGTCTGAACGCAGCTTAAGGTAGTCCCCGTTGTATGTATATGTCTTACCATTTTCGGAAAAAAAACTGTCCAGTTTACAAAGATAAAATCTGACAAAGCTGCTTAAGTATGTAATGCATGATATGTTACTTTTCTAATACTTCATAAGTTAATGGGGTAATCATAATGAGTTATTTTTTCAATAATTCATAATTTTTTTCAGCCTATGTACGGAGCCGTCGAGGAGCTGAAGTAACAGCAGTGCGGTTGTGTAGTATTTTTTTCTTTCCACTAGTAGCTTACAGCGTGGTATTAAGCACAGAAATTCTTGTCTTCTCTCAATCAGGATTTTCATGTTTATGCAACTTCGGAAATCATTGACTCTTTATAAAGAGCATTGCAATTTACTAGAAAAGGAAGAGTGCTGCTTTTTCCATTTAAATCAAGATGGAAGCTTTTAAACCAAGCAAGATGGAAGACAGGAGGGCGAAGAAACGTTAAGAAACGACTAAGAAACGTTAGAGTTTTCCCTCTGTTGATTTATAGCTGTTCCTTTCTTTGCCCAGTATCCTCCAGTCACCTTAGCTGTGTATAGGTTATTTTCAAACTACTCTGTCCCATATTTTATTTGATCGTATCGTCTGTATAAAAAGCCTTTAACCAGCGCTTCCCCCTTCTAGCTACAAAGACGCTGATCTTTCTAAGAACTTCTTAATAAATTTCCTAAGTATATATATAAATTTATTAGAAAAAGTGTTTGTACCTTTTGCAGTTCTTGTGAAATTAAGTGATGTAAGAAAATTGCTGCGTAAGTTCTTGCTTTAAAGATATTTTACAACAAAAGTTTAGTTCAAAATTTTAATGCGATAGAATAGGTTTTTGAGAAAATACTGCCACATTTAAAATTTAACGAAAAGTGCCTTAACGAAACATTCATCTTTTCAAAAACATGTCTTATCTGTGCATTAAGTGACAATATGCAACAACACAAACATATATTCTGGATAAACTCATTAATAAAGCATTAGCTTTGATGTCAGCTTGAGGTAGCCCTTTTTTCTTGTCTAGTAATCTGTGACTTCAAACACAGGCTTAATGTTACAGAATCACCTTTAAGAATCAAAGAAACATTTAAAGCAATATAATCAGACAATATAACAGAGCCATTTAGTTCAACGCATTTGCATGAATATACGGTTTCATTTTATTATCAATGGCTTTGGGCTGCAGAAATGGGAAAGTCCCATGTAATTGCGTTATGAATCTAATGAGATCTGAATGTCGTATGTAAACTATCATGCATTTGGAGTAACGTGTTATTAAAAGGCACACAACACCTTTGTAATTAACCATGTACCCGTCTTAATTTGGGACGAAATTTTATTAATGGAGATATTTTTCACCAGCAATTCGCATGTTGCAGCATAAGCTGCTGCTTATCTTGTGGCGAATTCACAAGGTAAGAGGTAGCGTAAATAAATTTATTAGGATCTTTTCTAGGCTAGATACAAAACAATAAACTTATAAAACATTATTCTCATCGAAAGATGGAAGGAAATATAACACAAAACAGATGATGCGGGAGAACAGTTTAAAGTTTTTAGCTTTACTTCACTTCTACTGGGTGTTTGCTCGTACGATTTCAGGGCTCAAAATTCTGAGTTGCTGCAGTTCACTTTGTGGTTCCCTCTCTTGGCCGGTGATAGTCGTTCTGAGCAGGATACTCTATAGTAAGAGGTAGCGGCAAACCCGGTTACCATGCGCTGAATTGCTTGGCAGAGATAAGATTGCTGCTCTTGACAGAGCGAAACAAAATTTACTCTTGCCAGAGCTGGAAAACAAGAGAGAAGGTTTCTGTCTCTCTACACTGGAATTAACTCTCACTCTCATTCTTACTAACTAACTGGAGCTGCGTTCCCTGTTTTTGTTTAAGTTGTCCTGGCCGTGTGGGGATGATTTTCAGAATCCTCATTTGTCCATAGTTCTTAAGAGCGTATCTTGATTGGCGAGAGCACTTGAATAAAAAGTGGATATAATCATGACAGGCCTGGGATAAACTCCGTGAGAGCTTTCCGGTTCCGACTTGGGACTCCAACTGGGCGGTCTGAGACAACGCACCTATAAACGGATGTAAAGGAGCGGAACGATGTCTCTCCTTCGGACAACTATAAAGGGGACAAAAAACTGAGATTAGTTGTAGATTGTGACTGCTGGTCACGTTCATCTTTCCGAGAATTCGGTAAGAAATACTCTTTGCTTGGGAACTTTCGAGGTGGTGGTTAGAAATATTCTTTTTTTCCGAACTTTCAAGGTGGTCGTTAGAAATATTCTTTTCCCTCAGAACTTTCGAGGTGATCAATAGAAATAGCTTAAGACGTTACAATCTCCCCACATGTACTGGCAGTATTCCATCGACAAAGGATTAAGGATGGGGAATCTGTGCCAACATTAAGCAAACGTGAGCTTCAACTAAAAAGATTGAACGCCAAGACATCACTTGAAAAGGGATACATTTGTATCAAATGATAGGATTTTGGTAGAACTCAAGTGGTATAATCGTTTAAGAGCTACATCCATTAGGAACCTGCATGATTCCAAACATTTATTGTTAACAGTCCTCGAAGACAAAGCCGCTGAGATGAACTAACAGAAGTGTTCTTTCCCATTCCCTGAGAAACTCGACACCTCATATAATCTGTGGAACGTTCTTCCCAAGAACCGTTTTCTGCTATTCCAACAACAGAATAGCTCATTCACTAATATTCAGTCTGTTTAAACGCTATTAGCGATTCTCTTTGTAACTCCAGTTCAAGATAATGTTCCCTAGAAGCTGCTTTTATGTAGGCAGTCAGCCAAATGGTTAGCACTCAATAGCGAGGCTACAACATTCCGACATGTGGGAGGATTGAGTGGGGAACTGTTAAAGCTGAAACAAAAGCGATTATGAGCAACACGTAACCTATAATTAGAAAGAAAATCCAATCCCCTGATTTTCTGTGTGTTTTGCAGTATAACTAAGTCTTCTGTTTCGAACTGTCGTTTATAGTGCGAGTGAGCGTAATGTTACTAAAGGCAAGGTAACCGGTATGCTGCACCGATTATGCATCACCGATTATCATTGCTGCACTGATTATGCATCGGTGCAGCAATGATTTAAAAAACTACATATAGTGCATAAGTGTGGAAGCTATATTGTTGCTGAACAAAATAAAAATCACATGCATTGACACATATACAAAGGCACTTATTTTTTATACATGCTTAAGTAGAACTGTATATGTACTCTATAAATAGAAATTAACTATATTAAGATAAGTAGTTCTAAATATACACGAGAAAAAGCATGTTCTAAAATACAAGCTGTCTAAGAGCACTGAATTAATGCAAGCTACATACATTTTATGCAATTAGACAACATCTATGTAATAAAGTATATGGAGAAATATAGATCACGTTACGTGTTCAGGAATCGCTTGTTCTAGAAATTACTTAAAATAGGTTAAGAAATTTTGCCTTAAGCGCTTAGTACAGACTGTCTTCTCACCAGATATCAGTGCTAGTCGCCATATATATTTGCTAGTCATTGAGTTAGCCCCTTAAACGAAAGATCTTCTTCAACCAAATGAATGCAAATGAGAAGTTGTCATATATATTTGTTTCTAACTTTAGTTCATTTTTACACAGATGAGATCAGAAATCTTCCTGAACTTCGGCCGAAAGTCATTAATGCGGATGAATTCAAAAATAAACAAGTAATGCATGTTTCTGATGTTCTTTCCAAACAAACTATTAATTCACATGCTTAGAGTCTCAATACAAACTGTAACAAACTTAGATAAATAAAATGTTATCAACTCAGAAAATTTATATTTAAAGGAATGCTAGTAAATGTTTTTCAATAAGCTCTTCAAGTTTTGTGAAACAAATTATTAATTCTCATCGTCTTAATTAATATTAAACTATAATATTAAACTATAATTTATGGGGTTTGGGTTTCTTAACAATTTTGTTGTCCAGAAATTTGTATAATTTCTTTCAGGTCATACTGCTTTCCTTTCATTGCACTAGTATAATTTTACGATATTCGGTTATTGTTTTACTATTATTATTCAAAAGGGGCTTTGTCCCTGAAGGACTATTGTTTTCGTTTTGCGATTTCGCGTCGAATTACTCTGAATGTCCGTTTCACTTTTCAAATTGTTGCCACCAAATATTATCGCCCTGTATAATATCTGAAAAAATTAAACAATGAAGAATCTGCATAAATGCATGTATGTTTCTCGCATTGCGATAAAACAACGGTACCTAGAGCCATCCAATTTTAAATGACGTAATTCTACGGCGAATATGGGCATCTGGAAGTCCAAATTTGAAATTTGGATTTTGTTTTATTATAGATTTCGTATTTTCTAAAACATTAGCGAATTTTTGATTAACAAACTCAGGGAATTCAAGGCGAGCAATGGCAACGTCGTACAGAAAAAATTTTTTTATCTCCAGCGCGTGAGGCTGTGTATCGGTAATTCTATATATATGCTCAATTTAAAACTATTTTCCGATATTGCTCTTGAACTGAATTTTATAGTTTAAGTGCGAAGAACATGATATTCAATAAATAAAGGTAACCCACAAAATGTTAAAAAAACGCCCCTTTGGACGTATTTTAAAATCTGAAACCTTTCAGATTTTCTTTTTTAAAAATATTAAAATCTGATTTAATTTGATGTATTATTTTTAAAACCCCAAATCATGGGTCTAGTTATTTTGTATAGTAAATACATATTACCGTAGCATATCTATTGTTTAATAGTTAATTTAATTTAAATGTAGATAATAATAAGTTTGTAATAATTATGTACAATTCAGTTATCAACGGTTCGTATGTATCCTTTTTCGCAACATTACAAGAGTTTTATCCTTTATAACATTACATTCAGTACTCTATTTATATTTAATTCAAACTTTGTTGCCGAAAATGCTTTATAAACCATTAGGTAAATCAAAGTGGAAAACGCGTAAAATGGTATCATCTTTGTCATACAGTATCTGTTCATGCATTGATATAACTGAATAATTTATTTGACAGTGTGTTCATACAAAATGGCAGCACCTAGAGACGTGAATACTGAAATATACCAATTCGCGTAAGTGTGAAACTGTTAAGAATAAAACATTTTCCACTAAAAATTTGGATAGAATATTTCTTTTCTATTTTACCAAGAAAGGCGAAGCAATGAATCATGTGCTCAACTACAAAGAGGAAATTCTTGAGACTCAGCGTTAGTAGACTAAATTGACAAATTATCTGTTCCCATAAACAATGAGTCTTTTTAAGTAGCTAGTTCTACTCGTTTATAAGCTTTTGCCGTTACTAAGGCCGGAAGCGGTGGTCATTTTACTTTGTAGGCATTTAATAGGTGGTTCACCATTGCCATCTATTAAAGGAGGGACAAAGTAAAGCCATGCCTTCTCTGGGATTCGAACCGTGCCCCTTCGGGATGGCAGTCAGAATCAAAAACCACTTTCCCGTCCAGGCGGCTGCATTGAGTGTTATATAATTTTGTATTTCCCTTAGAAATTCTTCCACGAAGGCATCTCTCTCCTTAGACAGATAGCCTTCGATTGCTTTGTTATAACAAAATAAACGAACTAAGATAAAATTTATTTAGAATGGCTTTCAGCAAGAAATTTAAAAAAAGATATGCATATGTAAGAAAAATAAAGAATATGAATTCGTAAATTCATTTTCCTTCTCTATTCTAAAAATAGTAATCTCTCTGCACTGCGTCATTTCGAGACTAATCCATGTCATATGATTCTTACATAATTCTGATGATGTAAATGGAACTAAAACTCAAACAGCCAATAGTAATTTTGCAGCAATATTAATTATCCAACTACTATTAGCACTAACTCAGTCTGAATTAAGATTTCGCCCTGAATATAACGCACTTTCTTTCTACACTTTGGCCTGGCTGGATTGCAGTCTGTCTGTCTTACTGCAAATTTATCCAAAACGTAAGCTTTTGTAATAGATTCTGTAGTAAAACGCAGGATTTTAAATTTGTAACGAACAGCGAGAATTTTGATGGCTTAAAGATGTTGAAAATCCAATCCACAGTGAATAAGATATTTGGCATTTGAGGTAGATTTAATTCAGCTTTTATTTCAGCAAACATGTTGCGGCCACAAACAAATTGGCACATTATTTATACCTATTTCAAAAATTTACATTTTTGATAAATTTGCAGTAAGACAGAACGAAGAGACAGACCGCAGTCCAGCTAGGCCAAAGCGTAGAAAGCAAGTGCGTTATGTTCAGAACGAAATGCTAATTCAGACTGAGTTAGTTTTGGTTCTCAATGCATTTTCATTGGATAATTAATGCTGCTGTAAAATTACTATTAGCTCTTTGAATTTTAGTTCCATTTACATCATTATAATTGTGTAAGAGTTCTATGACATGGATTAATTTCGAAAATTAATTTGCGTTACTAATTTAATCTTTTAGATCATCTTTAGTTTTTTACACATATATATATATTCTTACTTGCTAATTAAAAGTATATATATATATAATGGCTAAAAGACATAAGATTCAAACAGGAATAAGAATGTAAAAAAGCTAGATAATTAAGCCAACCCTGCTATGTCACTTTTCAAAATTTTCAAATAACAAATGCTGCTTAAACATTTAAAAGAAAATGTTCTTAAACTAAATATTTCAGTACCGAGAAAGAATTTTTGAATTTTTGATGCAAATACAAACATAACCATTAAGACATAGTAAGCGTAAATATTAGTTTGGGATAACTTTGGGGTTTGTAAATTGAAAAGTTAAAAATATAATTGCTCATTTCGTAACACAATTTTGCACTTAACTTTTTTATTACTTCGAAAACTCCTATTCTAAATTACAACTAAACCTGAAGTATTTAAGAAGGTCCTTCGCATTATCTAAAACTCTGTGCGGTTGTGTGCATGTGTGCCTGTTGATTTTTCGTTTACTGTACTTTGCTATACATTCTCTAATTATTCTCAAAATCTTCCAATCAAGTAAATGGAAAAAAATATTTCTAAATCTTTCATTTTACACGTTAGCAGAAATGGATTAAAGAATAAACCTAAATCTCGACGTCGAAGAATAAGCTACGAAAAGCAATTTAAAATATAGCGCAATGAACAAAACAGTAAAAATAATTGCAGGCAGAAGACTGTTTTGTAATTAAAATATTCTAAGCGCCTGTCAATTTCTTCCACTCCCAATCTTGCAGCTGCAAGTAATAAATCTGAAATGATCGTTATTTGGCGATAAAAATTAAACTTTGTGGGAATATATCCTGAAGAAATTTTTTTCTTCCTTTCCTAAGGAATGAAGGGATTCCTAATGTGAGAAAAATGCCATTCTAATTATGTACCTTATTAATACGTAGAAAGAAGCAGAAAACGCTAAACGACGTCCGAGATAATGACGTAGTTTTAACGACTTTTTAATACAGTTTTTGTAATTGATGGAAAGATTATTTTGTCCAGCGTATTCTAAATCTGTCACGAACCAACAAAAAATATACATCAAAACAGAAGTTATTTTCAAAGAATAGTGATGTTAGTCAAATTCTTAACGCTTTTAACTATTAACTCGGGCCCATTACTGAATAACTGGTAACATCTATTCTTTCTTAAATACAATAAAATGTTTCTTTGAGTAGTTAGGAATATTTTATTTAACAGCAAAAGCAATCTATGACAGAAATTGCAATATTATTTAGAGGATTATCTTATTGTTCTGAAGCTGTGCTTCTTATTTCTAACAATGCATTTTTCAGTTAGGTGTAAAATCAATAGCAATGTTATCCTTATTTAAATTATTATCTTTGATTTAAATTACCCATTCTCTCTGCCTTGCTACTGAATTGAAAAAAAAGTGTCTTTAGTTTTACTGGAATGATGGATAATAAATGTTGTGACTGAATGTGACTAGTCTTTATTGTCTGAAATCAGAGCAATCCAACGAAATTCATCGTGGCAGGTAGTCAATATGGCGCTTATCGTTGGAAAGACTTTTGAGCGATATGCAGGTTACAGTACGATTTTTTGGTCAGATCCCTCCCACCAATTTTGATGGAAAGCACACCGGAGGGACGGGTCTCAGGGTGTCCCACCCATCGTCTCCTGCCACCAACCTCTCGAGAGGACTTTCGGCTTGCCGCATATTTAGGGTGCCCCATGCCACAAAGACACAATACATTTACAAACATCCATGCCTTCTCCGGGATTTGAACCCGGACCTTTCGGTACTAACCACTATCCCCATTGGGTGGCACAAATATGCAAATGTCTTAGAAGGGCCTCAATGTAAATTTGTAGCACTGTCAATTACTAGAAGTTTCTTAGCATAAAAGTACTGTTCCAAGAATAAAAAAATAAAAACCAGTAACAACTTCACTCTTTTTTTTCTAAAGTGTATTCAGTACGAATCTGCACTGCAATGTCAGAAATAAGTTCGAATAGAAGGCTCCAAAATAATTATTTTTCAAATTTAATTCTTTCATTGTCACTGCTATCCACAGAGGCTCAGAAATGTCTTTCATTTCATGGTGACGTTAGCTTTTAGGTTTGTAAGGAAACATTTTTGACATTACAGAACCCTTGAGGGATTCAATCAGGATCGTTAATTATTCGTTTAACCAAACTGTTCCTAATCTGTGCGCTACGACGCCCTAGGGCACTGGAGGTAGTTTATAGGAACATCGCAAAATGCTTCAGTGTTTTCAAGAATGGTGCTTGATGTGGTTTGATAACCCGGCCTTCGGTTTATTGGTACTGTCTTAGCAATAATACCTAACAGAAACAATGCAAAACACACATTTTGAAAAATAGTCGGTTTTAAACTACTTTCAAAGAAATAATGTTAGCAATTTCGCATGTATTCAATATCCTTTCAGAACTGAAGATTGTTTGAATTTCATTTTATAGAAATAATACTACTGAAACTGTCTTCTTAATGAACGCATGGCAAAATTTAAAAAACTGGAACTAATTTACTTCTCAATATCATTAAAAGATAGGCAGCTTTTATATAACGTCATGTTGGAGCAAATAGATTTTCCTGATTTTCATTGTAATAAAAAGCAAATATTGTGAGAAGAATTGAAGTATAATAGGAAATGAGGTGGCTTTGTCCAGCTTTATACGACAATTTCAAAAGATATGCACTTGAAAAAAAGCTCACTCTTCCCAATACCTTGCCATTTATTTACTCGTGATTATTCAAATTGCGCACTAATTCAGTAAATTTTATAAAAATTAGTAGAAAATTTAAAATACGTATTTTACTGGTTTTATTTAAGCAAGCAACTTCATCGTCCGATCTCTTAAAAGCTATGGATACTAATGAAAGAATTATAATAGACCTACTGCACAGCAGCTGAAAATATTAAATAAATAACTATTGCAGTCGCTTTTAGAAACCTAATTCAAAAAGGAAACAGCAGCAGTATAAAGCAAAAAGTTAGACAAAAGTACAGTTTTATGCTGAAAAAATCTTCAATAAAACTCTATCGTATTCGAGATTGATCTGATATATATTCCACTTTTAAAGGATGGAAAACATTTTGGATTCATTTTATATTTTTTACATTATATATTTTGTTATAATTTTATATCAAAAATAAACGGAAAATTCCATCGGTCGTAAGGAATACCTAACGTCTGTCTTGCTCTGAATTAAAATCATCTGACTCGTTCTGCAATCATTGACCAGACATGATCGATGGACGATAGATTTGGAGAATAAGCAGGTAAGGTTAACAGTGCACTATGACAGACTAAGAAGCAAGTTTGAACACTGAATGCGACTTGTGATAGCGCAACATACTGCTGAAATGTGGTTGCAGACAAGTCTTGAAAGTAAGGAAAGAGAACAGTCTGCAGAACATTAGAGATGTAGCTTTGGTTAATAAGCTTACAGATGATGAGTACTAGGGGGTGTTGGAGTGGAATCCAACACCACCTCACACAATAACACCTGCTACAGGACCACTGTGACCGTGCATAACAGTCTAGCAGCTCCCTCTACGGTGTCTCCAATCTCTAATCCAACCATTGTGTTACTGCAAGCGGGAATGTGATTCGTCCGAAAACACAGTGTTATACCGTTCAGATGTTCTTCTCAGTTGTTCGATGAACCCAAACGCCATGTTTGCGTACCCAGACGCCTGTAGACTAATGTGAAAGCTAAGCGAAGGAATGAACGCCTAGCAAACAGTCCTCTGTGCTGTAAATGACGTCGATCTGTTCGTGCAGATACCGATTGTTGTGTTACAGACAGATCATTGTTGTTTTACAATTGTTGTGATATAGTTGATGATGTGGCAGTGCTCTCCATAAGTGCCATGCCAGTCTTCCCATAAAGTGGTGCAGCAAGGCAGTGATCTCCATCAGTGTCAAGGCAATAATATGCCTGTCTTATTCTTGATTGGTGCGACAAGGAGGTTGCAATTGCTCCTGTCCGTCAGTTGTTTCCTCCCGCATCCATTGGCTCTATACTCGTGTGACTGTTGCTTGGCTGCGTTTGACACGATAACTGATTTCGCGGAAGGATAATCCTCAATCTTTCAACCATTCTGCCTCGGTCGAACTCAGAAACGCGTCGGTCGTGTTTTTCAACAAGGCATACTGAGTATGGCATACTCAGTTCTACGAGGCATAGGAGAGAGTAAATCACGCTATTTAAAAAGGCAATGCTTCAGCTCTTTATATATGAACTGTAACGAGGCTGCAATCATGTGAGCGTGATTTGAAATCGTAATCATTTGTACATTACATGGCGGTATACACGTGATGCAAGTTTTATGCTGTTTGGATGCTTCTCCTTCATGGTACTGTATTTTGTATGGTCAGCATTTTAATTGACCTGCTTATGATAAATTCCATAATCAAGGGAAAGAAGCAGTTTCTTACCAATTTTTTTTGGTTTAATTATTGTTGGACTCCAATTTCATTATATTACAAACTGAGAAATTTAATATTTGTTTGCTGTTGATTTAAAAAAAATTCATTGCGTTTTAAACGAAGCAAAAAATTGTTTTCCTATTTTATAAATAAATTACTTTGCAATAAAAGTAGTTCATTATATGATGATAAATGCTGATAATTTTTCATTCAAAGTGTAAATTATTTTGTTTTCATTTTGCACGAAATAAATTAAGGCTATTAAAGATAAAATGATCACATAACATTGAAAAACTGTGGCTCTTTCTGTCGTTATTCTACTTACATTCTGCAATGCAATACGCTTTTAAAATTAAGTTAGTAATGATGTAGTTCTATTTTTATCCGTCTTTTGAAGAAAATAAAAAGCCTTTGTTATAAAATATTATCATGTATTCCTTCCGTTTTTGGAGATTTTATTCTTTTGCAGTTTTTTATCTAACGTTTAATTATTTAATGTTATTTTTCAGATTAACAGCATTTGTTCATGATCATGGAAAACTAAGCTGAATCTGTTAGATTTCCTTTAATGCAATGGATATATAAATTGTATATAAGATGTTCTATGTTTAAGGGTGATTTATCTTTGATATTTCATGCTTGCAAAATGTCCCAGAAAGCTTTCCAGGACAGTAACAGAAATTATTTAATTAAATCAATAGCAAGGGATTTGTGAATAAATTATTTATAATGATGAAATCAGAAAACGAGTGTATGAACAATTTCTGATATCTTCTCACGGAAACATGTTTAGTTATTAAATTCCACTCCTCATACAAAATAATCATTTGTTGATTTCTCCATCATCCTGTTCATAATATTCAGCACAATCTCCATCGTGATCTCGTTAGCGCCAGATCTGCAGGATGGTGTTAAATGTACTCTTTCTAGAACTCCAGACATTGACGCAAAATCAGGTTAGCGTTACACCTTATTTATTATCATTTGGCATTTTCGAATCTGATGATGTTGCATGTTAAAGCCACTGGAATAGGAAAAAATATAAATTTTTATTTTGTTTTCTGATAGACAATTAAAGAGTAGGTATTTGAACGGATGGACTGCGGGCTAAAAGTAGCCTAGATAGCGTTTTATTGTGGCCTGCGGGTATTGGGAAAACTAAATGTTCAATAAAAAATTAATTAAATAAAATAATGATATTCATTATTGCATAAAGAAACAATTATATTTAAAAAACATTAATTAAAAGCATTAATAATTTACAGTATCAATTGGAAAATTGGCAATACTTTCCTTTGTTCATCTTGCCGAATTCAGAGAAAATGCTATGAGCAGCGTATTCTCCAAATGATAACCCGTAATCACACTCCTCCACAACACCAACCAATCAAAAACATTTTCCAGAAGCATGGTATTATTTATTAGATAATCTAATGATATTAAATTCAATTAAGTTATAACTGAAGAGGTTTAGATAATCATTTCATGATGGAATTATGAAGCATTTCACAAATTTTAGCAAAGAAAGAATGAAACTTTAAAAAAATGTATGCGTAATTATATATCATCATGTCTACCATAAAAGCTGGCTGTCATCGAACCACAAAAGTTAGCGAGATAGCGCTAATCATTCCTGAGGAATACTGAAGAAACTAATGCCTTTTTAAAACTAATGCATTTTTATTTTGTAAAAGTCAGTATTCGATCCTCTTCTTTTTGTGCTTCGTAAAAAAAAGCTTTTTTTCAATTTTTACGATTTTGTTCGTTTCTCCCATTTTACCGAAAGGAATGCAATTAGTAAAGACTTCCCAATTGCTATGAGTAAGAACTTTCCGACGTACAAACTTCCTAACTTAGATTTTTCCAATCTAGTTATTGCTATTTTGTAGTCTATATTCAACTGACTATATCGTGCCAATTAGCATATTTTTTGGTGGAAGGACATCATAACGTTTCAAGAAATCCACTTCTTGCTATTCTGCAGAAGGCAGACAGATCTCAAGCTTAAATTATTTGCTTCAAAATGCAAGGAAAAATACACCAGTAACAGTTAATTTATATTATTCTTCATACAAGTAAAAGATAGCTTATCAGAAATCCATTGAGGCTACGTTAAGCGAGAACGAAGATATTATGAGTGTTATGATTAACAAGATAATCATTCTTAGAATAAAGGTAAAAAAGGCTTACCTTTTTTGAAGATCTTCTTTCTCGTTCTTCTCCAAAGGTATATACGAGAATATTTAATTAATTGAACACATCAAAGGCACTACTCATCTGAAGAAAGAGAGGCTTCTAAGATAATAAGATATGTTTAATTTATGTTACTAACTAATTACATACACGACACAGAGAGAAGACACTGGTTACTTCCTTTAACTCAAACGTCCGTTACGAGTTCTAAAGTTCAGTTATAGTTCTGTTTCATTTTCGCTGCGCGCATGCGCGAATCACGTGGTGTTTGGTAACAGTTTTAACCCCTAGAGTTTCAACAATGAGTGTGCCCTAGTGAAGGTATTATGAGTGATATTATAAGTGTGTCACATGTATCCATAATTGGTAGTTCATTAGTTTTTCATTATTGTTTTTCCTTATTTTTCAAGTTTTTCTTTATTGTAAGCTGTGACCAGATTCTTTGGTAATTACAACAGAATCAGAAGGAGAGCGTAAAGGACCCTCTTATTAATTGAAATAAAATTTAAGAGGCGGCACCAACTGATACTCACAAAAGCCAACAATTCTGGCTTAAATTAAAGATAGCAGACTATGTTAAAAGAGATGAAGTTACATATAGCGTAACGGCTTCACAGTTTAACAACCGAGCAAGCTGGCTCTGACCTAAGTCCATGTAATCCAGCCTAATGGCAAGACTAACTCAGAAGACACCACACAATTCCAAACGCTAGAAAATCAAAAAGGCAGAACAGGCTCCTATTTCACACTCGGAAACTTTCCTTTAAATACTTCTCTCTTTCTACCTAATATGAATATAGCACGGGCTGGAAAGCTGCATTCTGCCAAAAAAATTAAACGAGGCTTGATAGGAAAGGGATGTAACATTAAATAACGGGTTATGAAATTAAAATGAACCTTATACTACATCACACTATTTGGCAACACTCTTATGTTTGACGGGAGTGTAAGCACAATAAACACCTGTACTTCATGGCAGTATTCTGAATTACAAATGACAAAATAATGGTTTTATATCGCACTTTTTTTTGTATGTATTGTCTTTTGATTAAAGTTACACGAAAGTGATCAGTATATGTCAAGAATTCCAGCGATATATTCGCTTCTTTATTTACTGCATACATTAGGGTTATTTAAACAATCTTAGCATATAGTAAATTTTAAAGGGAATTTTATCCTTGTATATCAGTACGGGTAAATATCAACGATACATCACCCTTGGTATAGGCAAAATTGACTCAGCAGTCTGGTTGATGATGTACTGTCGACGTGAGTGCGTTATTACATGTCTAACAGATTTAGAAAAGTTTTTTTTTATTTTGACTATTATTTGACTATTTATTTTGACTATCAGAATTTTTTATTGAATTGAAAAATTAGTTTACATTTAAAATTAGTTTTAGAAGTAATATCTTTTATTACTATCTGCTAATTCAAATTCGGGAGCTTGTGGAAGTAGAAATCAGTTTTCTTTGTCAAATACGCATAATGCATTACAATCATTTGCAGTTTTATTATATATCTTTCTAAATCATTTTCCCTTTCAACAAATGTCAGTGTTTCTGTGGATAATTCAATTCGGAGGATCTTTTTTTAATATGGTTTCTGTTTCAAAAGCAAACCCTTTTCTTAGTTTTAAATCTAGAAATATTTTCTGTAGTGGTACGTTTTTCATATTAATAATATAAAAAATGCTAAACTATAGTAATAAAATAAGTATTTGTGAATGTGCGAAGTATATTGATTAATATTTTGCAACTCATTTTCGTAAATAAAACTCATTATATTGTTGGGCTGAATACCGAACGAGTTTGCGCATTTATATTGGAATGTTCATCATTATTTCAGGGGAATTCTGAAGTAAAAAAGAACAAACGTTTTCTGTGCATTAAATGGATGGGAGCTGTGAAAGTTTTGGACTTAAAAGTAATAACAATAAACTAAATTTTAGAAGTACTTATGTCCTAATTAAATGTTTTTAATATTAAACTATACGTTTAGGAATATTTTCAATACAGGTGTTGTCAGTAACTTATGATTTCCTTTTCACTTATTAACCGCATTTATTCAAAACTATTCAACAGTTGTTAACATATAGATGTGTTTTCTTTAAACACTTTTCAAATTTCTTTCTTTGCAGTAAGTATTTACACTTTTAGGATATAATATCCTACAAGGGTTATATTAAGATCTAATAAATAAAACAATTTAATCAATTGTAGACTGTTTTATTTATTTTTTTTCCGTAAGTTATCGGTATTAAGTAAATTTTACCTTCAAATGTATCAACAAAATAAGACATTTTACTAATCCTTCCACTAAAAACATAAAATACCTTAATTAATTCATAAATAACGTAGATAAATGACAGTAATTATGTTAATAATTTCAAATGTAAATCAGTGTAACTAAATTTACGTTCAAATGCAAATCTCATTCACATTCGAAACATATAAATTAGGATGAATATTCTAATCAGTTTATTTGTGAACTAATAGATTTTATCCTGGAAACTTTTTACTTTCAAAATGAAAAATTAACAAAACAATAGTTTATCCAGTATGTTCCATCCATCATAGTTACACGGTTCTAAATTTCCTTTTTAGAGTTTTTTGTGGACAGAAATTATTATTTAATACCGGGACCTTCTTAATATTAAGACTTGCACCATTTTCGCTGACACTGAAAAAACGGTTGATGCGAACATTATTAGATGGTGGAAAAAAAATCTGAAAGACGTGTTACTTTTTTCTTACTCGCAATATTTGACTCAATGATACGAGTTATTATTTGGCAATTAAGGGCCCACATCCGTAATATGCGGCAATTAAAAATTAAACTGAAGCCGGTGTACTTAAACTGAAGTTTTTCATGCATGAGGAAACTTTTCCTTTGGCTAAAACACATGCTAATGTATATGCATTTTGTGGGTACAAATATAATGCGATTATATTAAAGTGCAAGCTCGACTCAGTATTCATTAAATGATTCAGGATAAGATCTAGAATTGCTAAATAAAGTGTAACAAGATGATACTAACTTGAATTGAATTGCATCAAAATAGTACTAATTAATTTATGAAATATTTTAATACAAATGCAGGTTTATTTTTGGAAAAAGTACCACTTTCATATGTATCAAATACTTAATTTTAAGGGGACGGTAGACTTTAAAAATTAGTTTTTTAAGTTTTTGAGTTTTCAACAGGAAATTTTATACACACGCGTATTATAACATCAATTTATAAAATATATGTTCAAAATTTCAATTGATTAATTATTATTACACTTTATTAATTAAAGATTTAAAATGCTCCTTGCATTTTAAATCTTTAATTAAAATAAAAATACTGAGGTCATTTTTTTATAATTATAAAAATAATTAATTCAATTAATTTTTTTTCAATATTTTTTCCTAATTTTTTCCTTTTAATTAGTTATAAAGACTTGACAAAAGTTTTTGTGTATCCGTTACTGAATATCATGGATCAGAAATTTTTAAAAAAGATTTTTGTGTATTTACACCCAGTTTTTGGAAAAATGTCACCTTTTGTTAAACATTATCACAAGTTTAAACTTCTTAATAAACTCATATCCAAAATTGTATGCACAGATCTACTGTAACATATAATAGGATAGTTTCTTCCAAATGTCATTCATTTTTAACTAAAAATGTGTCGCATGGAGCAGTTTCAAAACATACGAAATTTGTTTTGAGAAAACCGGATTTAAAGTTTTTCTTCAAACTTACCTTTAACGCATGGTCATAAGAAACAGGAAATTTACTTTAAATAGGAATTTGTAAACACTAGATAACATTTCGTATCATAGCACTACTTTTAATCTCATAATATTAAATGTGACAAAAATTAATGTATCGAAAATTGGCATGTGATTCGAAGTTATAGGTAAAAACAATTTATGCATTATATCCAACGAAACATTTAAAATTCACCCGCACTATATATTTTACCTTCATTTGTTACATTTACACTATACTTTAATGCTTTATAATATATTTTACTATTTCTATATTTTCCCAAGCAGCTAAACTTCTCTTTTTGCTTTGGTTCAAGCGTTGATCACGCTTTTTTTGCAACGAATAGGGAAAACGAGTTTGTTTCCTCCTGTTCTACGCAAGTAGCATTTACATACCCAAAGTTCAAGTCACAGTTGTCAGTACTGACATTTCTAGCCATTGTTTTTAGAAATAAACACGTCTTTTGGGCAAATATATAAATTATAATGTCAGTAAATAACTGTTGAAATACATTTCTTTACATTTTTTCCAAAATTTAAAGGGCAAAGTTTATGTTGTTTACACATTTGAAATGTTTGTAACTCCTTTAAAAATTATACTATTTGATCTCTGTTTTTTGCATACGATGTAGTTACATATATGGAATGTTACCAGAGTAAAAAAAAAAACAAATTCAACATTTTGGTTGATCTTTAGCTATTTTATTTAAAGTCCACTGTCCGCTTAAAGAAACATTTAGAAGGAATAAAAACATTTTATCTTTCAGGTGCTTGTCGAATTGTGCATATTGATGCGAAATGCCCAGCTGCGATAGGATAGCTTTTACCGTCAAGCGGGTGTCATTTTAGGTTTGCCAGAAAGTGGTAAAGAAAGACAAGATTGCCAGATTTAGCGCGAAATCGTCCATTTAGTGACATTTGGCGACAAAACTGGCGATATGGCATAGACGGAGGGAGAACATTCTAGAACAAAATCTTATCGGTTTTTCCCAGAATATTTTCGAAGGTAGGGCAAAAGCTATATATACCCTGCTTGTAGCGGAGTACCTTGAGCAGTATGTTGAGTTCATTAGAAGTGCTATGAGTTCAGAGATTAGCTTAGGAGAAACTGAACCGAATCGGGAGCAGTACTTTAGTGCCTTGTCGTGGTAACCTGAAGGCTGTGTTTCTTATTGTTTCAGCGTGTTTGGCGTTAAGTTTTTTACAACTATTATGCATCTTTGGAATTGTCCTGTGTAATACTGATGAATAAACTGTGTTTTCATTCTTCATTAAGTGTTGTCATCAATAACTCCAAGTCCACGAACCCGTAGAACGCAACAACATTTGTTAATTAATGTAAATTTAAATATGTTATTTTAGTCTTATCAATATCTTTACGCGGCTATAAAGCTAAAAAATAAAATTTAGATTAGCTTCTCAAATGTAAACTAGAATAAAGTAAACTTTATAAAGTTCTAGCTGAATTACAGTTACCTGAAGCTAGAATTTACTAGAACTGTGAAGCTACTATTCGCTAAGTTCTATTGTGTCAGTAACAACTCAAGAAGAAGGGCAAATAGATCCTTTCATTCACTGAAGAACAGTTAACAGAAGACACTTCTCGTGCTTACAGATACCTCAATATTGTTGAAGGTAACTCAACGATAGAACATAAAATTAAAGCTAAATCTAAATTAAATAATAAGCTGAAGCAGCACGGAGCTATTTAACACCTAGTTTGTTCTTGTCTAATACCACCAACTTAGATTATATTATTATTTCTCGAATGCCAGGCCACTGACCATCAGGTCATTAGACAACGAGCTCTCCAATACTTTTTTATAATACAATTTAAACTTTTAAGTTCAGAGCACACGTCCAGATGAGCAGCATCCATGATTTGTCCAGAATCGCACAAAGCACATAAAGGGGAGGAAGTCAGGTTAAAACGAAATAAATGAGCACCAAGGCAGTCATGTCCAGTCAACAGTCTAAACTCAGCCACAGCAGTAGCACGAGGAGAGTCCGAGACACAATCAGCTTCCAACAGCCCCCTCTATGATTTATTTTCAGAAAAACTATCAGCAGCATTACAAAAAGATTTTTTATAAATCTTATTAATTTCAAGTTTAGCAGAATGAAGAGGGAGGTCTCTGGAAGACCTCTGAAGAATATCCGTACCTTTCTTTACCATAAGGTCAGCCATCTCGTTTCCTCAAAGGCCACAATGTGATGGCACCGACTGGAAAGCAACCCTTGCTTGAACTCTGCTCAACATCTCCCTGCAGCTCTGGACACGAGCACTTTGTTTTCCTAGGTTACTCGCTATGGCCTGAAGAGCAGAACTTGAGTCTGATAAAATTACAGCTTTATCAAAAGAATAAAAGAAAGACTTAGATTATCCGGCAAGTAATATGCACGGCCGTGAAATAGCAAACTTTAACTACGTGGCCTATGAAACAACGTGGTCGAAAGGCAGAACATGCTTTGTCTGAAGTAACTCAGACCTCAGCTTAAATGGTATCTTCCAATCCTACTTTCTATAACGTCGTCAGCTGAAATCTTATTTTGGCAAGAAAAAGTGGGTTGGAAAATGAAAGTTCAAAGGAAAGTCTGTTTCCAAAATAAAATTACCTGCTAAGAAAATAAAATAAAACCACACAACTTGATTAGCTATATTAAATGTTTTTCTGCGTGTCACGAAGAATTAAAACAATTAAATATAGCTAATCTGTTTCATACAAAAATTTTATTTGTATGAAACACATACAAATAAACTATTTTTTGGTACATCAGAAATCTATGTCTAAACATCTTTTTGTGTCTATACTTTTATAAAACAGCATAATGTCTTCGTATTTTCTCTAAATCTGAATTGCAAAATTGACACAAAAAATTACTCATCTTACATGTCCTAGATTATATTATTTTGTCAAGTCGGAACTCAGATGTTTCATGCTGCTTTAAGAACATATTTTTTCTCATGTCTTCAGGTTAGTTAAATCTAAACACTCAGTAATGCTTGTTTAAGGAATTATTTTGAGAAATAATATTTATACAAAAAATATTTCATATTATTGCACGCTGATATTAATATCGAAGCATTAATTCATTTCTCTGAAAGAAATTGCTTAAAATGTACCGAAAGCGAAAGAATTAAATGTCTAAACACAAAAGTGCGTTTATCAGAGTTTAATTTTCCCTTTAACCGCAAATAGATTTCATATTAAGTTGAATTCTTTGTCTGACTAATTAACTTTGAAATTCTGAAATGACATTCACATGAGATGTGCTGGAGTTCTCCACGGAATAGATTTAGCTGATACAAATTAATTCGATTTAAATAAGTTTTTTAATGGGTTGATACAAAATGGAATATTTGAAATATATTTTATTCATTGATCTAGTAATATATTTTTAACTTTACGCATTTATAATTACTAATTCTTCACAGCTGTTTTATATAAATAATAGGTAAAATGTACTATATAGTTTAGAAATAAATTTCAGGTGCGTGTATGGCTAGTGTATGATTCATTTAATACTGCCTTTCAGATCAAGGTATGTTTGTAACAAAACCAAAACTATGTTATTTATATTATGGATATCAGGTATAAGTAAGCAGAAGACTATAAAATTCAGTGTGAAAAAACGTCGATATATTGCATCGCTCTCGAGAGGAGAATACACATTTCTTCTCTGAACAGAGTTTTTACAATTAGCAATGCGATATTAAATTTATGTGAGTGAAAATGGCACGCCTATAAAGATACTAGTAAAAATATCATCAATTTTTAAAGTTTGATACATTATTGCACAAACAAAAAAAAAGAACCTTTGTCTCTACAAGGCAAATAATACAAATCTAAATTTTCATGTACTTTCAATCATATACCTGACCTAATCAGGACTCGTGTTTCTTTTAATTGATTTTGGAAACATAACTGTAGTCCTGAGTAAGAACAGGGAGTTTACTAAAAGCTATGTTCGTGCGCGTGTAGAAGATACAAAAAAGATAAGGAGAGTTCAAATTACCCTTTATTTGCTTATCGATTTTACAAACGCTCCCGAACTTCGGGATACAAAGACCAACCACTTGTGGTCTGAACGTAAAAGAATATAAGACTACTAACTAACTAAAATTTAAATCAGAGTTAACTTTTAATATTTTACACAGATGACTAAGACTGGCCTTTTAAATTAGTCTGTAGTACGCAAACTGCGGAAAACTGCAATACGTCTTTAACTTTCAAGAGGGTTAAACCTCTGGCCTTAAAGGCGGACAGTAACTAATGGCAAGCTCGCGTGAAGACTCGTAGCAAGAGGACTCACTTTCCTTCTTTCTACTCTCTTGGCAAAAAGCCACAACTTAAACACTAAGCGTTAGCAAGTACAATTTGCATAAACATATTCACACGTTAATTCTGGCTGGAAGTGGATGATAGTAAAGTTTTAAAATAAAATAAACGTTAGTTAAACTTAAGATCCTTACAACCTCTTTACATATGAGTCCAGTTTCTGAGTTTAATTCCTTATTCTTCAGCTAATAGCGATTATTTATAACTGTATAAGAGTTATTAATAATTGTCATTACTTATTATATTAATTTTGCATCTATTAGTTATGACAATCAAGCTTTTATTGGCAGCAATTTATCGTTTCAAATCTATAATCAATTAGTAAATTTGTTTCTCTTTCGTATTAGATCTTATTAAGCCTCTGCTTTAGAATGCAGTGAATCAAGGGATCATTTAGCATTACCCTTTAAATGTTTGTTTGCTGATGATACTTAAGAAGGATTGATAACTGGCTGGGCCCAAATGCCTTTAAGCAATTTCTATAGCAATTTTAGGTGATTATTCAGAGCGCTATTAAGTCAGGTAGTATATTACTAGGAGACATTAATTTGTTTTGTAATTTTAAAGGGGCTTACTTAAATAATGTTTTTGATTTAAACTGAGTGAAATATTGAAAATTGGATTAAAAAATATTATATATTTTTTGTGATCTCTGCTGGTCATCCGATACAAAGCTTAAAATAATGCATGCAATTAAATTGAAGCATATAACATTAAGAAAGTATTAAAAACCTTTCTACTTCCTTGTACGAAATAAAGGAAGTATTGTAATCACGAAACATTCCGGGGACCATATTTCAACGAAAACATTTATTTTGGCCGATATCGAATGCAATTCAACGATGCTTTTGAGTGACATTTGTACGTCCACAACAAATTAAGTCCACAACAATTATAGTCAGTTTCTACGCCTTCAGTGTCTTTTTGTCGATTGAAACCAAAAGCAAGGACAAAATAAAAGAATCTTTTCCCCCCAAACTAGTTATAAAACTGATTTAAAATGAATTCAGAAGAGTTTTTTTTTTCTTGGCGTATTTAATATGTACATACGTACTTATGTATCTCGCATAACTCCAAAACAAGTAGCCTCAGAACGTTGAAATTTTGTATGTAGGACTGCTATAATATGTGGTTGTGCACCTCCCTTTTTGATTGCAATCGGCATCACCAGAAGTATATAAATATACACATATATATACTCACTATGTTACTCGACTCCCTGAGCTCATTTGTCTAATTCTTATATGTTGGTAAATTGCGCATTTTTTGCTTTAAAAATAATTGCATTATGTTGCTCGTATCTTCCGGTGCAGGTTTTAATGCCTTTAGTTAACCTGAATACAAAAGTTATAGAATTATCAACGATTTAAATGTTGCTTAAGTGCGGCTAAGCCTAATACTTTTACCATAGCAGCCATATTTGTTTACATTTGAAACTGAGCAGAATAGTGGGTTTGTTGGCAATCTAGAGAAACTAAGCTTCGTAACAACAAAGATAGCGTCTTCTTTTATTATCGCGAATTAAATCATGCTTAATCCATTCTGGAATTATTAAAGTTATTAACGTATCCCATATATTGACTCAGAATGGCGTCCACAACAAATTAAGTCAGTTTCTACGCCTTCAGTGTCTTTTTGTCCAGTGAAACCAAAAGTAAACTTTCAGTTTTGTGCACCAAAAAGTCTGCTTTCTCTCCCGCTGGCCGAACTGCTTGTTTTTTAGTAGAAACTCCATTTTTAATTGTAAAAATTGCTCTTAAAGTGTTTTAATTGTATTTATGTTTTATATTTTTCTATAGTTTTCAATTTTTAATAATGATATTTTGAGGTTTTATGTATTTTTGCCTCGTCTGGAAGTGAGAACTGAATTAATTGAATCAGAACTATAGCTCTAACGAAATTTGAGGAAATAAGATTAAATGAAATGTAGCAAAAAATACGTATAATTTAATATTTTGTACAAGGAAGTCATGTGGTGTACACATCGGATATTTTTAATTTATAACCTGATCCTATTTTCTACATATTTAGTTATATTGACACCGTATCCATCAAATGCTGTTTAATACGTGTAAACATACGCTACGATTTATTTCAAATATGCAAAAGCTCTGTTGTTCGGATTTCTAACCGTTGGCTATTTATTCTTTCTTAACGCCTAAAACGAATCTTCTCTGTCATTGCAATCTATTTCTGTCACCTAAGAACAACAGATTACGAGCCCCCATGCCGTTCAGTTCTTTCTTTTCCAGATGCAATTCCATTAGCACAACATAATAATTAACAAGCAGTACATATATCACACATTCCCCACAGAATAATAATGCACTTCTACAGGCAACCCCCCCCATGGAAGGAAAGAAAAGAATAAGTATCCTTACCATATCCCAGGTAAGCAAGTCTTAAATGCATTACTCACATCACACAAGTCGATTACGGCCAAGCCCCCTGCAGAAAGGGAACTATATTGCACCTTGGGGAACACCATCCAAAGCCCGAACCTATAGCCGCATGTCATTTATCGTGTTACCCCTAACTTAATTATGTTAATAAATTGATTACGCTTATGACCTCACTCCATACACACATGGAACACTTGAAGTGTTCCGTGCATCAGGAATGGCCGTACCCTTGAGAGGGTTCAGGCCAAACTCCTGGCTCTTTGTATCAGGAACGCACTTTGTATCACGAGAAGTGGCACGGGAAACGGAAGCCAAAGATTCGAAGATGGTTTTAATACCACTGATTGCTTCTAGCAATCTTCGTAAGCAACTTAACCATTAAGGGAACATGAAAGGGGACTGATGACGTAATTAGCAACATCCAACTATAAACAGATTCGATATAAGTTAGAGGGAATTTGTGATCTAAGATCTGTATTTCATGTATTAGGAATCAGATTCAGGTAATCTTTCGTATCAGCCAAGGAAAATTATGTATTCTACTTACGAATGAATTCCGTTATCCGTAACTTTAATTCATTTAAAGTATTAACATCAAATAAATATTTTTTTTCAAATGCTAAAATTAAATAAACTGAAAGAAAAAGATGAAGCGTTTTCTTTAATTACAAAAGAAATGTATACTTATTGATACTTAATTAATTTATCAGTAATTGTTGAATCATATTTATCTCAGTTGACTGAGCAAATGAAAGAAAACACTTTTCTTAAAATGAAAATGCTATTCCTGAAACATGTAAAAAGCTAAAATAAATCAGTATAAATAAATTTAGGAAACCTTTATATGATCGCAAGAGCAATCAGCCATAAATAAGGAAAACTTTTAACACATTATATATCCTAATAATAAAAACAGTGAAAATTTTGTAAGTATTGCGTAGTATATTAAATATTCTTTTTTAAAAATTTTGTGTACAACATAACAAGAATGTCTCATATTAACAAAATCGGTGATTTATTTTTGACAAACACGCTTTTTGTATTTTAATTAGTTTGTTCAGTATTTATTAGTTGTTTTTATTATTTTAGCAAAAATGAAATTTTTCTACGTACTAAAATGTGGATTTACGGAATTTAGATGCCATTGCTTATTACTTTGTAATTAAGAACGGAAGAAAAGTAAGAAAAGAAAAGCACATTTTATAGCAATGTAGCATATACAACTGAAAACGAAATATAAAATGTTACCTGATTTCCAATCAAGATACTATGTTCACTGTCTGTGGTATTGTTAGGTATTATGCAATAGGGCAGCGGTTATCAGCCTATTAACTAACGCTTACTATCTAAACAAAAATTGAAAACCATTACATTTTACAATGATTATTTTTCAGTTTCTGAAATAGAAATATTAAGAAAAAATATTCTGAAACTTTCAGACTTTATATTACGCCCAAAGGGAGGTTTTTAATGTTTTGCGTGTTACCTTTATTTATTAAACTAGTCTCATCCATTTTGACAATCTTCCACCAGTTAATGCAAATCTCATAATTAATATTTCTAACGTTACTCTCCCAAGAGATCAAATGAACGATTAAAATATACCTTTAATTTTCCATAAACATGTAAAAGGGTATTATGTACTATTTTATCAATGAATATTTTTCTTTCATTTCTGCTTCTTTGCTTCAATTCTTATGCTACATAAAAATACAAGCATGAGCCTTACGCTAGAGCCAATGGGAGTCAAGAACGAATTTAGGTTTAGCCAGTATAAATAGAGTAAGGTACTGACGACGAATCGGGAATAACGCCACTGATAAAGTGGTGAAGAGAAATGCTTAAATTAACTTTGGTTTTGCTTTTAGACGCACATTTATTTGGTTTTTTACTTAATATCGCAATTTTATATTTAATTTCATTTCTGTGTATTCCATTCTTTACATGTATATTTATTTAGCACTTTTATTACCTCAAAGAGGCAATTTGCCCAGGGGGCCTGTTAATTTCGTTTTGGCATTTTGCATTGTCCACTATAAAACGGCGTTTCATTTTTCAAACTGTTGCCACCAAATATTAGAGCCCTGGATTATATCTAAAGAAATTCAACAATAAAGAATCTGCATGAACGTATTTACGTTTCTCGCACTGGGAAAAAACGACGGTACTTAGAGACATAAAATTTTGAATAACGTAATCTTCCACCCGAACATAAGCACCTGAAGCCCGAATTTTGAATTTCAAAAGTGTTTTATTATCTATTTCATATTTTTTAAATCTTTGACGAATTTTTGACTAACAAACTCCACGATTTCAAAGCGAGGAATGGCAACAATGTACGAAAAAAATTATCTCCAGTGCGCTAGATTGTCTATCGGAAATCCTAAAGATATGTTGTTTTTAAATATTTTGTGATAGTGTTGTTGAATTAAATTTTATGTGGTTTATGTTCGAAGAACAGGATATTTAATGAATAAAAGTAACACACAAAACGTTTTTGTTTTCAAGTTTTAACTCTTTTCCTTCTATAATTTTACTTCGTAAGTATTTATCATCTCCGTTTTATGCTAATTCATTTCCTTAAACTCTTTTTTAATTACTTTTAAACATTTGCATTAGATTTTTTTAACAGTAACATTTTCCAAAAATTTCCAATTTAGTAACATTTATAAAAAATCTTTAGATGTATGTTTTTCTGGTTTTAAGTAATAACACTTTTTTTTATTTGCCACTTGAGAAGGACTGCTTTTAAAAATAATTTGTATTACAAAAATATGAGCATATTATTTAGAATAAATGCTTTGTGGCATTTCTGAATTCTTTTCAATTTCTTGAAGTGAAAATACGGAAATGAAAATAATTCTTGATAATTTAAAAATTCAAGACATTCTAGAGATGAGATTTATGAAGCTGAATGATAAATAAATTTCTTAAATAAGAAATATGTATGAATTATATTGTGGGCTTTTTAAATGAAATGAACCTTAAAAATGCTTCATGAATATCTTATTACTATTTAAAATTATCGTTTTTTTCCTCCACTGGTGATGAAAAAGAATAAAGTAATTGTAAAACATTGATTGCAGGTGATTGTTTTCAGAAATGCGTTTTAATGAATATTTTTTTCATTTTTTTTATTTTCGGTTAATTTATTTTCGTGTTATTTAGTGTCATAATTTTTGTCTTTTGCCTATAACTTGATCTATATATACATATGTATGCATATATATATACATTTTGTTACTTTTATAACTACTTTTTGTGGAACATGTTTGATTACATTTACTTATTTTCTCTACCTTAATTGGTGCTTGGATTTTATCTGTAAACTTCATCCTTTGTATGAAAATTGAACCAGTTTTTGGTTTTATTAAAATTCCGTTTATTCGCGAAGCAATTTTTGCATTAATTAATTTCATAAAATTTTTAATGTATTTGGTTTAGCCGCTTAACTTAATTTACCACACTTTTCTTGGATTGAAATACAAGCATTTAATTATTTACGAATGCATTATTCTCTTTCATTTACAATTCTTTATATCATTATTTCTAATTATTATTTGTTTATCATGGTATTTTTTATGTGAAATGCCTTCAAATATGAAGAATGTACAATTATTAAAGAAAGAGTTATTTTTCTATTTATCAATATAAATTTTCATTATTTTTGATTTTATGGGATGTATTTATAAATAATTTCAACATTATGTTTTAAATTCTAATAATTTGTCTCACTAACATTTTTTGATGTAAAAGAAAATCGAGGTGTAGACAGATGAAGATGGTATACTTTAGTTGTGTTTATATAATATGTAGATTTAATAAAAATATTGTCGGTTCGTGCTCATTTATGCACTACGGAAAGTAGTAAATGCAAAGATAATCGTCACATGCCCATTTCTGTTGTTTTATTCGAATTCGAAAAAACACGCCAGAGTTCAATTTTAAAATTACGCAAATTTAGGGTAGCTTTTAAATTTAGGGTAGGGGTAAAAACAAATTTAGGGTAACTTAGATTTTGAACGAAATTCTATCCATTTCGAGGACTATCAAATATAGGCCCCTCTTCAACAGGGCTATGATTTACTAACGTCTTCCCTGCAAACAATTTTGCAAAGGTTGGAGAAATAGCAATCATTTTATATGGAAAGCAACTGATAAAAAAAGCGCTAAGGAATTTAGTCCAATAAAATAACATTGAAAGGTGAAAAAACTAAATTTTTCGTATTTTTAAAGCGTTGAGAAGATCTGAATTGGAAATAACGGGTGTTGGAAGCCAAAAATCATCAAAAAATGGTGATTTGGGATTACTGCATTTTCAAATTCTCTACACTTTTATCTTTCTAACAATACCATACCTTAATCTCTATAAAAATTATAACTCTAAAAAATCTACTTTTAATAAATGAGTATTTTTATGTAAAAATGCGTTTTTCTCCAAATGTGATTTTTTTATATTCGATGTACCTTTTCTCAGGAACTAATACTCACAAGAATTTCAGTTTTTGGCCCTTTTATTATGATTCCTAATGTTTATTGAAATGAGTTTTTTGTGAAAGAAGAAAAAAGAAGAAAGAAATGTTTACAATTTTTTTTCGTGATAAAAGTGTTAAATCTTAGTATACTTAATATAATGTTCTATAGATTACTCTAACACTAAATTTTTTCAAATGTAGTAATTTCAGTATTATACGAAAGGTGTACTTTAATTACATAAAACATTTCAAACGTGTATCTCTATCAAATTTTGTGAAAAGGTACATCGAAAATGGTCAATTTGACATGGTCTGTATAGGAGGCTCCGACTCCTCTTAATATCATTAACTAAGGTACATAATTTATTACGAACGACAGAGGCTTCAAAAATTCATTTCACTATTTGAAGAACGTAATTTTCACAAGCAAAATTAAAATTTTGAATAATTATCCAACAATGACAAGAGATTGGTTTAGATCTCCTTTCCGAACGCTAGACATATATTCTTTGACACCAAGTTTTAAAGTGCTTTAATTTACTTACAATGTGTCAAACCACACTAAACGAATGTGTCAGAAATTCCTCGAGAATTAAAAACGTAAATGCAGGCTTCAGCTATCGAAAAATGAACTTTACTGATATATGAGAAAATGACCTCAAGGTTGAACTCATGGAGAAGCAGAGCAGTTTTGTAACTCCTGGACAGGATAAAATGATATGACAAAATATTTTCATGGTTTTTTTTGTATAGAAAGGTATTTTAAAATTGCAAGAGGAAATGTTTAAACGCTGTATCAAAGACAGTGGGAGAATGTGCTTTGTCAAGGGACTTCAAATAACATCGTTTCTGAGAAAGCAAATATTCTTTTAGAAAACCTTCAAGAATATAATATATGTAACCATTTATTATTTACCAATGGAAATTAATTCGCAGGTGGAGGCGAACAGAAAGGGTTAGGTATACAGTACTGCTGAAATCAAATTTATTGAGAATAACAAGAAAGTCAAGGACAGTTGTGGAGATAGGAGATTCAATTTCCAAAGTAAATTGGATTTCTGGATCATTTGAAATCATAACAAATAAAATCTTTGTTATATGTTTTTATTTCCATTAAAAAGTGCGAAAAACCATCAACTTATCAAATCAGGAATTGAAAAGACAGATTCCAAATACTTTGGCTTCAAAATAAAGCACGTAGACGTCAGCAGTTGTTGGACTGAGTGGATTTCCGATAGCTAATCCGCCAATTTGGCGAAGGTGATTATTTTAGAAAACTAACTGAGTTTAGATCAAATACACTTTAATGACACAAATTAATTCGTAAACTTTAATAACTAAGCTTTGGAAGTTCAGTGGTTGACTAGTCATTGCCTCATAATGAACATAACATAAAATTAAGAAGTAAAGCTAACATTAAATTTCATTTTTCGTAGCATCTTGTATTCCATCTAAAATTAGGTACAAGATAAATTATTCCACTTCTCAATCATGGCACTTCGCTGGTAATCTGAGCACGCGTTGAACACTGGCTGAATTATAATTCTCTAATGGAAGCCCACACCGTTCAAAACCTACGCGCACTTACAAGGCCACTGGGTCGGTTGAAAAATCGCAGCAAATTTTCTACATTTACTGAACGTTACAAGCGCCCGGTGTTCAAAGTGTCTGTCTGATGAGCGGCTGTTTACACAAGCAGCAGCAAAATGGCGAGAATTCTACTCGGAACATCAGTTAAGTTTTCATCCCGTGTTTTAACCAACACCAATTGCCGTACAATTTCCATAAACCTCTGATCTGAGCGAATACCTGATGCAACAAGGCAAAAAAGTAAGCTAAGCTAATAGTTAATAAATTTTAATCATAAATATCACAGCATTTTGGGTAAAATGGAATACTCAAGGTTTCTTTGCAAGACATTGTAATGCTTTCTCGGTTGGAATGTTAATGGGGATCAATATTCTTCAATAAAATTTATCAACGACTTCAAAAGAATTTTTTCAATGCAAACATTGCTACAAAGTAATGAGAAAATTCCCGAAACTAATTTTTAGCTAAAGAATACTATTCCCTTCTCTAATTAGAAACTATCGAAAAAAAATGGAATTCCAATTTCATGAAAAATATAAAACTTAGCACGGTTAGTAATTGGTGATGTGAGAAATTTGTTTAAGCCACATTTGAGACTATATGAGAAGCAATAGCAGTTTTAACTTCTGAGAGGTCAAACGTTGAAGGACCTTTAGGAGCTGAACAATATAGGCGTTCTCTACTCTGTTTCGAGAATGTAGAAAGAATTCATCAGTTAAATAACAATGTTCGATTTTGTCTGTAATTATGGCCTGATCATACTTATCAGTTTGGGAAATAATAATATTTCGATTTGAAGGAATTTCATTTTACGCCTACGTTTCCTTTCGGTCACGATTAGAGACGGATAATTTATTATTAAAATTAATATTTTGACTAATTAAATGGATAATTGAATTCCTATGCGCTTCCAAATTTTCCTGAATTTAAAAACTTTTGCTTTAGAAGCAATAATTGCAAAAGCTGAAAGTTTAAAAGTTTGTGAAAAGTGGAAGTCGTATTTTAGTGCATTCGCTTGATCTTTCGAGATCGTTTGACATCAGAGATATTATTTATCGGATTATTATTAATAGCTGGAAGATTATCAGATTGGATGGGCTTAGAGAGAGTTTTCTGGAATTTAGAAGCAAAATATTTTTTTATTGAACTGACAGGTAACTTCGGCCGTAGACGAAGATTTATGAACGAAAAATAAAAAAAAAGAAAAATAAGGCGAACTGAAAATTTTCAAATGGAGAAGCTCTAACTTCTGCTCAATTTTAGATAAATGTCTGCTTGCATTTTTTTATAAAAAATTATAATTTGAATTCAAGTGTAGCTTCGGAAATCCGAACAGAAGATTTAAGGATATATTTAACGATATAAATTAGGGAATGACAATTTGATGTTTGTAAACTAAAAAGGGGATTTTGCTTTAGCGCACTTTCCAAAAGCGGCTGTTATCTAATGACATGTTAACCACAAAATCTTTGAAAACATCAGAATCAAATTCTTTTCCTTTACTGGACATTCTAATTTTCCGCAATGAAAGTGATTTAAGCAATATTCTTCCCTCGAATACTTTTTTGCTTGTTTACCTCCACAAGCGAAATCACATCACTCTGCTTAAACAATGGGTTCTTTTTTACTGTTACATATACCGTGTTCTTAAAGTTGGTTTTCAGTATCTTTAATTTCTTAGGAACTCAACTATTTATTGCCACAAGCAGAGGATTTTTTCTCATTGTCATTGATACAGCGTTTAAAAGATTATCCAGCCTTGTGATAACTCAATTAGCTGTGCTCTTACAGAAAGTTCCGAGTACTACCACCAGCTGGAGTTTATGCATTGCAACTGTAGCTGGCAAAGTAACACACCGTATGCCAGAAATTGCAGCTGCATGTTTCTAATTAATGCAGTTTGATTCAATACATTTATGAAATGTAACATTATTGGAAGACTCCATATTGTATAGTTTGTAATTTCAAGGCCATTCCTCCTTTCTGGATTGAGCCCTAAATTTGCTAAGGGTGTCTCCAGAAGATACTTGCATCCTTCAATTCTCTGAAATCCCATAAACCCCCTAAGCAATAATGACAACAAAAAGATGCTTATCGTAACTGAAGGTAAGGTCCTTTAGACCTTCGTGTGTCTATTTTAAAGTAAAAGACAACAACTTAACACTTAAATTCTGTTATTCTGCTGATTATCTTGTTCGCTCTGATTGAAATTCTGTTACTCATTTGTATTCGTCAATCTGCTCAAGCTGCAAATTACACCAAACTCCATACTTATTTTTAAATACATGAAACACGAATTTCTTAGAAACTATGAACTATAATTTATGTATTTGGGTGCAATGTTACGTATCATCATAACAAATTTAAAAGAAAAAAATAACAGCAGATCATATGATATAAAACTGTAGCATAAAACAAAAATTGTAATAATATGTTACAAGGACAACTCAGGGAAAAAATAAAGTTTATGAATGTTACAACATACACGTGTTATGAACAATTTGTCTTATGAACAAAGTGTTTTTATGTTGGCTACATTGTTGTTATTCACAGTTTCGAGAATAAAGTTCCATTACTCCAGGAATTCCCTTTACATGTGTAAGAGGAGGATACCTTTGTGTAACTGATTTTCCAATGTATTCTCATAAGTTCTCTATCGCCTTAAGATCAGGAAATTTGGCTGGTCTCGGTATTCGCTCAGTGTCTTCGCTTTCAAGAAATTCGTCAACCAGCTCGATGCAGACCATTCGTGCTCGATGCAGACGAACATTATAGTCCGTAATAAAACGTCAGACCCATATGCACTTTTTAAAATATCTTACGTAATGTTTTATGACTCAGCCCGATATATCTGGCCGGTCACAAATCTGCTGTTGAACACGCGTAGTAACATATGTCCGTCCATTTATTATTCCTCCTCATAACATCCCACTTACGTTGTCGAAACGTTTACGTTACGTAGTGTCAGAAGGAAAATTTCTCATTCCTGACTCCCTTCACATGTAAACAAGTTTAGAATCAAACGTTAAACTATCCCATGACTCTTCAGTCAAGAGAACGCGGAACCAATGGTCTCCACTTCAGTTTGTATGTTTTTTGTACCAATTAAGGCTATTCCTCTTGTGTTGCAAAGACAGTGAAATACATATTCTTGGCTTTCTGACATAAAAGCTTCTTTCATTACGCCTTCTATGCACAGTTTGCCGTGATACAACGGTTCCAGTGGTGGCTGCACAGTTTGAAATTAACAGCCCCATTGTAGACTTCTTGTTACGACTGGCAGTTGTTGCCAAGTATCAATTTTTAAAAGTAGTTATTTTTGGTTTACAATCTTTACCAGGCCAGAGTATAACAGTTTCAAGGTTTCCATTGCATATAGAAATTATTTCCTTATCGCAGAGAATGTCTGTCTTGAAATATTCACACATCTCGTTGCATTTACGATTGCCTGTCTTGATTGCTTCTAAATGCCGATGATTCGTTATGATTGTCTTAATTTGCATATCAGAAACCGTTTGATCACTTTTGATTCTGTAATGCTAATTAGGCTAGTCTTTCATATAATTCCTCATAAGTTGATTACATCAGTTAGACATTTAATGGAATATCATTATAGTTGTGTATGTAAAGATAAATCTGGACATGAATGTATCTACACGTATACGTAGACACTATAGTGAATTATTTTATGTATCTAAATGATGTGGTAAAAGTTTCGGTATATTTTTTAAATGTTCTATAAGTAACTTCTACACTTATGGAAATTAAATAAAATAGATAGAACATTAAAAGTACTTAAACTGAGATAATTCAATTTCTGGTTCAAGCACATCTTTTGCAAGCATACCATTATGGCAGATGATTTAGAGAATATATATTTTTCCAATTTATAATACTAGTGCGTGTGTACGGGCTCGTAAAGATTGAATGCACGCAGAACCATGATAAAAATTTATTTTATCAAAATAAACACTTCGGAGTTCTGAACGTTCCACAGAAATAGACGTACAGCTGTTCATAGTATCGCAGAGTACAATTAAAACTACTAAGAACGTTGAACACAACGCAATGCAAAGCGCATCTAAAGAGCGAAGCTAACTCAGCGATATCTTAGTACTGGAGTACTTTCTGCTTCTTGAAATAAATGGAAGGCATATGAGAGCGTAATTAAGGTTATAGCTACATAGAAGATCAATTACAGTTATTCAGTTACGACATCCATTACAATTATACAGGGAACGGACCCAAATGTCGCGAATTGGTGCCCAAGATTGGTGACTTTTTTGGCAATAGCTGCTAAATTTATTTTCAACTTGGCGATATCTCTCCAAATTAGCGTGATAGCGATTTACTCTATTAAGGGGGGAGTAACTCTATTTAAGTTAAATGGAGTCACTTTCCCCTGCATTCTTATTTTCCCATCAAGCTTCGCTTCTTTAGATTTTAATGTTACATTATGCAAAGAAATACAAGCCGCCTAACCGATTGAAGTGTTTAGCGTCGCTGACTGCCGTGCCGAAGTGCCCGGGTTCGAATCCCGGAGAAGGGATGGATATTTGTAAATATATAGTGACGGTGCGGCATGGCGGCACTCTAAATATGCGGCGAGCAGAAAGTCCTCTAGTGTGGTTTCGTGGAAGGGGAGAGGGGGAGGACCCGTCCCCTCTGGAGTGCTCGCAATCAAAATTGGGGGCGGAACTGAGCTTAATCGCACTGTCATATGTAAGGTGTTCAAGGCTATTGTCAACGAGAGGCGTATCTTGTGCGCTCCTTGCCACGAGGCTTGGGCTGATGTTACTGTCAGACAAGTGAGCATAAGTAACAGCAATAATAACAAAGGAATACAATGATTTCACATATAATTTCATTAAAATTATCTATCTGCGTACAAAACTCATAGCAATACTTTAAATGATGTGCTGTCTTTCTATATTTTGAATTATTTGATATTGACTCTGAAATATTTAATACAGATTCTAAAAAAAATTATTGAAGAAAATTTCATATATCATGATATCACCAAACGTATCTTTCACATCTAATAGAGCAGATGTATATAAGCACATTAATGTTTGAAATTAATGTAATGGTAAATTAAAATGACTGGTAGTACTTAAAAGAAGGTTATTGCAGTTTATTTGTTACGTTAGAGATATATTACTTTGTTTTATATTCCTTTCCTTAGTTCCGACTACAGTTATATTAAATACCTGAAACATTGAACATTTCAATAAATCAGATTTAAGAAATAATAAAAAAATAATTTAACTATACTAAAGCAACTAAAATAAATGCATAACTGCTAAAGTATTTCAGTCTTGTTCTCACGTTATTGTTTTCTATATAATTTCGCTTTTAGTTTCCAATTACATATTCTGTTGATGCTTCCTATGATATTTGATTTCATAAGTATTTTTCCATTTAAAAAGTGCATCACAAAATTAAGAAGTCTTTTCTTTCAGTAAAATGTTCCTTACCGTATTTTTTAAAAAATTATTAATCCTCATTTAGGTATATTTAGAAATTTAGATTCAAGATGTGTATCAGATAATTTTAACTTTTTGTTTCCACATATTTTTTCCAAAGTGTTATAGAATTGTATTTTAAAGTTAAATTTTTATTGCAGTGATGGTATCTTCTATGAACGATGCATTTCAACTATTCGTCTTTGAGTATTTTAGCTGCTTGTAAATTATTTAGTTTTATCATCTGATAATTGTCTCTCATCTATTAACAGCCGGGATAAAACGAATATATTCCTATGTATTAAATTTGTTTATGTTGCGGTGTAATACTCTTTTCAGTCTTTTTTCTAAATTACAGCATTTAAAATAAAATTGTTTAGTATTAGTAATGGAAATAACTACCAGTTAAAGTTTTTAAATATATTTAATTTCCCTTTTTATTGTTTTAGATTACGATAGCGATAAAGTCATCGTACTGATAAAATGAGCTGCTGACATATTTAAAGCATGCTCTTCGAAAACGGTAGATTCTATGCTCTTTGAATGTTACCCAGAAACGGTAAAAGAGAAAACTAGATATAGAATAGAATTTTTTTTAAAGTGTAGGAAAATAACAATTTGATATTCATATTTAACTCAGAAAAATTATGCAATTAAAATAATCAAAAAGATTGCATTCTGAGATTTCAATGCATTAATTTTCATTTCTAAATTATGCGAAGTGAATTTTACGTTATTAATCTGATTACGCATTTTTATACTACATTACAAAACTTTTGAAATAAGTCAAAAAGAATCTTTCCGTCGCAATCTTTAATAGCTTTACTTCATTTGCAAGGAATTTAAGAAATTTATTATATTAAAGAATTCTTCGCAGCATTCAGCTAAAGTACGTCGTGTTCTGTAAAATAGATAATTAAATAAGATATGCCCATCAAACAGTTAAAGGATTTTAAACAGAAAAAAATTAAGAGGCACGCAGATGTCAAATTAATTGGACATTAAATTAAATTTCCTTCTAAGACGCTTACGTAACAAGACTTCTAAGATACTTATGTAAGAGTTACTTGTTATGTATTTTTTATTACTTATGGTTTGTCTTAAGGCCTCTCAAAGAGTATTTATCTTTGTAAGTTCCATTGGGGAAAATCAAAGATATCTCACAGACCAAGTAAAAAAACAGCAAGGACATGAATCTGTCGTCTGCCAATGATTGTTTCCCATTTTCAATATAATGAAACCATAAAAAGGTAAAATTTATAATATATACTAGCGGGCCAGTCACTCAGATTAGCTACTGGCAAAGAAAAAAATTTTTTTAAGTTCTATGTACATCTGAAAAGAAAATGTATAAAAGCATTTCAGTGTGAATGAAATCAGTTCAGTCTTTCCAAGCAACAACCAATTCGTAAATAATTTTTTGTTGCCAAAACAGGAAACAAAAAGTTTTGACACTTTAGGTTAATACGTACATGTATGACGTCATGATTTAAATCTGGCGTAATACAACAACTTTTTCTCAATATCAATAACAGAATTAACGTAGCAATAACAGATCGTGTCAGTTATTCTAACGTGGAATAAATAAGTTGCCAGCGGCAGCTTTATTTAAAATGCTGACGTTAACGAAACAGTTTCGACGTACAATGATGTCATATGCTATCTCGTGCTTTCTTCAACGTCAGAGTATGACTTTATATAACATGTTTAATGTTTGGCAATGCTATTTTCATAAAATTCTTATGAACAAATTCTGCGACTTAGAGTCAGCAGTGGCAACACATTTCGAAATAAACCACATTTTTATCGTGTTCAGCAGTTTTTCGGATGATACAGACTGTTAACCACCATCGATAGACATACTTGTATCATCGATAAGCAAGTAGGCGTTGTTTATCGATTACACAGTTTTCAAATACTTTCATGTCCATAAATTAAGGATAATACAAAATCAAGCACAGGAATAGTTAGAAGCAAAACAAATTTGACTTATTTGTAAAGCTTATTTATTAAACAAAAGGTAAAGAGCAAAAAAAGATCCTATATGTTTGATATTATTAAAAAAAATAGCGATTTTTTCTCCCTGGAGCAAATTACAAAAAACACCTATTTACAAAAAATCAATATTACATGGTTGGTATGATGGTTAATACATTGTATGTCTCCCAGACGATGCAATACAGTCCGTACAACGCCTAGGCATGCTGAGTATCAAACTATCTATCTGATCTTGGGGGATATTACACCATTCAAAAAGCAATGCTCTCCGAAGTTCCGGTAGACATGTAGGAGGAGGTTGACGGGCTGCAACACGTCGGCCAAGCATGTCCCACACTTGCTGTACTGGGTTCAAGTCCGGTGAGAATGCTAGCCAGTCCATACGAGTGATATCCTCCGATTGAAGACAGTCGCTTACGATGTTTGCACGGTGACGGCGGGCGTTGTCATCCATAAACACAAATTGTGAGCCCATGGCGCCCCGAAACAAACATACATGTTGTTCCAGAATGACGCCCCGATAGATTTGGCTTGTCATGGTTCCAATTTGAACATGCAGGTCAGTTCTGGAACCCAGAATAATTCCACCCCAAACTGTACCACCTGCACCACCGTAGCGGTGTCGTTCAATGATGTTTTCTTGGTGGTAACGGGTACCTGTAGTTCTCCATATGAAAGTCCGGCGAGAATCAGACTGCAAGCTAAACCTGGACTCGTCGGAAAACATCACACAAGCCCACTGTTTTGGTGTCCAAAATGCATGCTCTCTAATCCAGGCTAACCGCAGGCGACAATGAGTTGCAGTAGGTGGAACGCATCTGACAGGTCTACGAGCATATAGATCAATTTGCCCTAAGCGTCTGTACACGGTCTGCCTTGAAATTGTCGTACCAGTGGCTGAAGAGAGCAGACGAGACAGGTCTGAGACTGTGCTCCGCCTGTTTCTTTTGCAGTAACTGCCAAATACTGGTCCTCATTCGGCGTTGTAACTCTAAAATCATCCAAATGCGTCCTTTGTGTCATAACTATTCGGTTATTGCACTGAAATGCTTATAAAGCGCTTGCGAACAATTTTATTTCTTTGCCTGTATTCCTTGTATATCACTTATATCACTCTCTTACACTCTCATCATTGTGACGTACCATCGGTGTCATCTGGTTACTTCCTGAAATTTGCATATGATTCTTGAAGATGTATGTAGTGATTTTACAGGTGATATATTTATTTTAGAGTTCGATTTCCGCGTGACTCCGAATTATCCTTAATTTATGGACATGAGTGTAAATAAAACTCTATGATTATTTTCCTCGTGTGATATACCATACGTAATTACTATTTTAAATCGTACATATATAATCACTAGATTCTAATATCTATTTTATAATCATGCGATATTTCTGCTTAGAAAAATAAAGTAAACATATATAAATTTTCATTATTTTTTCATTACATGCACACTTGCTGTTTTGTTATTAACAGACCTAAACTAAGCATATCAATAATTCTGATCATTCTATCGGCAGTATGAGCCAGTTTCTGTGTATTAAGATTTTTATAAAGGTATCGTGATGAATTAATTCGAATACTGCAAACGACTGACTGTATCATAGAGAGTTATTCGCATTGCGTTCAGCATCGTATACAATAAGAAAACCATTAAACATGAAAGGCAGGTCCTTTTCCTTTCTGCAACAGTTTCTACATACAACCTTCCCACAATCAGCATAAAACGTAAACGAAGCATCGAGACTTCGTAATCGATTACAAAGTACATCAGCTATTCCCTATCGATGGAGGGGGAGTGAAAGGACAGACTGTGCCACCCGAAAAGTTGCGACCTTTTATCTCTAGCGCACGAGATTGTTGCCACTCAGAAAAATAAGTGCGAAAGTGAGCGTTTTCAAAGTTTTCAATTAATATCTCAGCTGATTAAAGTCGTACGAAGATGAGAATAGTCGAATTGGCTTCTCACGAATTTTTGGTATCCGGAGGTACCTCTCTCGAAACTCAACTCCCCGGTAGAGATAATGTCACAAACAAACAGACAGACAGACGTGCACGGGTTTTAATATTATAGATTATTTCATTTAAGTAAATAAACTGCAAAATATATGTATCTTTATAAGATTAAACTTACTTTGCCTTAATCTAAATATTAGTCTAAACTTGTAGACTACTAAACGAATTCTCATTTCATCTTTAATTATCAAGGCCATAACGCTAACTACTACAGAAGTAAAACAGCTAAACATTTATTTTCACTTTAGCTCAAAGTACAAAACTAACCAAACTGAAACAAATTTACTTCAACTTCTCGCAAGGAGGATATACAGCAATGAATTTATAATTCATAAGCCTAAATTTAGACATTACCTGGGCTCGTCTTATTTCATCCTATAATTTAATATTCAATCAAAGGGGAAAATTCGCAAAATTAAAGCAATAGCATTTACATAGATCACTAAAAGAGTTTCATTACCGCTACCTAAAGAAGCAAAACCTCTTTTTTAACCTTTGATTCTTATTCCTACTTAAAATTCCTCTCATTTATATAATTAGACGAATTAGGAGAAATAATAGAAACGTAGGATAGATGTCAGCATATTTAATAACTCATCAATTAAAATAAAATTTGCATCTTAATTGAGAGAAATTTAAGTACCTTAGCTGTGGTTTCTATAAATTTAAATTCTTCAAATTTAAATTTGTTTTTCCCCGTCATTGAAAAATGTTTTCCTTTTAAAGTAAAATTTCTTCGCTTAATCAAAAACTCAAGTAACATCAGCTTTTAAGATTAATATAAGTTGAATACATTTGTTAATTCCTATAATGTTTTCCTGCCATAATGGTAACATTATTTTCAAAAATAAGGATTAAAATCTTCCAATTTTACTTTAGCAGTAAATAGATAAATATCCTCTGCTGCTTTTAGTTTCATAAATGCGTATTTATTTGGGTAGGGTTTATATCTTTATTTGGATATCGTTTCACTGCTTGGATTTTTCATTTGAGAATGACAAAGTTAAACTTCGAAAGGAAAGATTCAAGAGCAAATGTTTCTTGTTAAATACTGTTATTATGACTTTGATGATTTTGGAACAGAATATCTCTATTAATGTCTAAAGATATGAACAATTTAAGTTAGAAATAAATTTGTTAAAATATCAAGATGAAGTTTTGAAAACTTTGATGGTATTATTTCCAGCAAATTTTCCTAATGTTCGCTCTTTTCAGTATGTCATGTTGTGAGTTTAAAGATCAGAAAGTCTGATCGTAAAGTATGATCCAGAATGTGTCATGAGCTGGGATTTCTCAGGTCATTTCTCGAATCTTTGTACGCTCTAACTATTCCAATTCATAATCTAAATAACTTTTAATTACTTTTATCTCAATCTATTCAAAGGAAAAAAGGGAAGAAAACTTGTGTAAATATGTACATACGTAACTCTATTTTCCATTCAGCTATTTTTTGTTGTAGTAATTCGGAACAAGGTATTTATTCGATTAGGAGTAGTGTCCGTAGACATAAGCACCTTGGCGCTACACCACTCTCTCGAGTACAAGAATGTGGCATGAAGCTTGTAGAGCGTTCGTTCAGTTATTTGGTTTCTTTTGGTCTGATACATTTTTGTTATTTGGTTTCTCATTTTACATTTTTGAAAAGCTGAACACTTATCATGGTATGTTCTGCAGTTTTCTCGTGGAGAAGCCAACCATCAGAATGCAAAAACATTCAGGTTTGATATTAGCTTCAAAATGTTTAGCAAATTTTCGACAGCATCACTTGTTGTTTTTCTGAGATCTCTAGATTCTTTTAGAATTAGAGAAATTAATTAAAATTAAAGAAATTATATAATGAAGAATATGCATCTATGCATGTATGTTTCTCGTATTGTGCAAAAACGATCCGACCTTGAGACATTAAATTTTAAATAACGATGTCCTGTATCCAAACATGTGCAACTGGAAAATCAAATTTTGAATTTCGGATTTCATATTTCATATTTTTTAAAACTTTAATGAACTTTTGATTAACAAACTCAATGATTTGAAAGCGAACAATGGCAGCACTGTATGGAATAAAATATTTTTATCTCCAGCTCGCGAGGCTGTCTATCGGAAATTCTAAAGATATGTTGTTTTTAAATATTTTGTGATTTTTCTTTTAAATTGAAGTTTATGTGACATAAGTGCGAAGAACGTGATGTCTAGCAAATAAAGTTAACACACAAAACGTTAGTAATAAAAAGACAAATTTTAAGCCATCTTACTAATAAAACTGAACATTGATATGATGAACTGTGAAACGACTAAAAGAAATAGAAAAACGTCTGCCAACACTTTACACTGTATCAGAAATTCTAAACATGTGCTACTGTGCCATTTTCAGAATTTTTGTAATTGTGTTGTTGAATGGTATAAAGCCTAAGTGCAAAGAGAATGGTGCTTAATAATAAAGCTAGCAGGAGTGCGTGCATCGAGAGACTGATAGATTGCGAGTTCAGCGAGAGCAAAAACCCTTAACAAATCCTTTTGGGCGACCGTTAAAAATTTCTTTCAGTTTTTTTTTCTTCTTCTTCTTATTTTTTAAGTTTCTTTAAATATTCCAAAACAACAATGGAAATAAATAAAAGACGCTGGCAATGACAGATGATATGTAAATGTGCAAATATAAGTTGATGCAGATATTCAAATCTTTTGAATCACTTGCCGATTTTGTTGGCATTGCAGCTTTAAATGTTAAAAATAATGCACTCCATGAAAATTAATGGATTTATCAAAAACATAAAAATTGTGAGAAACATACTACATTTAATGTACTTCTCTATTATAACCTTTTATTACCCTTTGTTTGTTTAACATGTTGTTTATTTCTTGTAACGCGATCTACAAAACTTCTTTCTTTCAATCTCATTTATTAATTGATATACCTAATTCTATTACTAAGAATTCGGAAAAAGAGATGTATAATCAGATATTGTCAATAGCAATTACTCGTATCTTATTTGCAAACAATCGTTCTTTATTTATTTGGAAAGACACGGATTTCTATCCTCTCGCTTAAAGAGATAAATGTACTTAGCGTTGCAATGGCAGCACAGATCATCGATTTTTTTTTAGCTCAAAGCTTCCTTCTTCGTTAGTTATATGTTTATTTACAGCAACATCACTGTAACTGTGATCTCACCACTTTATCCTATCCTAATAGAATGCAGTAGCTGCACAACCCCATTTTCTTTAGATATCTTGATTTATTTCTCCACGCACTTCACCCTTAAAAAAGATAAGAATAAGAAGAAATACACATTAAAAAGCCAGCAAAGTTAAAAATAAAACACATAAGCACACACATACACCCATCACATACGCATACACATGCACATGGAAAGAACTTAAAGAAATAAGTAAGAATATCCTTGTGAATCTGACGCTATCTATCTTGAAGGAAAGGCGTTTTTACGATGCTCGAATTTCATCGATCAAAGTGATAGATTCGCTTTCAATGGGCAAAGACATGAACAGGACAAGAAATAGAAAAAGAGACAGCGAGAAAGAATAAAAAACAATTCCGAATTCTTATAAGGGGAAAGAGAGAAAAGTGGGGGTAAGTACGGCTGTGAAGAATTCGCACCCAAAGTTTGCTTTCTCGTGAATTTCTCTTCCCTTTTCCATATTCTCGTCCTCTTCGCATACGGATATATATTCGATTTTACTTTTTTTTCCTTTGTCCAACTTCGGACTCAAACGTCAGAAACACTAGCTCAAAGAATTGGGTTTTCTGCTACACTAGTTACGACAGATGAGAAAAGGAATGCAATATTTCTCCTTTCTACTTCGGCGAATAATAACTTGGCAATTATTGGTAGTACCTGCGTCTCTCAATGACAACGCTACGTATCGTGAAACCACAAGAAATTAAAGTATTAAATAGAAAAACAAAATTAGGTTATAATATTTTCGTAATTTCACACATTATCATAGCTTATGATTGTTCGCAAACTCATTTAAATTAGCTTTTGCACAAATGTAGCATCTTACATTGTAAGGTTTCTTTATGTTAATTAATCAGTTAAATTAAGCTTTGGATCTTTACTGTTAGTACTACCTTTCCCCTCCTCAATGCAAATTAGCTTGTGTGTATTTAGGATGAGCTTTTTAGATTGTAAAACAGACCATGTTCGGCCTGTTGAGGCCACCTTACTAGGTTGCTAGCTTAGATAAGATTTCTTGACTTCTTCTTTGTATTATATTTGCAGATAGTTGAATATCCATGCCGGTTAAGTTTTGAGACAAGTTCACATTAAATTGGCTTGTGTAACTTTTGATTACCAGCTTATCTGAATTAAATTGAATTAAATTTTACATCTGAATTTACCTTATAAGGTGTTTCTCCTACCTTCTTAGCATGCCTTCGTGGTGTAGCGGTCAGCACACTCGGCGCGTATCGAAAGGTCCGTGGTTCGAGTCCTGACGAGGGCATTAGCTCATTTTTCATCTCTCCTGCTTTCAAAAAATATCTAATGTCTCTACAGTGGCGCCCAATTAAAAAGGTGGTGGATGATGATTCTCCACCACCGGGATTCAGCAATTGGTTCCCCTAATCCCCAGTCGCCCTTAAAAAGGGGAAGTGTATAAGGTATTTCTCCCGCCTTCTTAGCATGCCTTCGTTGTATAGCGGTCAGCACATTCAACGCGTATTCGAGATGTCCGTGGTTCGAGTCCTGGTGAGGGTATTGCTCATTTTTCAAATCTCTCCTGCTTCGAAATACCCTAATGTCTCTACAACATTATATTATCTCGCACAGGTGATTGGCTGAGGTGTAAGCACCAAAAGAGTGCTTTCTGTTTAGTTTTAAATAATCGCCCTTCTCAAGTTTCAGTTGTTATTTTAAACTTATTGATAATTCGCTTAACATCTACCAAGATTTTGGGCACTATTTAATGATTCCAAAACGTACCAAACTCTATAACATAACCAAAGCAGAAGAAACATTATTCAACAAGCTTTTCACATGTGCAGTCATCTCTTCACGTATTCCATGAATATCAGAAGTTATCAAGCAACTATTTAATTTATTTATCTCTTATTAACAACATTATCTTGGAATAAAAACCTCTGCATGAAAATGGTGAGCACTTTGTATATTTCGTACTTGTGTACTTTTAATTTGGTTTCAAATATGCTATATACAGCCTATTATTGTATAATAAGTATTTTTAATACAGTAATGATATTTTAAAGTAGAAATGTAACTAAAAATAAGCTTTTTTTATCGGAGGCCAATTACATAATATTATTTTAATTGGCTTTGGATGTTTGTAAAATGCAATAATAATATCTAGCAAGGAAACGAAATTTTAATAACTGTGAGCGAAATTATTATTGATAGATGATCACGGATTTGCGACTGAAATCGAGTTGTCATGATTTGGAAACTTAAAACATTCTGTTGAGTCATCCAAAATACATTTAATGATAATTTTACTTTCTAATGCGAACGACTTTTCTGCTGTATCTGTATTTTATGCTAAAAATATGGATACGATTAACGAAAAATTTACATATTACGTAAAAATAAATTCATCTAAAACCATTACTGGAGCCTCTGTAATGTTACTCACAAATCTGCAAAGTTTTGTAAACTATTGTTATTTTCTTCTTGGAAAATTATATTTTAACTATAAACAACTGTATCATAAAAGTTCTCTTTGCTGGAAAAACTATATCTGATAAAAATTATGGTTCATTAAACTTTTAGCGTATAAAAGAAACATTTATTTATCTCAGCCCAGTCTAAATTGGATGTAAAAAGATTTTTGTTAAAGATATATAAAAAATAATCGTGGACTCTAACAGAATTTTTTTAAAATAAATGAATTCAACTCATCAGATGATGGTTGATATTAGGTAATCGACCTCGTTCAAAGGGCGGTTTTTTAAATATTTGTTATTCTTCTGAATTTATGCGATTTTTTGTTATCAGGGCTGTATTCAGAAATGTATGTATAAACGCGTGTATGGATGTATGTGATCATGTATGCATGTATACATGTAGGTACACTGCGAAAAAAATGAGACAGTTCTATATCTCCTGTTCTACTGGCTCGATCGATGAAATTCAAATTGCGTTTTTCATGTCTCGGAAACAGGACAGTACAGAACAGGACAGGAACAAGTACAGAGGGCACCACGCCATCGCCATTGACAAATATGGTATAGCCCCCATGAACTACCTCTCTAGCGTACCGCCTCTTCCACAGGGGACCTGATTACAGTAAACATAGAACATAGCACTAACAACATATAGGACATTGCACAACATACTGTTACAACATACTTCAATACATAGGACATAGCACTAGCAACATATAGGACATAGCACAACATAATGTTACAATGTACTTCAACTTATAGGGCATAGCGTTAGCATACTGTTACAGATTATTTACAATACAAGAAGCTATGTTCATTATAGAGCTTGTTGGCTGGCATCGCCCCTTCCACAGGGTACCTGATTACAGTAAACATAAGACATAGCACTAACAACATATAGGGCATAGCACAACATATAGTTACAATATACTTCGACACATTGGACATAGCACTAACAATATATAGGACATAGCACAACATAATGTTACAATATACTTCAACATACCGTTAACATAGTGTTACAGATTATTTACAATGCAAGAAGTTATGTTTATTATAGAACTTGTTGGTTTTGGCATAACATATGCTTTATGATACCTAGGGTGTTATATTCGAATTATGTATTGAATGTTGCATGGTAGTTAGGTAAGTAGTGTTCCATTTGGTCCAAGTTCAATATTCAGAGTTTAGCGGTCCATGGGTTCATTACTTTAACATGTATTTTGGAATTATTGCACAGTTCAATGTTTAATGCACAGTTCAATGTTCAGCTATTTCAGTTCACATGTGAAATTGGTACGTTATACCTGGTATAGATACTGCTACCTGTTTAAGGTGGTGCTTGAAGAGTTGAAAGCACCCCTGTCACGATACATTTCTCCTCTTGTCGAGTATGTGAACATTTTACCAGTGTCACAATGGTATGGTTCCAGTGTATGCAGGCACAGGTACAATATAAACTGATAGCTCGCATTTTAGCTAGTCCTTTTGGAGGACAGTTATTATGAGTCTTTGAGATCACGTTGCTATTAGGTGGTTGGTGCTTGTTTCTCATTCTGGGGAGCACAGCTCGAGTCCATATTGGTGTAGTGTGTCTATTATCTTTTGAAGGCTGTCATACACATTTCTCCCTTGATTAGAAATCTTAGGAATTCTATTCCGGAATTCGTGGGATGGCGCACATGGTAAGTTATAGTCAGGTGACATTGTAGGATGTAGTGATCGGGATCGCCCATCTCCCCACATACGAAACACGTTAGTTGAAGAGAGATTTCTTTTGCAGAAGTATGTGGGGAATGGGCCATGACCAGAGATAAACTGCGTGAGGAAATAGTTGGAAATTATGCGCTCTTCATTAACTTTGGGTAGCAGACTGTGTGTCCGACGTTCAGTATAACCATTCGTCCATTCCATTTGCCAAGCCACATTGGCAAGTTATTTCAGCTTTTGTTTAATTGCTATTGGGCCATGGGGCGTGGATTAGGTCGCCTCGCTGTTCTATCGCAGCTTGCTTTGCTTGGGTGTCTGGCCTCTCATTGCCCCCGCAGTTGCTGTGACCCCTTGTTCATGTGAGGATAAAAGTTCTATTGCTGGATGAGATGATATTTTGAATTTCATGTGCTATTGGAGAGGTGGTAGTTGGAGATTTTATTGCATATATTGATGATAAGCTGTCCGTAATAATATGAATTACGTTGGTATGTGCTTGTAGATAGCTTATACTGTGTCTTATTGCTGTTCAGCTTGGAATACGCTATTGTCCGGTCGTAGATACCCTTGCCATTCAGTAGTGGTTTCTGTACCAGTCCGAATGGTCACGCCGCATCCAACTTTGTTGTCTATTTTGGATCCATCTGTGAAGGCAATGAGAGTGGTGTTGGGAGATGTTTGAGTTATTTTACATTTCAGATTATCCAATGTTACTGCAGGATGGGTATGGAATTTACGTGGCTTGGTTTCATATTCATCGGGTTGGAATACTGTCCCGTTGAATTCGGCAGGTTTTTTAAGCTGTAGGGCTGTTGCTGCAATAGCATCTATTTCAGCTTCTAAGGATAATGGACGTACTCCCGCTAGTACTTGAAGTGCGTTCGTTGAGGTTGTGCGAAAGGCTCTTGTGATATTTATTAAAAATGGTCTTTGTATAGAGTTCAGCATTTTGGCTTTTCTTACAGTCATTGGAAGTGACCATATAGGTGCTGCATAGTTTACTATCTTATTGATAACAGTCTTTAGAAGAATCTTCATAATATGGTTATTTAGGCCCCATTGATATCCTCTCATCGATTTCAGCGCTTTGGCAATTTTTGATGTTTGGATTATTTTTTCCTGCATATGCGGAATCCAGGTGAATTTGGGATCTATTGTCAGGCTTGGGTATTTGACTGCTCTTACGCATTTAATATTTTGATTGTCTATCTTTATTATCGAATTTCTTGTTAATTTGCGGCCAGGTTTGTGGATTATAAATGCTTGTGATTTTGTGTGCGAAATATGGAGTTTTATTTGTTGACATAGGGAGTGAAATATTGACAGAGTACTCGGAAACACTATTTAGGATAAGTATCAGATTTATATATAGCATTGTTCTAATATAGGTATTTTTAAACCAAAATCGGACTTTTCTGAAATGGCACACCGATGTTTTTCCATGTTTCGATTCTACCACTCAAATTATGCCAAACTATCAAGTTTTGTAAGAATCACATGAGTAGTTTTTAAAAAATTAGCTCTCAAAATCTTAGCTCCTCAACTGAATTTGGTATATATTCGTCAATATCTCTTTTTTAAAAAAACGTATTTGATTCTTCCTTTCACATTTCGAAATTTAGGTTCATTCCAAATAAAATTCGCCCATATTTTATGATTTATTTTAAAAATTTGTGTTTTTATAAAACATCGAAAAAAAATTAAATTATAAACTATAAAATTTTTAACGTCGTCTTAAAATAGATGTATTTCTAGGCGCACCTGCAAAAAATTAGAGTTTTTTACTCAAACGTTTCTAAGGTACACGGGAATTTACATACTGGAACGTTTTAAAATTCGGCATATTTGTTAAGCGCGATAATAAAGCCAAATGTGGTTTAAGCACTTTCTTAAAATTACTTGAAAGTGTGAAATATGATTTTTTTTCCGCTTCTCTACAACGAAAAAAAAAAGGAAAGGAAAATAGGTTGCTATAAATTAAGAAGTTCGCCAAGTGAATTATTCTTGTGCCAACTGAAAGAAATGGGACAAGATAAAATTTTGAATTTCTTCGTAAATTTACACCAAATTTTACAAAATTTTATATTTAGGCGTAATTTGAGTCGTAGAATATAAATATGGAAAAAAATTGGCATGTTATTTCAGAAAAATTCGCCTTTGTGTTAAAGTACCGTTATAAGAACAATGCTATATATAAATCTAATAGATATTTTAAGACGCACTTTCGCGACATGAAAAACGCAATTTAAATTTCGTCAATCGGCCCAGTAGAACGGGTGATATAGAACTGTCCCATTTTTTCTTGCGCAGTGTACGTATGTGTATGTACACACGCACACACATACTCACATTTATGCATAAATACCTGCAAACATACGTATATTTCTAAATCCGTTTCCGATAACAAAAAAGTACTGCACTCTTACTTAAATATAATCACTACAAAAGTGATAAAAGTTGATCATTTAGTGAAATTTACACGAAAAACTGAAAATTTTATATCAAAATTAAACAAAATATCAATCGCCATTGACAAGAAAATAATGACGATAAAAACATATTTTTGACTTTCTTTTATGTATATTAACCATAAGAATAATAATTGGTAAGCAGAATAATTGCATAAGTAGAATAATTGGAAAATAGTGATTCACTAGTAATGTATAGCTAAATATGTTAGTCAACACTCATAAGTTTAAAAAAAATGCATCATTTTGAAGGAAAAATGACAATTTAAATTCTGTTAGGCTAATTTTTTAACACTTAGTCTAAGTCATGCATAATAATATACACACTGTTTTCAAAATTTGAAGTGATTCTATGAGAAATTTTTAGAGTTATCATGATTGCTGTGAACATAAATCATACAAAAATTATCAAAAATCGCATTTAAAGTTTTCAGAATAACATTACGTGATACATTTATACATAATTATTCGCGCTGCCAAGCAAAAATAAGAAAAAACGTAATTCAGATACTTTGCCAAATTCTTCAGACTAATTGAAATGCTTAAAATTATGCAGTCAACAAATAACATAAAAAAGGGCGAAAATTAAGTATTAAATTTGCCCTAAAAGTTTTCACTTTCGCTGTTGCAAACAATAAGTTCCGTTTTATTGTCTCTCAGAAAAACTGGTATATCTCCACTTCTAATAAACATATCAAAAAAAGAAAAGTTGTTTTTGATAGCTAAGAATGTAGCCTTTAAGAATATGAAATAAAACAATTAGATGTTTAGCCAAAATAGGTTTTTAGAACAAGGTAGATTACTTGGATTCAGCAGTCTACTCTGTAAAAGAAGCAACCGAAACAGCTAGAAGAAGAGATGTTGGAAGGATAGGTAACAGGGAATCAATGACCAAAGTATGGAATGGATGTTGAAAGGATAGTAACAGGAAATCGATGGCCAAAGTATGGAATGGACTAAAGTATATTTATTTTACATGAAAACATACCAAAGTTAGTTTCATTTCTTTTAGCCTTTCAGTGAATTTGCCTCCATAAATATATTCCATTTGATCTTTTCAGTTTTGTTAGATCTATTCAATGTGGTATATATTTAGTTATGTATATATATGTTACTGAATCATTTGATGTTTCAACTTCTGAAATGATTTGCCAGCGACAACGTTTAAAAGTTAAAAAGTGTCAATAATAAACACTGTTAACGTTCTATTTCTGTTGTTAACGTAAATATTTTTATTCTGGAGTATTGTTTGCCATACTGAAATTTGTAATTCAAAAGTATATTGGTAGGTTAGTAAGAGAGATAAATTATTTTAACAGTTTAAACATTCAGTTATTAATAAAAGAATTATAAAAAAATTCAAAATAATTAAATCATGGCCCTGATAAAAGGACTGACAAAAATATTTTCATTAAAAACTCAATTTTATTTCCCAAGACAGCAAAAATATCCATGAAATGCATTTTTAGCCTAAACATCCGCTGAAGATTAAACATCAATACAAAAATGTTGTAAATATATGTATATATTTAGTAAATTGGCTATGATTACTTTTTATTACCTATTTATAGCAAAAATACCTACTTATTCATAAAATTTAGTTTAGCATTATTAACGTTTATTGCGTAAATATTATCATTTGCTTCTTTTCGTTATTCGTGTTATTATTTATATTATAATATTAGTTCATTATTGTTTATAGTATTACAGCCGATATAAATGTTTATCACCTTCCCTAATGGCGTAAGTGTTGTTAAAACTGTAGATAAGATGTGTTACGTAATTACTATAAATAATATTTATAAACATTATATTACTGATTTTATGCTAATTTTTCAAATACTTATTGTCGTTAATTAATTCACAATTTATACTATTCAAAATAATTATGTAATTTAAAAACCAAGAAAGGTAACAGTTATAAAGAAATACATGCATTATTTTTAAATCATTCAGTTATAAATAATGTGGGGTTATAATTTGATAAATAGATTAAAAATCATGTGCTACATGGAATAACAATACCTATTAAACCTATCAATATGCCACAGGCATAGAAATTATGAGAAATCATATATCGTATGAGATAATAACACAACTTTTACCATGGTTAGTCATATGTAATAATATCATAACTTTATAGTGTTTAATAGTAGCATGAACGTGACGTGATGAATGTGTAATCATATATAATAATAACTTAACTTTTCAGAAAATCTTGGTGGATATGTAATCATGTGTAATAATAACATAATTTTATCCTGTGTAATAGCAACATAACTTTTCAGAACAACACGATGAATGTGTAATCATACGTATTTCTAACATACCTTTATTATGTGTGATGATAACATAACTTTTCAGATCAACGTTATAATTGTGTAATCATATATAATAATAACATAACTTTGTAAGGTTTTAGTTTAAACTAACAAAGTTTTATGTTAATTTCTCTTTTCTGTGAACTCTTATTTCAACTTCCCGTTAGAATGAACGCGCGTTTCAGTTTTATGCTAATTTGAAGTGGAGCCAAGTTTTGTATTTAAGGGTTAGCAAAGAACTTCGCAGTGTGAGAGAGCTTTTAGTCTCAGATCACTGCGGCTCTTTCGACGTTCGCCTGACCAGCTAGTATTTAAATTCTAAGCCTTAGCGCTGTTACTCTAATACTTATTGAAGTAATCTAAGTGCGTTAGTATTAGCTAAATCTTGCTACGCACCATTGATAGTTTAGATTAGAGGCCAACCTCGTGTTTATAGTTCTGAGAGCAACGACTTCTTAATTTTCTACTTAACTTTATTTTAGATTATTTTATTGTTCAGTTTAGACCCAAGTGCGGTCATTATTTTCTGTTATCCCTTCCGAGTTGGGAAGTGGCTGTAAATAGTAGTTTAATAAAAGGGTAATTTTAAAACCTCCTTGCGTGCAGTTATTCTACTACTTCCACTGAACATAGCTGCATTCAGCTCCCTGTTCAAGATCAGGACTTTAACACTATCACGACCATGTTCGCCAAAAGTATGCGCAGAACACTCAGTCCTGACAACTTTATCATGTATAATAACGACACAACTTTTGAGAACAATATGGTGAATGTGTAGTTCTACATAATAATAACATAACTTTATCACGTGTAATAATTACATAACTTTATATTTACATAATTACATATATTTACATAACTTTACATAACATGATGATGTAATCATACGTAATAATAACATGTATATTAATGATATAACTTTTCAAAACAGCATGCTGAATCTGCAATTATTTCGGTATGTAATCGTACGTAATAATAGCATACCTTTATCCTGTATAATAATAACATAACTTTTCCGAACAACATGCTGAATGTGTAAGCATGCGTAATAATAACGTAACTTTATGTGCAATAATAACATAATTTTTCAGAAAAACATGGTGAATGTGTAATCATACGCAATAATAACATAACTTTAATTACATGACTCTACAGAACAACATGGTGAGTTGGTAATCCTACGTAATAATAACATAACTTTATCATGTGTAATAATAACATAACTTTTCGGAACAACATGATGAATTCGTAATCCTAGTTACTAATAATAATAGCATAACTTAAGTTATAACTAATAATAACAATAGCATAATAATAAAATATGTAATTAGTAAGTATAACTTACTAATAATAGCATAACTTTATCCTGTGTAATAATAACATAACTTTTCATAACAACGTGGTGAATGCGTAATCATGCGTAATATTAACATAACTTTATCATGTGTAATAATGACATGACTATTCAGAACCACGTAGTGATAGAGTGGCATAATTTAATGTCACATGCAATGATGTGATGAATTAAAAGCCTAGGATATAGATGTTTCCATAATCACATTTTTTGCAAGATTATGCATGTTTCAATTTTATTTTGCATCACATGTACAGATCATTCAATTTATAACAATGTTATAATGTGTTACTGTTACCTGAAAGATAAAATACCTATTTTATATGTCTAACCAAAGAGTAATCTGCCTTTGCAATTGATTAATACTTTTGTAGAAATACTTCAAAGTAACGGGACATAAAAATGAGAAGAGGACACTATAGATGCTCTTAAATTTAACTCTTGATATGACATTGGAAGAACCTTGCGAGAATTTGTTTATATATATATACATGGAAAGAAAAAATGTGACAGATGCATCTTCCTGCTTATTTTGGGAGAATTACTTATTAAATAAATTAGAAAATTGGCTTATCTCTAAATAATATCGAAAGTACAATTCTGAACTACAAAGTAATGTTTTCTCCTGCTCCAAATCCCTCTCTTAAAGGTGCTTCGGTAACCGAATACAATTCTCAAAGGTCACGCAATAACGGCCATCACAATCCTCTTCTGCATCTCTACGCCCAGCTAACTTCCAAATGAAGCACCTACTGTCAACTTCCATTATACCGTCCATTTCTCACAAGACAGCCTGCAACCAGCATTCAGTAGCCCTTTCTGAGGCTCTGCGATGCTTTCCTCATTCTCTTCTATCTATATAAAATAATATGTCCCCTCTTCTGGGTCTCGGATGACAAAGACAATGACCATCCTAGACTTGGAATGGATTTCCCTAGAGCACAGAGGATCATTACTTATTTTTTATCTTCTTTCTGGATACCCGTGTAGAAATGGAATAATAGTTTGGAGTAATATTCGTTTGCTTCTACTATTAGAAATGATATGGGGTAGTTGCTGAATTTGATCTTGATGTCTCATTTAATCCAAGTCTCCGAAAACAAGTAATATTATTCTTCAGGCGCGTTCTTAAATTTCCGAATATGTATTCAGGAGCTGTATGTTTTTGTTTACATAATTTGCCACCGATGTTTTTGTTTTTAATGTTGAAATGTATTCCGTTCGACTGCGTATTTGGTAACTGATTTTAAAGGTGTGATACCAACGTGAATCATCAGAATCTCCTCTTTAAGAAAATGTTTCGACTAATTTATCAGGTATTTTAATCAAGTTAAACCAAAAAAACCTCTCAGCTCAAAAACCTAGTAGAAACTAGAATCGCTATAAAAATTAGCTTTCTCACTTTTGATAATATGAATACTAAGATAAATTTATATTTTTTTGATAAATTGACTTCTTACATTAAAATCTAACAACAAATGAAAGAAATTCAAATGATTGTTTTTTAAACCCGCAATATGTAACTGTAATACTCATTTAAAAAAAATTATTTATTGTTGTCATACGGGTTCTCTAGTTAATGTGAAGTAAAATCTTAATTTTTTGTGACTTTAAGCTTTGTTTTTTACTTTATTCTAGTTTTCATCAAATTACGTTTCTAATGTATCATATTTTACATCATATAAAATATTGCAAATTGATTCAAAGCAGAAATTAAAATTTTAACTATCAAGAAGAATAGTAATGAGAAACATTGAAAATAATTTGAAGAAAATCTAAACAAACCCAAACCACTGGGTGATAAATTCTCAAAGTACGAATGTAAGCAAATGTAATTCTCAACAAATGAAATAAATTCATAGCACCAATGTACAAACTGTAGTTATGAATATATAATGCACAGTGCATACTTCCTATCTGGAATCATTTCTGTGATAAAATAATTATTCTCAAATTTTATTCTAGGTATCGAAAACTGATTGTAAAATGTAAATTAATTCTTAGATCAAATACTGGATTATCTCATAAATAATACGGTTTTCTAAATTAAATTGAAAATCAGACGGGATAAGCTATCTGTATCAACTTACTATAAAAAAGGTAGCAAATTTACCTTATTATATTCTTGGTACGAGTTTTGAAGAAAGCAGTTCGATTCTAACAGTTGTTTCTTCCAATATAAATGGCAGTGACATAAGGCTATATTCGGCATATTTTGTTTCATTAGTTCAATTGTGTAATTATTAATAGATATATTAACTCAGTATATGGTTATCTGACAATAAACTTGAACAAGGATCAAGGATGGTTCCAGAAATTCCAAACGAGAAACTTCAATCTAGAAGAGAAGCCTCTTCTTGAAAGATCTTTAGAGCTCGACGAAGACCCTGTGGAGGAAACTCCTATCGTGACTATTAAAACTACCAGAGGATGAAGAAGTGTATATGTTAAATTAAAAGGTAATTTTGTTTATCTTAATTTCGAAAATTAGATAAAATAAAGTATAAAAAACCGCATTGTTTGTAGGATATTTTGTGAATAATAGCTATGCTTGTGGCGAAATTAAAAAAGACGTTTGTTCAAAGTGTCTGAAGTTATCCGACCATTAACTGACTCTTAATTCAATAACCTTGCTCCTATAAGGGCGAATTTTTGCCAGCTTGTACAGTCATTAGGATTTTTTGAAAGCAGGAGTTATGAAAAATGAGCAATGTCTTCGCTAGGACTCGAAACCACGAACCTCTCAAATAAGCGTCGAGCGTGCTAAACACTACACCGCGAAGGCATGCTAAGAAGTCGGGAGAAATACCTTAGAAGCTTATTTAAAGAAACGTTTATGAGAACTGGCAACAAAGCATATAGCAACATATATAGAAACATAGTAACATACCAACAAACATCTGCAACAATATAGCAACATAACAAAAACCATCTGCATATACCGTGTGCAGAGTACGGCCAATTTACTGTGTCAGTAAATAGCTAAATTTACCAAGTACCATCGTTTGGAGAGTCTTATCTTGAGTAAATATCCTTATTATATTCAACTGAAAAAAGCAACTTGAAAACGATTATGAGGATTAACATGGGAAACTGTGTGCTGTGAGCTTCTTCAGCTGAGTTAATGATCATTTGCTTTGTACTGCACTTTTGTACGGTACAAATGTTATTGGTTTGCCTGACAGATTTTTGAGCAGCGTACTTTTGGGAGCAGGTTTTCCAAATTCATGCAGAGATTCGTCTCAAAATGTTTCATATGAAAATTCTGTTTAAACGTGCCTCAGCAAACGATATTTTTTCCTCTGCTATTAATATTTTACAATACTGACGTTATTACTCCCTCATCGCTTACATTCGCGGGTGAGTTGGAAGTACTTCTAAGGGAAACTCCAGAATTCAAATCCCGGCCAGAGCGATGACTCAATTTTCATTTTTTTTGCCTAATAGAATCTATACTACAAACTACAACTAGTTTTTATTCTCAGAACAAAACTGGAGAATAATTAAGTTTTATGCCAAAACAGACTTTCTAAAATCTTCTAAACAGATCAATTTTTCACTATCTAAAATTTCTGCTGCACATTTGTAGAAAACTGAAACGTAAAGGTGTAATTAACACTACATTTTTAGCACTCTACAGAACAAAACTGAAATTCTACAGAAAAGTAATACAGTCGAATTTATTCTAGGTTACAACTAAATGAAACCTTACACATAAGCAGGTAAGATGCAAGCATGTACATGTCAGCCAAGTACGCTTAACTTGCAATGCTGAAGGCTTTCCTGTGTTTTCTTTTATACCTAAACTAAATTTGCTAGGGCCATTTCCGACCTTATCTTAAGTGAAGGAACTATCTGCAAATAACGTCACTCTCTTGCTAAACAGGAGTGATAGATAGCATGCAATGTGTAAAATGAATATATGTCACACGAAAGATGTCTTCAAAAGTCTAAACACTTCTAATTTGTATAATTGAATAGTTGAAAATATTATTATGGTAAATGCACTAGATATGCCTTCCAGGAGTCAGTAGACTTTACCATAAGCACGAATATCCACCTAAATCAAAGGACTTAAATGGATGAAATGAGAAATTAGGATATTATCATTTTGTAATTGCGTCAAAAATCAAATTTCCTTAAAATAACAATAGCTCGTAAATGAAAAAGGTGCGTGTTCTTGTAGAGATTTATTTAATTTAACTAACGGTTAACTTTTATTTAAATCAACATTCCTTTCAGTCTCGTTTTCACACAAGCTTTCTTGGCAGAATGTTACAAACTGACATGCGTGTATTCAAATGAGGTAGAAAGAAGTAATATTTAAAGAAATGTTTGAGAAGATGATTTTAGAGCGTGACATGCCTGCTTGAAGGCCACGTTAAATTATTATCGATTAGATTTCTGTGGCACTGAGTTCTTCTAGCTACTAGGCTTGTTTACGCCGACTTCTACGAGTCAGAACTTTCATGCGAGTTAAATATCCTGTGAGCCGTTAAGCTAAATTTACAGCATTCTTTTTTAAAAGTTCATTGCTACCTGCTTTGAGATTAGCCAGAACTGTTGGCTTTGTGTTCTCCCAAGTGGGGCCATCCGTTAAATTGCATTGAGTAAAGAATAACCCTTCTTCTTACTTTTTTTCACCAATAGGACCTGAAGATAACTACTCATACAGCCTTTTAAAGTTCGTTAGTTTATGCTACCTAAGAAAACGAGACGCTATTGCTTAATATTACAGCAAGTGGTGTTGAAAAATTGTTTAGTAGACGTAAAACGCAGTAGAGTATTAAATGCATCTGCAATTTCTTTAACTGAATTCTTTAAACCAGTAGACATGGGAAAAAATGTTTTATCACTCTTTCTAATTATGTAACACTTATGTGTATACAGACAGTTCGAGGAATACACCGTGCAAAGCTAACAAGATCTGGTAAGGATACAGGAGATTTTATGGTTCCTATCTTGTGTTCGTGAAACTTATATTTATATCCAGATTTTATCAATCTTTAAACTTTACGTGCATTTTTTTATGCTTACACATCTCTTGCTTCATTCACGGACTGCTTCGCAGAAATTACACCCCGAAACTCTTTTTCAAAGCCTCGATTTGTTTCCTTATAAGGTATTTTCTGCCTCCTTTCCGTATGCCTTCGTTGAGTAACGGTAGCTCACTCGAGGCATATTAGGTTCATGGTTCGAGTCCCAGCGAGGGCACTGCTCCTTTCTCATGTCTTCTGCTTCAAAACAATCTTATGACTTTCATCCTGCATTTCTGAAATACTTGCAAATTTGTGCCTTTTAAGCTAAATTTTCACTTTAAAGAACAAATATTAGATAGTAAATAATGAATCTGAGAGTAAGAGACATGACTGAGAATTTTTATTAAACGTTTGCTTAACATAAATAGCCTGATGATACTTCCACTGTGAAAAGGAAGTATTTTACCTCCAACTGTTTAGTCATTCAATCTACAGAATAATATTGTTGCTTGTGTACGGGTTTGTAATAGATTGAATGCACGAGTCGGATAAAAAGTTAATAAAATTATTCCAATCACAAAAAATATAAAAAAAACTCTGGATTATTCCTCAAAGATATTCGTATAATATCACACAATGTAAATAGTAGCTAGATTTTAAATTACTAACACGTTAAATAGAATGCAATCCAAAGCGCAGAAAAAGCTAATCCGATCACAAAATTACTGTATCTAAGTAAACAACAACAGCTTGCTTAAACAACTGAACTAAGATGTTTTTCTCCGGATTTTTAAAACTTTTTAATTATACACGAGGTTTCTGGAAAGCAAAAGAGTACAATTAGGAGATACCTATTTATTAAATGCTTAAATGCTAAATGCACGCTCTCTTGTATTTTTACTTTTCCAGTGTAGCTTTCTCTTAAAATTCGCCACGTGTTGCATTGCACGAAAAAATAAAACAATTTTACTTACAATTCTACCAAAAATAGCTAACTAAATGCAGAATCCGTAACAATATTAGTAATATTTTAAATGTTATTATCTGACTCATAATTATTTTATTTCTTCCCTCTAGAATGAAATAATCTTTTGTTCACATAAACTACCCTTTCTTAAGATATATTTCAATTACAAAACTAGGATGAAATTCGTTGGCGCATTTAATTTTATGCTTTTCGCAGTGCATCAAATAGAGTGATAAATAACGAGCTACGTTACGCTATTATAATTATATTATAGGTTGATAAATATGCTTTGAACTCTGAAATGGGCTTTTGCAACATTTTGAACTGAAAAAGAAAAACTATAAGCTGGGACTACATTACAAATAAAGAACAAGCCTGAATTTCACAAGCCTGAAGGTAAAGTATGAATACCTTTTCAAGTTACGTTGAGCGAGACTAATTGAAAGAAAATAAAGAATCGCATGTTGATAATTATGTTAAAAAACAGATTAAAGGATTAAAACAGATTAAAAGGAAGAAAAGTGAAGTTAAGATTATAGGATTGAAAGAGTTATACAAAACATCTTGTGGAAGAATATCTACACAGTTATAAATGCATAATTTGAACTTGATTTTTCAAAGATGTGTCTTTATTAGTAGGCAAAGATTAATAGATGCTCAAGTTATATCATAGAACTAAACGAATTTCTTTAAGGATACAGAATGATACAAACAAAAAACTGTTTCAAAATTACAAAACAACTCACATTTTCTCTATTTATCTATTCAAGTAGGCAAATTCATGCTTTATATAAATGATGCATTCATGCTTTGTGAATAATCCATAACAAAATTATTTTATAAGGTATTAAATTATTTAAAGGGAAAAACATTATCGCATATATATGCCTTAAACTGAATAAACAAAAATCCGAACAATAGTTTAATAAGGATAGGATATAATCATACGTAATAAAGCTATTTTACTGATTATCAAATCCAGATCAAAATCATTGAACTGGTCAATATAAATATTCGATGGCCCACATTCGGTAAACGAAAATCATTCAGTGGTTAACTAGATAATGGCAGGTTACTGATCAATATTAGAAGTCCCGAAAATTATCATCACAAATGATTGCTGAAAAACACCAAGAAAAAAACAAATATTTGTTTATAATTATCGGAAACTTAAGAGGATAATCCAACGAGTTTTGATTGCATTTACTAGTTCATGTAAGTTTAAAGTTGTCTTCAGCTCTCTAAATTCATTCATAAGGAAACAAAAGAAAAGATAAAAACATGAAAACAGTGGGTATTAATATTAAAGAACTGTAAGAAAAATGCAACATGTAACCCAATGTCTTTCAAGCACGTGGTCATGGCAAGCCAGAGTTCTAAAAATGGTAAATGGCAACAGTGAGAAAAAGCTTAAAAGAAAAGGATTTTTAGTATAACAGAAGCTGACAAAATTTATAAGTATAAACAACGTTTTAACGATGTTGAAGTGGATAGACAGTAAAGGATAAGTGTTAATGATGGGAGTGGAGTTCTGCGGAAATTTTGCCCTTTGGAATTTGGCTTTTATGTCACGTGTAATTCTTTCTTTTTGTAATGTGAATAATAAAATGCGAATGAATTTTGGCAACAAAGTTTTTTATTATAATATTAACACACATACGTTCAATGTTAGTTTTAAGGAAGAAGAATAAAATATTTAAGAAGCTAATAAAGCTCAGATTTATGACATTTTAGTTAGAAACATAAAATAACCAGAAGCAGAATTCTCTGAAACTTGCAACGAACGAATTTTATTCACACCTTTTTATAGTATACGTTATGCGAATGGTATTAATTATACCCGTATCCATATCATTAATGGTGATTTTTAAACAAATTGGAAAGGTGCATTTAGGCGTGACGCTAAAAGTTTCGTCTTTACTCTTTCACACAAAGATATTTTTTCCTAAGCTCCCACAGACTTTCTTCTGTGGATGCAGTATCAGGAAAACGAGTTCCGGATAAATCATGGATAATTCCTTTCCAAAATGCAGGTGATTAGAATTTGTCTGTGCAAAAGTCAGACCTAACGTTTAATTAAGGAATAAAAAAGCAGAATTATAAATTTTATCATTAAATATCTGTAAATATCCAGACGGCACATCGCTTAAAAATATTATTCTTTGATGTGGATGGCTGTTCATTCAAATGAACTCACCATAATATTTTTAAATGCATTGAAATTTCACAGTTCTGTAATTTTCTAACGCAGATATTTATTCTGATCACTTAAATCACTTTTGATGCAAACATAATTTACAAATTAATTTAATTGTTACGAATTTTGTGCATATATAAATAATTTTAGTGAAATTATATGTAAAAGTGTAGTACACTGCGAAAAAAAGGGCAGTTCTATATATCAAGTCATACTGGCCCGACTGACGAAATTCAACTTGCGTTTTCGATGTCTCAAAAGCACGACTTAGGATATGTATTAGATTTACATATAGCATCGTTCTATTATAGATATTTTGACACAAAATCGGACCTTTTCTGAAATGATGTGCCAATTTTTTCCATATTTCGGTTTTAAAACTAAAATTATGCCAAACTTCCAAATTTTTTAAAAACCGCAGGCGTAGTTTTTCAAAAATTAGCTGTCAAAATTTTAGCTCCTCTACGTTAATTGAATTTGGTATATATTTATTAATCTCTCTTTTTTTGTTAAACGTATTTGATTCTTGCTTTCACATTTCAAAGTTTAGATTCATTCCAACTAAAAAAAAATTTCAAAAAACTTTTGAGTTATAACCTAAAAAATTTTTAATATAATCTTAAAGGTAGATGTAGTTTTAGGCACATTGGCAAAAAATTAGAGTTTTTATTCAAATTTGCCTAAGATATACGTGAATTTACACACCGGCGCTTTTTAAAATTTAGCATATTCGTTACAAGCTATAAAAACGCACTTTGTTAAAATTATTTAAAAGTATCAAACGTGACCTTTTTCTTGCTCTTATACAAAAAAAAAGGAAAGGAAAATAGGTTGCTATAAATAAAGAAGTTCACCCAAGTGAATTATTCTTGGCGCAAACTGAAAAAACTGCGTTGAGGTAATTTTATTTAATTTCTCCGTAAATTTCGCACCAAATTAAAAAAAATTATTATATTTATGCATAATTTGAATCGTAAAATCGAAATCGCGCTTTCGAAACATGAAAAACGCAAACTGAATTTCGTCAATCGGCTCAGTAGAACGGAAGTTATAGAACTTTTTTTTTTTCATAATGTAACATGGAAATTTAAGCAGGCAATGCTAAGCCGAAAAACTAAAAAAACAGAAACAAGTTTATTTAACATTGAGTAAATGGCGATTTCGCTGAATTGGAGAGGAATCGCCAAGCCGGGGATGGTTTTAGCGACTAATTTTGTCACCTTATCAGGACTGGTGTTTCTTCTAGTTGATTTCGCAAACAGTCCTGAGTAGGAATAGGAAGCTTACAAAAAGTTATGTTCGTGCGTGTGTAGAAGATATAACAGAGATAAGAAGGGTTAAAATTTCCCCTTTATTTGCTTATCGATTTTTCAGATGTTCCCGCTCGTCGGGATACAAAGACCAACCACTTGTGGCTTTAACGTAAAAGAATATAAGACTACTAACTAACTAAAATTTAAATAAGAGCTAACTTTAATTTTTCACCCAAATGACTAGCACTAAGACTGGCCTTTTAAATTACTACGTCTGTAGTACGCAAACTGCGGAAAACTGCAATACGTCTTTAACTTTCAAGAGGGTTAAACATTTGGCCTTAAAGACGGACAGTAACTGGTGGCCAGCTCGCGTGAAGACTCGTAGCAAGAAGGCTCAAATACTTAAGCGTTAGCAAGTACACTTTGCATAAACATATGCACGCACTAATTCTGGCCGGAAGTGGAAAATAAGAGATGGTAGTAAAGTTTTAAAATAAAATAAATATTACAATAAAATAAATGTTACAAATCCTTACAACCTTGTAAGGATTTATATTTATTTTAAATAACCAGTTAATTTTAATTTTAAGTTACTTTCCTATAAGCCTTCCTTCCCCTTATTGTCAGTGCCAATAATGTCAGTGCCATCAGAATATTTAAATTTGGTAGCGAATGCAAATTCTACCAGTGGGAGAATATGTTAAATATCGACGTTCCAGTAGAGGAAGAGAAAAGTCTGTAAAATTGCCGTGCGTGCTTATGCGCAAACTTCTGTTTAGCAGTTACTGCTGGTTTTGACGCGCTATTTTCTTGCTGCTACTAGACTCATTTGCGCGCTGTAGGCTACAGGATTATATGAGCCCTGTAGGGTAATCCTACTATTTTTGAACATCTTAAATTCTTAAGTGTGATTCTACTGTTTCAGTTACCGCCCAGGTTGAGGCGTAGTATGTTAGCGTCAAGTTTACGCATTGCAAATAGATTAAAGAGTTTACTAAAGGGCAGTTTTAACCCTTCGTTAGTACAATCACTATTTCTCAAGATTCTACACAACAGAAGGAGCGTAGAACGTTACAACCTTCTCGCCAAATTTTCGTTTAGATGTAACTTTAACTGTATGCACCTTCTAGAAATTTAGAGAAATGGAATTTGCCACAGATTTCTCGTCGGCCGGGTGAAAACTGTATGAGATCGGAGACAGCATCTGCTCTCAGTTGTTGTTAGCTCAAAGCTGAATTCGGGGTATTGAGATATCCAACGAGAGCTTCGCCTTTAGATGGCTTCGCTTTGCTTTTGCGTTTAACTTTCTTAGTAGTTAAAATGTAAATGCTGATTTTACTCTGTGAGGTTGTGAAGAGCTGTATGACTATTTTTTGGAAAGTCCCAGAACTGTGAAGTATTTCTTTTGACAAAATAAATTTTATCAAGCTATCATCAGTGCTGTATGCATTCGATTTATTACGAGCCCGTACGAGTGCAACAATATATTTTTGTTTACCATTTGCGACAAATCAACGTCCTTCCGCTTTTTCAATTGCGTTAAGTGTGTTTTATAATAGTTTTATCGGCATTTTTTCGCATTTTTTTAAATTAAGGAAACATATACAAAACTCCTCGTGTTCCACTAAGTATTCCACAAGGATTAGAGATGTAAGTAAATAACTCACAATACAAGGAATTCAAAAATAACAACGCAAAATGTAGGCCTGGAGAAAGCATAGAAAATAAAATTAAAAAATAAAAAAATAATCTGAAGGCTTTTAGAATTTACATTACCCCCAAAGGGGCTTTTTTGTAACATTTTGTGTGTTACCTTCATTTATTAAGTATCATGTTCTTCGCACTTAAACCATAAAGTTCAATCCAACAACAATAAAGCAAAATATTTAAAGCAGCATATCTTTAGAATTTACGATACACAGTCTCGCACCCTAGAAAACTCATAAAGACTTTACAAAATATCATAAAATATCAAAAACTAATAGGCTTTACAAAATACGAAACAGATAATAAAATAAATTCCAAATTCCAAATTTGGGCTTCCAGATTCCCGTATTCGGGGGAAGATGTACGTTTTTCAAAATTTGATGGCTCTAGGTACCTTTGTTTTATCATAATACGAGAAACATACATACATTTATGCAGATTCTTCATTATTTAGTGACTAGCTGTACCCGCCCGGCGTTGCCCGTGCATTTAGAAAATGCAGATAAGTGAATAGCGCAGGAATAGTAGTGTAGGACATGTAGACTGTCTCTCTCTCTTCCCCCCCCCACACACACAACATTCCCCGTCGATAAAAAGGAACAATATATCCTAACCATGAGCCATCTGTTAAAAAATTAGTTTAAATGAGAACAGACCTCATATTAGCACATGCTAGGAAACCGTAGTCATGTGGTTATAATCATTGGTCTGAAGTTTAAAGAAAAGTAAAACATAAAAAATTCAAAATCAAAGATAGGAAAGAGTTGAAAGGGAAAGATAGAGAGTACAGTACAGAAAAAATAAAAAGTAACGAAAACATGGATGAAATAAAACATCCTGCTTACAGGAAATTTGGAGTTGAGAACCAATTAAATTTTTAATTTAAGTGTAAGTTAAACTTAGATGACAATGAATTAGAAGAGGAGAGTGTTTGTGTATGTTTGTGGAGCTCGGGCTGGGGTCGCAAGGGCCCCTGACCGATTAATGTCTGTTGGTACTGCAGCACTGGGAAGCAGCACCATTCGGATTATTGCTCATGCTCTCAAGAGAGCACTAAACAATAACATCATCATTTAAAGCATGACAGTCAGAGTTAGTTTGGGAGAGTGGAGAGTGGCAATAATTTTTCTTTAGATTGTCCTTTTCGTTAGAGAGCCTCGGGATAAACTATATTTAATGTTCTTCCATTCGGAGCTAAGATGTGTAGATTATCGGCATTACCAACTCTTGAACAACCCACGTACAGTTGACCATGGGAGAAACACGGCTTACGGAGGTCGAGCCCTACAACTTTGAGAGATTGTCCTTGTGCCTTATTAATGCTCATCGCGAAACTCAAACGAACAGGGAATTGTAGACGCTTAAACTGAAACGGGAGATCGGAAGGGATTATAGGAATTCTTGAAATAAACACATCTTCGCCTGCAGCATGTCCGGTCATGATGGTGGAATTGTTATAAATCGATTTAATAAGTTGAAAATAAATGATAGCAACAAATCACAATAATAGCAACACAATAATGCAAATTAAGAAACAAAAACTGAAGAACAAAAACTTTATAAAAAATAATTTTTTTAAAATTTTTCTAATTCAAAAATCGAAAATCGGGCTTCGAGGTCTAGTGGCCAGCCCCTTTGTGCTTCCGTGTAAAAAATTCCAGGTCCCTGCGTGCGATAGATTTGGCTGGAGAGCTCGGTCAGACAAATGGACAGACAGGCAGACAGACAGACAGACAGACAGACACATTACACTTGCTTTTATTATGTAAGATATATTACAGGCGATATAATACAGGCGATAGTAATATAATACAGGCGATAGTAATATAATATAATACAGGCGATAGTATTTGGTGGCAACAATTTCAAAAGTGATTCACCGTTTATAGTGGATTGAGACAAAATGCTGAAACGAAATCAATAGCCCTTCTGAGCTAACGTTCCTTTGGACTAAGAAAACACAAATACTATTGTAATAAAGATACTAAAATAATACTATGAATAATTAAACTATGTTAATACTTCTATAAAAGAAAATAAACCAACTTAAAATAATACAGTAATAATAAAAATGAACAAATACTTAAAAATAATACTGATACAAGGAAAAAATACATCATCAGTACATAGCGTAGTCATACATAGACAATATGCAACATAACAAAGTGACACATAGAAGATAAAAACCAATGATATAAATAATAATACATAATGATATAAATAATAAATATATAATGATATAAATAATACAAGTTCAAAGAACAAATAAAGTCGCGCTCGATTGCAAAGGCCTCGGAACTCCTAGTACTATGAAAGAAACCAGGAGGTCAGCATTATTTCGAATTATCTCCTTCTGTATTATTCACCAAGATCAGGATATGTTTCTGGATTCTCGTCGAATAAGCTACGCTGCATGTACTTCCTAATCAATCAGGAAAGAATTTATTATGATTGTCATTTTGGAAATTTCTGGTTCCTCATTTGAGTCTGAAGTTTAACTATATTCTTAAGGAAAATCGATAGTTCAAAAAAGGACTTAAAGGGCGAAGTCTATCTAATACGAGGAAGCAATTGAAATGTTGTAGCACTAATAGGATTTAACACTATAAGCGCGAGACATTCAGATTACATGGAGGAATGACCGTGATATATATATTTTTGAAAAGTAATACTGAGCACCATTTAAGCGTGCAAAATACTGGGGAAGTCATGAAAGTAGTTTAGGTTTCAAACTGTTTTCCTTTGAAATAACACAGCTTATGTTGATTAGCGTTATTATTTCTAGATAAATTAGTGAAATACAGTAATACTGAAATTAGCTTTGATTCAATCGATAGTGATGAATAATTCATTTAATTTCAGTAATAATGAATTGTTTTAGTTAATCAGTGTTTAGCTTTCTTAACAGTTTATTTGTGAAATATAAGTTAGACTTATACATTTTAAATACTTGAAATTAGGTATCATTATTTTCGTAGCGTGAAAGGTAAAAAAAAAATTCTTGCCTAGTTAAATTAGGAGATAACTGCGAATTCACATATTATGAGTGCTTTTTTTTAGTTTTCACATTCTATATGCCACGGTACTCATCAGTATACCATGGTGAATTTTAATGCTTCGCGGTAATTTTTTAAAGAACAGTACATAAATCAATAAATAAGCAAATAGCGTCACTTTTACAAATTGTAAACTTAAAACAATTACTATCATTATTAAGTACAGTTATAAAAGTAAAGTTAAAACGTTTAATAACTATAAAATGTGCATCGAAATCGAGTAACTAAAACAGGTTTCTCTTCTTTTTTACTGGAAAAAAGGCATTGGAAAGAAGGAACTGCTTCTAAAGCTACAAGTCTCATCCAGTCATTCACAGTTTCATATAAACCTGAGGCCAGTTTAAGGTTACTTCATTCTGCATGACTTTACAGGATATAACTTGCCATAAACCAAACAACAGTTACAGTTGATTGGAAAATAATTTAATGTTGTTGTTATACAACTGCATAACCGAAGCCTAAACGAAAAGATAAATAGTGTGACCTTGAAGCGGGGACTGGCAGAATGTGCAGTCTGTGCTTTGTGAAAAAGCGAATAATGGCATGGTAAGAAAGTGGCAAAGACTGCTGAAGGCTAGCCGTTAGTTTTTTTCAGGCCGAACTAATGGGTTTTAAAGCAGCCATCATACTGCATCAATACGTCAGCATCCATCAGTACGTGAATCACAGACAAGAATGTCTGGATTTTTAGCGACTTTGTTCTGGGTTTAACGGCAATCAAAGCTGTCGAGGCAAGTATGTCCAAGATATTAATCGGCAGCTTCTCAATATTTCACTGTTCAGGCGGCCTAATCTAGCATGAGTGCCAGCGCAGATTAGCATTTATGACACTGAAACAGCGGATGAACTAGCCAAGGAGACGGCAAATGGTTTGCACACAGTGGAACATTCGGTAAAATATCCCGTCTCTTGCCTCAGAAAAGTAAGTTTGAAAATTTCAATGGGTACCTAACAGGCTCAATGGGATACAGCAGCTACCTATGTATTTTGTAACAATGTAGAAACTGCTCTGAAATCCATTAGTGGAGCCACAACACACTTCCTCAGGCGTCATGATCAGTTCCTCAGCTCTCTGATATATTTCAGCAAGACAAGAAAAGAAATTCCTAATTGTGAAGAGGCCAGCGACTCAGATTAATATCTTCTCCAGTGTTTCAAAACGGGTTCATTGCATCTCAAGAAACCGGCTGTAGAACACAGATACTATTGGACCGAAAATCTGCTACGAATTAAAAGATCATTGCCTAGAAATCATGGAACGCTATGCAGAAAAATATTCACACGTCTCCATCTGCAATCCAATTAGTAGAACAATAATAGCAATAGGATCGTAAAACAGTACTACGCTCTAATTTATTAAAGTGAACTCTCTACTTCAACAGAGAACTAATGAACTAGTGATCTGTTTCTGGGAACAAAGCACGCTGAGACTTGAACTGCTGATTTTTTAAAAATTATATATATATATAAATGATAACATAGATATATAATGTATTTAATAATATTTTTAAATATGTACTATATAGTTATGAATTTATATCTAGGTGAATAATTCTAGCGAAATTATATGTAAATTGTGGTTGCTTTCACATAATGTAAAGAGAAAGACCTCGAGTGTGAAGCATTGTCGGAAAAACAGGATTATTGTGGTAAGTCAATTTAACATTAAGCTAAATAGCTAAACCTCCTCAGATTTTCTTACGCGGATTACCTCCTTACATTCGAGTTGGACGATTTGCAATACTTTTTCGATTCGCTTTCGGTAGAAGTCACAAGATACGAGTTACCTGACTGATGAATTTGTATATTTATGTTATTTTTATTCGTGTGTTTTCTAAACAATAAATTTGTAACACTTTCGTATTCAAAAGCTCCCATTCTTTTATATTTTATTCTTAATAAACCATTCATTGGCAATTTTGTCTTCTTTAAGCATATTTTAGAAGAACTACGTTTTAATATAGTAAGTTACGAAAACCGTTTTCATGACATCAATTACGTCTTAAACAGTATGTAAACGACAGGTTGGCGATGATTTTGGCGATTAATTTTTGTCCTAAAACTTGGAGAAAAATTTCTAAAAATCCCCAAATTTGGCGACCATTTGGTCTTATGCTTATGTAACTGTAACTAGACCGAAACCTATGTAACTGTCACTGTATTCGAGCTCATGCAACTGTAACTGTATATGCTTTCCAGCAATATCGAGAAATCGAAAGTACCGGGCATTTCTCGGGAGACAACTATATAAGACCGGAGAGATTATCAGTTTTCAATTTTAGTTCAGATTTAATTTCAAATTTGAGTTTAGGGTTTAGCTTATAGAATTGAGTAACTCTGCGAACTTACGCACTGAAGCGTTTTACATTGTCTTGTGTTTAATGGTCTTGGTAGGCTGAAGTGGATACTGAGAAGATCTGCAAGAAGAAATTTGAAAAAAATTTGCAGAACTATATTTTGGGGAGAAAAATAAATTTTATCAAATTATCGTTGGTTTTGTGTAAAATCAATCTATTACCAACCCGTACGCACGTAGCAACAGATGACCTTCTCGCTTCGTTGACTTCAGACCATTAAAAGTAATGGACTGTTTATTTCAGACCATTAAAAATAATGGACTGACACTGATTTCGCGCATAGTCTCAGGGCTAATATGCAGTTGAGAACTACCCAAAACTGTTTTCTTTTATGCGTAAGAAAGCGTTACTTACTTGTATCCTTTGTCACCTTGCTCACTATGTACAAAGGTGGTTGGTTCGAAGAAGAATTGTGTAACTGTCAACTCGTCATCTTTAATCATTAATGTAGTAGTATGTAATTAATTTTGTAATCAGTAATATGTAATTAATTTTGCATATGTTTCTCTGGTGTATTTTGCTTTGACATTGTAGGGGTTTACATTTATTTTCACTAATCAGTTAAGTTTATACTTTCTTTCCCATAAGCCTTCATTCCCCTAATTACCAATGCCAGAATATTTAAATTTGGTTGAGCGCGAATTCTACCTTTAATAGAAAAGGTTTACATACTGAGCTCTAGAAGGGTAAGTTAGAAAATAGTGGTCAAGTACTATACGTTTGTAGAGTAAGCTTCTGTTTCTGCATTTATTGCTGATTAAAGTGGCGCAACTGCTATTACTTTGCTGTCACGAGGCTTCGACGCGTTTTTAGGTAAGAGAATTATCTGAGCCCTGGGAAAAAGTTTACTGTTGTGTTAATATCGTTGAATTTTAATTCTTGTTAGTTAAGTTACTGCCCGAGCAAGGCGTAATCTGTTAGCGTCAAGTAAACACATTGTGAATTTCTGAAGAGTTTAATAAAGGGTTCTTTTAACCCTTCTCCTGTCTGGTTCCTGCACCTACTTAAGCTATCATTCTGAAAGTTAAGCTGCAGAGATATTAGGTATTTTTTGAAAGCAGGTGAGATGAAAAATGAGCAAAGCCTTCGCCGGGACTCGAACCTCTGGAATACGCGCCCAGCGGGCTGACCACTACACCACGAAGGCATGTGAAGAAGGCGGGAGAAATACCTTATATACCCCCTTTTAAAGAGCGACTAGGAATCTGGGGACCCAATCGCCAAATCCTAGTGGTGGAGAACCATCATCCACCACCTTTTTAGTTCAGGTGCCAATGTAGAACCATTAGGTATATTTTGAAAGCAGGACAGAGGAAAAATGAGCAATGCCTTCGCCGGGACTGGAACCAAGGAACTCTGGAATACGCGTCTAGCGTGCTGACCACTACACCACGAAGACATGAGAAGAAGGCGGTGGAAATACCTTATAAAGTAATTAATTATACATTACAAAGTGTTTGAATTGGTTTCTTTATTTAGCGTTTATTGAATACTATTGCATCTGTATTTTGTTAGAATTTGTTAATTTTATCTCTACGTAATACTGTAATAGATGTCTGTTATCACAACTCTAGTCATATACTGTATTCTAAGAAATTCTTTTACCTGTACTTTTATTATATTTGTATACTTAGCGTATTATAATTGTATCTTTGGGTTTTAATTACTCAATAAATTTGTACACAGAGGGCACAAAACTGATTCAAGCATCAGCAACCTTCATACACCTTTCTCCACAAGATGTGTGGAACAACACATTTTAATGTGTTGAAATTTTGAAAACAACTTTTTTTTTTATTCCCTTCACAGTTTCTGCTTCCAGTAGGAGCATTACTTTGTCATAGCAATACATTTAATTCAAATATATAAGACTCTGTAATTATTTTTAAGGGCTTAGATAAGTTATTGCCGTCTGACTGCAGGCCTTACCTTTGGTCTTTGAGTTTTGCAAGCATGAGATGGCATCTACCGAAGCAACAACACCGTTAGACTGACCATGTTCTAGACATCGTGAGACCTGACCAATTTCTAGGATTGGTGTTGTTTCTGGCAGTGTTACGTAAGTGTGTTTCGGCATTACATGTTAATTTATTACGAATCTGTCACATTTGAACACTGCTAATGGCTGTATTCTGGTCGTTTCATATTCTGTCGTACTCTACGCTAACCAAATTACAAGATACGAAATATGCTGCTAGTCCACATGATTAACATCTTTGATTTATCTTTTGAATTTAAGTGTATATTGCTTATGTAAATGGGAGTTATTTAAAAGTAATTATTCTTAATAATTGACGAGCGTTTTTAATATGCCATATTGAAAAGCTCTATAATAAACGTTTACACTATTACAGAATTTCGTAAATCTATTTCTAATGCCACATATTACACACCTCGGTAACAGATTAGTCACCGGAAGACTGCATAGCAACGAATTTACTCCTTTTTTAAAGCATAAATTTCATCCATTTACGCATTTTTAGAAGTTAATAAAAAGGATTTTAAAACTTTCTTCGCAATATTATATAAGCCAGCCTTCTTTTCTTTTACTGAAAATATACATGAAATAATAATAATAATAACAATAAAAACTGCAATATGACTGGTTACAAAAAATATTCTAGATCCTTATCTGAACGATCACGTACATTTTAACCTATATAATGTGAAATTTGTGAGTTGTTGAAAAATCTGAATTTATTAATAAGAAAACTATCCAGTCGACATGCCTTGTAGAAACATTTTGTTTTTCGAAAGCAGAAGATGTAAAAAATGAGCACTGCCTTCTCCGGAATTCGAACCTCGGATCTCTCGAATACGCGCCGAGTGTGCTGGCCATTACACCACGAAGGCATGCTAAAAAGGCGGGAGAAATATCTTAGATACTCTCCATTTTAAAGGGTGACTGGGGATTAGGGGACCCAATCGCCAAATTCTGGCGGTGAAGAACCCACCACCTTTTTTAGTTCGGACGCCACAGTAGAATCATTTTAGAATTTTTCGAAAAAAGGAAATCGAAGAAATGATCAATGCCTTCCCCGGGACTCTGTTTCTGTTGAGATATCTGTTTATTAATCACAGATACCGTTTCTTGAAACATACATTTTTCATTTAAATTTATATGTAATATCTTAGGTTTTCTTCAAAATTCTTAAAATTAGTTTAACTTTTTTCCCCAAATTATACACTTCTAAAATTAATTACAAACAATCAATAGATTTAAAATAAAAGTTCTTTTCCTGAAGTAGATCAAATCGCTTCAACAAATTGCTTTATAAAGCAATAAAACATTCCCAAACTGTTTAAAATCATCTTTGCACATTTATACGCATTATAAAAATATAATGCAATTTATAGAACCCTTACAAAATAGGAATTCCTTTATTTCTATTATAAATAGCATTCAGATCTTTTGAAGAAGAAAGATCTGCATACTAAGCATAGATAGTAAGATAATAAATAATGAAGAAATTTAGAGTTCTCTCCGGAATGCTAGCGTTAATTATTCAGGACTCCATTTTGCAATTTCAGAAGATGTCAGTGGTTTTTCTTTTCATACCCGAATTTAAAAGGCGCTGTGATAAATGATTTAAAATCTGATAATAGTTTTGTTTTGTTGTCTTATAATTTATCTCCTTCTGCGACGTCAGTTTAAGAGAAAAAGAAATCTTTTGTTCCAGGTTGTTAATCTAACGAAACAGTAAAACTTTAAAATTTTCTGTCAACCATACAATGCGAATAGAATGTTTTAAATAAAATTCACAGCTTTAACTGAAATAAGTGTTAAAATTCTATCTACTAATTAATGGACATTGAACTTTGTTCTGAAGTTGTCTAGCTTTAGAATACTGAGACATTCGCATTAAAAGTGAATAAGAAATTCATTCCATTATTGCATCTAAGTTCTATTGTTGTTTTTCATCTTCCAAGTTTATTATAATGGAGAATACAATAAACTGCTGGTTTTAAAATATTAAAAATATGAATTGCTTGATGTTTCATGCTAATTAAAAATTTTTTGTTATCCTTTTATATTTATATTTAATTTTTTTCTGATTAAAGATAATTATATAAATACATACGTCAAGATTATACATTTCAAAAGCAACCGGGAAACTAAATTAATTTTTTTAATTATCTACTACACTTTAATCAAAAGCAGAATAAATATATGTACATTACTTGTTAATATATATTATCTACTAAATTGCTATGTATTTTCTTCTAAAATTTATGTTTTTCAATTGTTTAGATATATAAGCTTTACTAATGATTCTTGCTGTTATGATTTACCTCACTTGTCTGACAGTAACATCAAAAGAAGCACACAAAAATTCCTCATTGCAAGGAGTGCAAGATTGCGCCGATCGTAGGCAGGCGTATTGAGCATCATATAAGCGACTGTACGTCTTTGCTCAGTACCACACCCACTTTTAACAACACTTTTAACTTTTAACCTTTTTCCAGAGCACCCCGGGCGGACTGGTACGAGAGTCTCCCAACCCCTCTTCCCCTTCTACTACCCTCTCGAAGGGACTTTCGGCTCGCCGCAGATTTAGAGTGCCCCCCATACCGCGCATTTGTGCGCTATCGACGAAGTAGATTCAATTCAATCCAATAAGTTTAAATGAAATGCAAAACCTGTATAATTTAATATTCCGTACAAGGAAGTCATGTGGTGTTCACATCAGATTTTTTATTTTAAAATGTTTGTTTGTTAATGCACAATTATTAGTATTTTTTGTTCCCGCGAAAAGCAAATCGTTTCACTAGAATTTGATAATTTGATATACACAACCAGTACTTTGTTAACATTTTACGAGTTCATGACTGGTTATGAAGAATGCCTATAATGTTCTAAACAGCAGAGATTTTGTACGGGTGTAGTATAATTTATTGTAAAATCCAATTTAGACAAGATCACTTTAAAAGAAAGTTGGAAGAAAAATCTAATTTCATACACGGTTAGCTGGATCTCCTGCAGGAATCTAAAGTTATTCTCCTTATGTGTTTTTGCGGTGTAGCGGTTCCCACACCTAGTTAACACTTGGTAGTCCTGGATTTAATTCACTGGACACATCGAGCTTTTAGCAATTCCTTCTTCCGAAAACTGTGAGAGTTTTATTGAGAGTCTCGAATTAAATTATGGTGGATATAATGTGTCTCCAACCAGGTTTAACAGACTGAATCTCCTTGAATCCCCCCAGTCGCTGTTAAAATGAAAGAGGAATGCAGGAAATTAGAGACATTCGTGCGTACTTGATATGTAATGAGCATCCAATTAGTAACTAACTATTCTGCTCTCGGCAATAGTATTTAAGTCATTAAATTTGCCGAAACAGAAAACAGGAAAAATGTGTAATGCCCCTCTAGGATTCGAACTCCCAACCTCCCAGCTGCCTGCTGGACCTGCTTTAAGTTACACCACGAGGGTAAGAAAGAAGAAAATACTTTGCATTTGCAGGCTTGATTTATCAAGATACTTTGATTCAAAAAATTCCTCTCTACATTAGCTATTTGCGTAGTTCAAAAACCGTTTATGTTCAAAACATTTTCATAAAACTGTTTATAGTTTATGTATCAGCTGTTTTTATCTTTTTGTAAATAATAAATTAAAATTTAGGTTGTAAGATATATGTTCCTTTCTTAAAGCGTGCCTTCCTGCTGTAATTGGAAGCACGTCCGGCTAACAGTGCTCAAATTGGGATTTCGAATCCCTACAGCGGCACTGAACATTTTTCGTCTTTCCTGCTTCAACAAACCAGATTGCTCTACGAGATCACTGTATTTAATATTACAATATAAATTTAAATATTACAATGCACTGAACATTAATTGACTGTTACAACGTAAATTAAATACCCTGTTACAACGTATGTTAAACGTAAAATCAAAGAAGTAGTTATTCTGATAGACTGTTTAGAAAAATTGGACTATATGCAATTCATATTAAGACTTTACACAGTACGTACAGACTAACGAAAAATATAGGTAAAACAATCCTAATAAAGCATTATCTGACATAGAAAATCAGTAACACTTTTACGTTAATTAGTCCTGAATAACTTGTTTCTGATTTGGTAAAAGATGAGATTTTTTTAAAGGCATGAGACCAAGCAACAAAAAAGGATTTCCGAAATTATATCAAATGTTTCTGAATTTTCAACACAGTTTACAGAAAATGTAATACATTGTATAGAATAGATAATAATGCAACATCGCAGCTCGAGAAACTTAAGATTTTATGAATCGCAGGCCAGACATATAAATCAGTCTATGATAATCTGATAAGTTCATTAAATTTTTAAAGGAGCTCTGCCAGATTGTAAATATTTTTCACAAATATACTTGATTAAGGCTTGGTGGAATGTGTATTTCATATTTTAAACCCTTAGGTATTTAAAGCTGAGTTTTTTAACACCGCTACTGTATATTTAGAATTAGTCTTTAACTATTAATAAACAGACTTTATTTGACACGAGTTTCAATGAAATGAAAAATTTAAATATTTTCCACGTGTGTGTGTAATATATATATTATCAGAGGTCTTGTTTCATTAATTTCGAAATATGTGAAAGAATTTTAGGAGACTAATCAAAACCTCTTTTCTGTTTATTTAATGACCATTTTCTTTAAAGAAAAACGCAAAGGAATACGTCTAAGAAAGATAAAATGTAAATTTAAATCAGTACTTCCAAATATTGTTACATATTTTGCATTTATTTAGCTATTTTAATAGAATTGTAATTAAATTATTTTATTTTCCCGTGCAATGCAGATCGTGATGATATTTAAAAGAGAAAGCTACGTCGGAAAATTAAAAATACAAGAGCGCGTACATTTAATGTTTAATAAATAGGTATCTCATAATTGTACTATTTTGCTATCCAGAAAAATCGAGCATTTAGATTTTACGAGAATATTCTTGTGCTTGATTAAAAATCTTATAAAAGCCGGATGAAAACATCTCAGCTCAGTAGTTGTTTTTATTATGTGAACTGTAGTTATTTACTTAATGCTGTTATTTACTATAGCGAATTCGCTATATTGTACGAATATCCCTGAGGAAACATCTCAGCATTTGTTTTATTGCTTGTGAAAATAATAAATTTTATTAAATTCTTATCTACTTGTACATGCAATCCATTACGAACCCGTACGCACGCAACAATTTTCAATCAATTTTCTATATTTTGCTCTTGCTGCACTATATTTTGATTTCCATAAATAAGCAGACAACTTAGCAAAATCCAAGCACTACTGTAAAATAAACGTGTTCTTCATTAATTTTAGCCTTGTAAACTACAAAGTTCTGCCTATTCAGCATGTCCTAGAGCAAATAGCTGCAAATACCAAATAGCTCTCATCTGCAAATAGCTCTCATCAATATACGCAATATCATACGTATCAATATACACGCAATTTCTGCAAATAGCTCTCATCAATATACGCAATATCGGATAGCAACATAAGAACTTGGGACTTGGGATGATGACTTGACCTGTTTCTTATTATAAATTTAAATGCAGATATTGAAAATTATTACTTTCGTAATAATAAAATATCATTTGGGAAATGGACTGCGATATAAAACCAATGTCTAATTTCAGATACGTTGAGGATTATTACTGTGGAATAAGAATTCATTTTAGAGCTTAGATCGATCTTACTCAGTCATTCTGCACCTTAAATGCTCAACATTGGAAGGTCTAGAGCTAATACTGTCGAGAAATGCCATATTGTGCAATTTACTGCACCGACAAGCAGACTGTTTACTTCGACATAACTACTATCCTCTACTCCAGCAGTTTGCTAAAAGCATTGTTATGAGCTTCTGTTGTACGTAGGAGGCATCATAATCGAAATCCCTACACAAGGAGTTATTAATTTGCTTACCCTTCACCTTACATCATAGCAAAGACATTGAAATGAGCAAACAAATGTACGGATGAGGTCGTAAGCTGTTATATCTGATACTCTTGAATTTGAACCCTGACAGAAATTATGGTTTCTGTTAGAAATCGAAATAGTTAGACAAAATTGCTAGCCTAGTAATATCTATTAAAGGTAACGAAATCCGATTTTCATGCATTTTTAAGTTGGCATTGCTTTGACAAATAAAGACCTAAACAACAAAAACTGGGAATTTCAGTACTAAAAAGCATAATGTCAACCTCAGGTATCTTATGTCCATTCTTATACCAATTGCATTCTAAAATAGTCATGTTATAAAATGATAATGCTTAGCCATAGATTCTACCTGTTCAAACAGTACGGTCTAAATGGACATCGTTGCACTTTGGACTGGTCCATTTGCCTTCCACAAAAAATCCCCTATGGGATTTTTTAGGCTGATATGTTACAGACTGCCTTCAGATTACCACTCGACAAATAGAAAAGCTTATCTTCTAGAACATCTGTAACTATTCCTTCACTGAGTTGTTTGATTTCAAATCCTTTTACCAGAAACACCGTAGCTTACACATGCACCATAGCTTCCATAGCTTCCGCGTAAAGCGGGCTTAGGGTTACCAGAAAGTGGCAGAGAGAGGTGGGGTTGCCAGATTTGGCTCGAAATCACCCATATGGCGATATTTGGCTACAAAACTGGCAATATACCATAGACGGAACGAAAACATTCTAGAAGGCATAGTTAGCGGTTTTCCCGAGAATATTCTCTAAGCCAGGTTAAAGCTATATATATACACTCGTACCCTGCCTGTACGCCTGGTAATAATATCCTGAATTCAGTAGTGCAGTAGTGTCTTGAGTTTAGAAATTAGGTTTGGAGCGATCGACCGAGTCGGGAGTTGTACTTTAGTGCTTTGTCGTGAAGCTGCCTTCATCATTATAGCCTGAAGACTTTGTTGCTGATTGTTTCATTGTATTTATCGTAGCTTTTCGACGATTGTAAACGTGTCTTTGGAACTCTCATGTGTAATACTGGCGAATAAATTACGTTTTGATTCTTCTTAACTTGTTATCATCAATTACTCCAAATTCACGAACCTGTAGAACGCAACACTATATCTTTTGGGAAATTGCATTTGCTTATTCACGAACCGAAATTGTAATGATCATTTTGATAAACACTAATCAATGTACTTCTTTGTGCACGTTGCTAATTTTATCTGTTCTTTAAAGTTCTTAAATTAACTTCATGCTAGGATTTTGATATTTTCAGATTTAAATTTGACTTTTCTAAGAGACAGATGGAATTATTTAGATTATCCTGTTTATAAATCATACTAAGCTGGCGCTTTTCGTTTTGCGCAACTTATATTTAAGAGCATTATAATTTACAAGTAATAAATAACTTCGATAAAATTTCAATGTCAGAATGTCTTAAATCCGTAATGCAAACGAAAACCTGCTTCGTTGTTTTCACTTCTGCATAACCATACTGGCGGAAAAAGTGCATTTTCAAGTTTGAGAAGACTATGGAACCGCTTTGATTCAAATCTTATCTGAACACACCATAGCTTCTTCCGTAAGATCTTCAACCACTTCAGATATCTCCCAACAGATATAAAAAGCATGAATATTTAAAGGGGAGCAAAAAGCACAATATTACACTAAATGGAAGCATATATATGTCGTTTTACTAAATACTCAATTGATTTTTCCCCCAAGATCACTCATTCGGTTATTCCTTCTTTCTGCATCTGATTCAACATATTTGAATCTGACAATATTTCTGTTGCGGAATTAAAAAAAAAGTACCTAGGGATTTTCTAGCATACAGAGATTTCGTATGGCTCATGTTTCGCATTTATATGTGTATATGCAAATTTATAAGTGCATCAATGAAAGAGCTCGTATAATGTTTGGTTTGGTTTATTTATTTGAGCAAAGCACGAAAGAGTAATGGGAGGGATGATTTCGTGGAGGGACTTTATAGGGGAAACTGGTTGGTATCCACTCTGCACATGGGGAAACCATGAAACCTACCATAACGCTAGCCCGTTCCCCTAAACTGAACCCAGGTGGGAAATATCAGTGTTTAGCGACTTTATCGCTCGACCGCTGGTGGGTTGAAATCATGCAACGATGTAAAGCTTTTTCAGTTCTTACATTTAGAATCTCTCTCTAACGATTCCGCTAGTCGACATGTATGCGGAACCTGTAAAGGCTTGAAACTTTTTTAGTGTCAAAATTGTGTAGTGGAAATATTCGTTATGCTTACATGTTCGTCATGTTGCATGTTTGTCTATAATACAAATGCAACTGTGGGCAAACAGTGATTTTAGTGGTATGTCGCATCATATATACCTCCATCTGTCTTAAAGTACTACATAACAATTTTTTGAAAATTCTTCTGCATCATTTCTCCGGAAAACATTTTCAAGCAGTCTTAAGAAACTGCCACATTTTTTTAAAACTGGATTTAACCACTGAACAAATTTTTGTGTAAGAAACGAATTACTACTTTCCATTGAACAACAATTATGTACTTTATTTTATCATTTTCTATAAAAGAAAATTTATTTCTGAGTTATGCGAGTGTGAGCCTTGAAAAATCCATTGGTTTAACAAAGCTGTCCTAAGTTCTGACTTAAGGGGCAGACAAGAAAAGTACGTTTTTTTAAGAACCCCAAAAACTCTACTAAACGTTATTTGAATTAGAGATTCTCTTTTTGACCAAATGAATTCTCCTGTTTTTACTCACCCATTCGCAAAACAAACAGCAACACCGGGTGTAACAAAAGAGTCAAGATTGATGGTTACAAATTTAAGGGGCGATAAAGCACGGTAAAAGAACAATTTTCGTATAGCAGTGAGTAGAGGAACGTGAAATATGAACACGAAAACACATTAAATACAACTAATGAAAAATCTGAGCGTTTTCAGGTTTTAGCGATCGCCTAAATGTATTTGGTAAGGTTTTTACGCTCTCGCTGAATTCACCCTGCTAACCAATTTCATTTTGTCTGCTTAGATTTATTCTTGAACATCATTTTATTCGCACTTATGCTATATACAGTTCAGTAGCAAAATACAATTTTTTTACAGCAGCATTGCGGGTTACGTTTAGAATTCCCGATGCAATTGCGAAAGTGTTGGCATACATTTTTCTATTTTTTTTTCAATTTATATCAGTTCCTCATATCAATGTTCAGTTTTCTTAGCAAGATGGCTTGCAAAGCTTTCTCTCTATATTATTAATACTGTGTGAGTTAACTTTGTTTATTAAACATCAAACTCTCCGCACATATACCACATAAAATTCCACTCAACAACATTCACAAATATTTAACAGCAGCATAGCCTTAGAATTTCCGACAGACAGCGTCGTTCGCTGGAGATAAAGATGTTTTATTCCCTAGAGTGCTGCCAATGCTCTCTTTCAAACTGTTGAGTTTGTTAGTCAAAAATTCATTAAAGTTTGACAAAATATGAAACCTAAAATTCCAAATTCCAAATTCGGGCTTCTAGATGCACATATTCTGGTGGCGGACTGCTTTATTCAAAATTCGTTCTAGCCATTGATTCAAAATACGGCGTCACCGACATGAAGTGATCATACATTCCAGAGCTAAGAGATATTGCTTTCGAGATACAAATATAAAGCGATTTTTACACTCCATAAAACTTCAAGTTGATGAGACTTCTTCCCAGCTCTCTCTTTTAATATACGTATAGTTTTACAGCTTAATGTTCAGCCGGATGTACAATTATCCGGCTTCCATATGTTTAAATAATTCATAACAAACTTCAACTTTTAATAAAGAGGAATAATTTTATTTTCTATATTTATAAACAACCTTGAGGGAATTTGAAACAAATAAAACAGAAAAAGGTATTAAATCTAATATATAGAAGACATTCATTGCAGATTAATCCCATTCAGATGATCAAAACATTCTCTTCTACATTACATCTAAAAGTACTCAATGAATAAAAACTCATTTTTAAGATAATTATTTATTCACAAAGTTAAAATTCATAAGTTAGTAACGTTTCTCGCTTTACATATCTATTTATTACAAATGAAAGCAACAAATGAAAATAATGTAATTCTTTTAAACAAAATCTTACATGGTTGAGAAATTAATGAGTCACGTTTGAAATAAGCAAACTAATAAAAAAACCGAAAATAAGTTAATTGAGTTTTTATACAAATCGACCTACACTGTATAATGTTGAAATCTATTGTTTTATCTATAGCTGGTTGACATTCAAAAACGTCTGAAAATGTTGAGCAATCTTAAATGATTTTTTTCACCTAAATTTAGATATATCGAGATGAATTATTACAATAACTAAACACGTTAAAATATATTGACCTAAACTATTTCTAGAGAAGCAGATTCTGTTTGCTCTTATTATATTCTGATACTAATTAAAAGGGTTCTGTATGTTTGCAGGCAATGAATTATTTAATATGAAAAACTGGCAAACATAACAAGAGTACACGTGTCAGCTTCTTCAATTTTTTGCAATACTTGAGCGGGTCTTAAATTTGAAATCTTTGTAACAGAAACATGGAACTCAAGAACAGTGATAATAAGGATGTAACTTAAATCTGCACATTTATTTAATTTAACAAAAATAATTAGGTAACAAGATTTTAATACGTTAAATCAAAAAGATGACAAAATAGAAATTAAGGGAAGAATAAACTGAATACTTTTTGAGCATACATTCAGCCTAAGTTGAGGATTTTTAATTACCGTCTGCGCTTACACTCAAATTATGTTGACGATGTTCAGTCAACTTATATTCTTTAAAGTGAAATATATAGTTATTTCCTATGCGAAGCTGTAAATCTTCCTGCCCATTTGCATTTCGTTTCATATTTTACATGCAATTTAAATGTATTATTACAATATTTGGATGGAATGGATTGATTGATTATGGGAAAACTCAATCAGCTTATTTGTTTACAGAAGCGGTTGCTTCCGTTTAGGTCTCTGTAAAGGAAACCGACCCACATTTACTTTACACATGAAAAAAAAAAACCCTAGGATCTCTCATTCAGACAGCTACCATCCGGAATAGGACCTGAGATATACTACCATCGTGTTTTGGCATTAACCACTCTATTCTCTATTCTTGACTATTCTTGATCGGCTGTGAAGGCTCGAAGGTAGGACTATATTGTTGCGAAAAATTCGGCGGTTGCGCCTGTATGTAAGCTTTCCGGCATAGCACTAGGGTTGCCATAAAATAATGTATGGAAGGGTTGCCAGATTGGCGACTTTATCGCCCATTTGGCGACCAAATTGGCGCTATCCCATGGTCCAATCGGGAAGCTTCTAGAATAACTTCCTGTCGAGATATTTCTCGAAACGTGTGGAACTTAAAGAAAACCTATATAAACCCTTGCGTTTCGGAGAGCCGGATTTGGGAGTATTGTGAAGTAGAGTGTGATTAAGTTGCGAGATTGTGAAGTGTTGCGAAGCAGTGTGTGATTAATTGTGATTATTGTGAGAATAGCTACTTACTGTGAGTGCTAAGCTACGCGAGCGTTTTGTGAACGGAAAGCGATCGAGATAGTGCTTTGACGTGAAGGTATCTTTACAGTATAGCTTGACAGTGTATTGGCGATTGTTCCACGGTGTTTTATTATAAGCTTAGTGTTGCCGTGAAGCTACCTTTACAGTTACAGCCATAAATTGTGCTTTTTATTGTTCTGCATCGTGTTTTCATCGGATACTCTCAAATCCACGAACCCGTATAACGCAACAATATTATCATCGGTTAAAACATATAAGCTTAAACAGTTTACTACATAGAATGTAGATACTGTATTTGGAACGCGGCATAAAGAAAATTCACAAAATGTTCACTGTTCATCACTGTTAGCCACTTGATCATGTTTTAAAATTTTCTTTATGTAAAGTTATTCAAAATCCTTTCTCACTGTGTTTTCACTTAGGTATCTATGCTGAAAAAAGTTTTTTAATGCAGCTGGTTTATTTTTACAGTGCTCAATCGATTGTCAAACTTCCTTTTTTTCGAATATTATGCGCTTCCTGTTTTTGTACAGACAGCATTAATTGATTCGGTTTTCTTTATAACGGATGGATTTAGGTAGCACACCACAGAATTTTATCAATCGTTTTCAATGCGAATTTTGCTTTCAGATTTCATTAGATATCAAACAGACATACACACTACAAACTTTGTTCGAAAGCAAATTCACACATAGTTTCTTCATTCTCGTTGCATAGCTTTTGCAGTTTTGTCTTATTTATAAAATTTATTTTTGCTACATTAAATAAAATGAAAGATTTGTAAATATTAAGCTATCTGACATATAAGTTGTAAAGATCTCAAGTTTGACTAACGTTTATTTTATTTTAAAACTTTATTATAATCCCTTATTTTCCACTTCCGGCCAGAATAAACGCGTGAATAGGTTTATGCAAATTGTACTTGCTAACGCTCAAGTATTTAAGTTGTGGCCTTTTGCCAAGAGCAGAGTTAGACGGCGAGAGAGTGATCCGCCTTGCCACTAGACTTCACGCGAGCTTGCTATCAGTTACGTCCGCCTTTAAGGCCAGAGGTTTTATTCCTCTCGAAGGCTAAAGACATATTGTAGTTTTCCGCAGTTTGCGTACTACAGACGTTGTAATTTAAAAGGCCAGTCTTAGTGTTAGTCATCTGTATAAAATATTAAAAGTTAGCTCTTATTAAATTTTATTTAGTTAGTAGTCTTATATTTTTACATTCAGACCACAAGTGATTGGTCTTCGTAGCCCGAAGTGCGGGAGCGCCTGTGAAATCGTGGAAAAGAAAGAGTATTTTAACCCTTCTCATCTTGTCGTCTTTGCTACACTTCACAGGAAATAGTTTGTAGTCAAACTCACTGCTTAGTCAGGACACGTCATGTTCGCCAAGTAGATGAGAAGAAATACAAGTTCTGACACTGGCGCCCGAACTAAAAAAAATTGGTGGATGATGATTCTCCACCACCGGGATTTGGCGATTGGGTCCCCTGAACTCCAGTCGCTCTTTAAAAGGGAGAGTATATAAGTTATTTCTCCTGCCTTTTTTGCATGCCTTCGTGGTGTAGTGGTCAGCACGCTCGAAGCGTAACCGAGAGGTCTGTGGTTCGATTCCCGGCGAAGCCGGTACTTATTTTTCATCTCTTCTGCTTCTAAATAATCTAATGACTCTACAAAGTTATTAAAATTATTTTACTTATAAAATATCTTTAAAATTTGAAATGTGTTATTAATTTTCGAGAGAAAATAATAACTACAAAGACTTAAAATTATATTTTTATCCAGAGTATAAATTTTGTATATGTTCACATACAAAATATAAATTAATGTGAAAACCGGGAAAACATAAACATGTACATACGTAAAAAAATTCTACAATTTTTTTGGAAGTTTGACGACGTCTTATATTTAATATATTTGTAAATATATTAAATTTAAAACGCATATTGACGTACTTTTCAAATTATCTTGAGTTGCAAATATGTAATTTATTTGGAACTCAATACGCATGCATAAAATGCGCTTTATATGTCAGCTAGAAATTAACATTTGCAATGTGTCTTAAAATGCATGTTAAATGAGCATTGCAATTCACTTTAGAATTCATGGTTTTGAACTACAAATTAACACCAGGTGCCTATATTTTGATTTTTTTGGAGGAATAGTTTCTGTGTAGTTTGTCACGAGTAAACAAAAAACGAAATTTTTTAAAACAAGAAAGATATAATAGTGTTTGAGCATTATGCTATATGAAAACTCACGCTTTCATAAAACGTTTTATCGCCTAATCTTAGAAGATATACCTAATGTTCCTAACACACTGAGAATATGAACATCTGAGCACCCACACGTCTTTAGCATAAGGTAATAAAAATTTCCAATCTCCATATTCTCTCAGCTCAAGCGAGATGCAACCATTACACATCATTTTCTCGCTGTTTATTCCGTTATGTTGGCAACACATACGACGTTGTCGTAGCACCATCAACACCAGCCGCCCCAAACTTGTAACTACATAATCCCCATTCCAGAAGCATTTAGAAGCAGCTTGGAGATCATTTGGATCTTTGCCACATATTGCTCTCTGACCTATTTCCCTGAGGCACTGAGTCAAATTCTGTGTCTTCCACGCGAGCGGAATGGCAATGGCCTTTCAACGATGACGTCAGATATTAGTGCATTAATGAAACTGAATCGTGGAAGGAAACTTTCTAGAATGGTCAAATGTTTCAGTTTTCTTAAACATTGCAAATACTGCAAAATAATAGATTACATAGTTTCTCCAAATGCATTATAATATTTAAAAATAAAAAATATTCTGTAAATTGAAATGAAACAAATTAAATTGTTGTTAATATCCAACACAACAAATATATAAAAATTACAAACTTTGGATTTATCAGGCTTAACTCCATAAAAGGTATTTCAAACAGGATTAAAAGCAAACATTACTTTAATACGTATAAATGTTCTTCTACATATATAGTGCGCGAAATATTCAGCAGCGGTGTATTGAATGAAATTATTATTATTAGTCTAGATATAAAAGGAAAGAAAAGAAAACATAATTTTAATTCATGTAAATGTTCATATATATATATATATATAGCGTGCTGGCGTGTGTGTCTTATATTCAGCAGCAGTGTATTGAATCAATTCATTATCAAGCCAGATAAACGAAAAGAGAAGAAAACATAATTTGTAGTTATTGTAATTTTTCTTACGAAAAAGAGCATTTACATGCAGTACAAATTAGATTTTCTCCTCTTTTCCCTGTCCCCTGTCCAACCCCTGCCCTTCTCTATGCACGTCAGTACCTATAAACATATTACAAAATATTTGTATAAATTCTCTTTACAAAATTTTAAACTTCATTTATATAATTTTGGAAATAAAATTAATAGAAAGACAATAATCAAAGCAATTATTCGCAACCATCAAATGATATGTATATATATGCATATATCATTCGATGGTTGTAAATAATGTTAATGTTAATGTAAATGTTATATATAAATGTTATACATATGTATATTATAGATTTGATTATAAATATATACACATAATACTGTATCTCATTACATATATGTATAACACTGTATTTCATGTCTTTAATAGGGAAATTAAACAATGGGATTTAATCACGTCAGCTTGTTTAACAATTTGATATCTAACGAGAAATGTATTTCCAAAAGATGGTACTTTCTAGCATCTGCTTAAATTTTAAGTTATCTACAATGCACTAAACCAAATTTAAACAAAACTAGACGAAAGCATAATTTTCAGGAAGAGAAACACTATTACAAGTAAAAATATTAAATAAACAACCAAGTAAAAAGAATAAGGGACTTGCATATTAAAAATTTAACAAATTTAACATACTTGCTATCTCCTCAAAACTCGCTTACCACTGATAGAAACACCCTGCAGCTTTTTATGACACACACATAGATGTTTTGCGTGGAAGAAAGGATGAATCCTAGAAAATAATGTTGTGAAGAAATAATAATATACAAATACTGTGTCGACCATCTCTTTACAAAACTTTGAACGTTATCTGTATCTATATAAATGAATGAATAAATATAAATGAAACCCCAAATATAGGAACATAATAAACTTAATAATACCCAAAATTACAATAAATTATATTGTAATAATACAAACTTTTAAAAAATTTACAACTCAACAAATACCGATTCTCAACCCACAGTTCGGGAATTGAGGAACTACCTCATACTGTATAATACCTTATTCTGCATCTCACTCTTAGTGCTATGTAATGTTACACAGACTTTATATAAATAAAATTTATAACATAATATGTATTTATACAACATGTAGTTCTCGATGTAAAAAAGCTTAATTATTAACTTTCATAACGTATATATATTAATAATTTATTATTACAAAAGGTTTTTTCATATATCATCTCCAAGGAACATAAGTTTAATTAAAGCAATGCATTATTGGAATAAATCTGAGCCAGTGCTTTAGGTATAAGTTATTTAGATTTCTATTATAGAAAACATACTTTAAAAACTGTATGGAAATATTATTTTGAACCTTAAAATTTCTAAATAGTAAAATTTACAGTACTGAAAAGATAGCTATTGTTATTTATTATGTACTATAAAAATACCACTTCGTTCTGAGCATTTCCCGTATTTAGGCTGCCAAATGAAATTTATATAGTGCAGTATTTAGCAGTATAAATAAATCTTCTACATAGCCTTATACAAAATTACAATTATTGACATCACAATTAAGCAGATATAGCACATATAGTTACATTTGTTTACGAACAGTTTTTATGTTAATATCTATACAACCAGATAAATTTAGTGCAAAAAATTGTAAATATCATTTCGGCAGTATAACTAATGAAAGAAAATAATACTTAAATATTATTCTAACTATATTTGAAAGTAATGCTAAAACAGTGCCCTTACGAGACTCATGATTTGAAAAGCTTTGGTTTTAATTGTCTTGTAAAACCTTTCAATTACGTCTTCAAAATTCATACCCATATAAAATTTACTATTTATAAACGAACTTATTTTACAGTGAAACAGTAGTCTTAAACGATTATTTCCTCGAATATATTCTAGAATGGGTTAAGCATGATTTTAATTCGCAATAATAAAAGAAGGCGTTATCTTTGTTGTTGCGAAGCTTAGTTTCTCTAGATTGGCATCAAATCTACTGTGTCCTAAGTTTCAAATGTAAACAAATATGTCCGCCATGAGAAAAATGATTAGGCTTAACTGCACTTAAAAAACTTTTAAATTGTTGATAATTTTATAAATCTTGCATGCAGATTACTCAAGGCATAAAAACCTTAACCGGAAGATAAGAACAACATAATTCAATCATATTTAAAGCAAAGAATGCACCATTTACAAACATATAAGAATACAGAAACTGAAATCACAGAGCCGAGTAACAGAATGGATATATATATATATATATATATATTATATGTAATAAAAATAAAGAATTTGTAAAAGATTAAATTAGCAACGCAAATTTCCCTTCTCAATTCTAAAAATAATAACCTATCTATGCACTGCTTCATTTCTAGATTAACCCATGTCATATGACTCTTACTTAATTCTGATGATGTAAATGGAACTAAAACTCAAGCAACTAATAATAATTTACAGAAGTATTAACTATCCAATCAAAAAGCATTGAGAACGAAAACTAACTCAGTCTGAATTAAGATTTCACCCTGAACGCAATACACTTGCTCTCTACACTTCGGTCTACTTGGGCTGTTGTCTGCTGCTTTCTTCTTTCTGCAAAGTATCAGAAATGTAAACCTCTTGAAATACTCACAAATAATGTGCCATGTTGTTTGTGGCCGAATATGTTTACTGAAAATAACATAAGATTTAATCTGCCTCGAGTGCCAAATTTCTTATTCAGTGTGGATCGGCATCTCAGTATTCTACGTCATCAAAACATATATATTCGCACATATATATATATGCTTTTGGTGAGGCCGATTGCAACCAAAACGAGAGGTACACATATACATGCTATAGCAGTCCAGTATACAAAATTTCAACGTATGAGGCTACTCGGTTTTCAGTTATTCGAGATAAATACATACATACGTACGTACGCACAGACGCCAAGAAAAAATCTCCTCTTCAGAATCCATTTTTAATTTGTTTTATAATCTTGTGGAGGGTAAAGAGTCCTTTATTCTGTCTTTTCGTCCGTATGTCATGCAAAAACATCGTTAAATTGCATTCGATAGCGGTCAAAATGGATATTTTCGTTGAAATATGATACCCGAAATTTTACGCGATTACAATATTCCCATTTTACTTCGTACAAGGAAGAAAAAAGCAAGTACAGGGAAGTAAAAAGAAAGGCATGGGTACATATTTATTCTTTTATTCCATTTGGTTGAATGATAATTATACGACAAGTTTTTATTTTTCTAAACAAAATACAGCATTTGATTTAGTGAGGAAAATAAGGCATGATATTATCATTTACTGCCTAAATGTATAGCCCATTTTAACGTCAACTGAGAGATAGTTAAGATAATTAATTTATATTTATGTAGGCTATAAAATTAAATATAAATTCTAACTTGTATGTTTTATGAGCTAAAACTAAACAAACTTTTTATTTATTTATTTTTGAAGAATAAAATGCATACTTTATTGAATTAACATTTAAATATGTCTGCAGTTTTAGACGTAAATTAATAAATAAATAAAATTGTGTTTGGTATAGAAAAACAAAATGTTGATCTCTTTGTAGTAAATTAATTTTACTCTTCTATTTGTATTGTTACGAATTTCACACTTATTTGGCTATTTATTTAGAATTGTAATTAAAATTCCTTTTTATTTCCCCGTGCAACGCAGACGATTTTTGAAGAGAAAGCTACGTCGAAAAAAAAATAACAATAAAAATAAAAGAGCGCCTGCATTTAATGCTTAATAAATAAATATCTCGTAATTACTGTTGCCATCCAGCAAAATCTAGAAAAATCTTGATTGTTCTACCGATAATTAAAAAGCTTATAAAAGCCGAATTGAAACACCTCATCTCAGTTGTTGTTGTTGTTTCTGTTATACTTGTAGCTGTAAAGAGCGAACTGCTGTTTGTTTACTTAATGCTGTATTGATTGTAGCGATTTCGCTGTGAGATAGAATTATTTTATCTGTTTTGAACTGAGTTTTTGCTAATCGTTTGAGATATTGTGATATTGTGCGAAGATCTGTGAAGAAATATTTCAGCATTTTAATTTATTTCTTGTGGAAAGAATAAATTTTTGTTAACTTTTTACGACTTGTGCATTCAATATATAACGAACCCGTACGCACGTAACAGTATTTAGAGGTATCACATTTATAGAAAATTTTAAATACGTCATGCTTAATGTCGTATAAATTTATCTGATAGATAAATTCAACAGAACTTTTAAAAAATCTATGTGCCATTTGCATTATTTTAATAAATCGATAAATTAAATCTAGGCATATAAGAGTAAGCGTGTTTTATTTCGCTTAGAAAGATGAACACGTAATCCGGATTGTAGCTTTCGTTATCTGAGTCCAGATAGTTAGGAAACATATCACACATAAATTCCAATTCTTGTTTTAAGATTTTGAAAAACCTGTGATTAGTTTCCTGGAGGTGTTAATTTATTGCATTTGCGTAATATTTTATATTTCACAGTTACTTTTGTCTTAACACTTTTACTTTTATTCCTTATTGTCAGAGAAGGCATATAATGTTGAATTTATAAATATAAAACTACAAATATTTAAATCATGCAAAATGGCGTAGACTTCACAAATAAAGGAGCGTCTAAAGCAGTAAATGTATTTATATTTCTTGTCCATTTTTGCTGAAATAATGATAATACACTGTCGGGTTGGGTAATGCCTTCATGTGGTAATGCTATTAATTATTGCTTACATTAGGCACCCTGCCAAACTGTCGTTCGTGATTCCTGAATTAGAAGTTTATATAATGAAAGGAGTATTACCGAAATATTTATTGAATTCTGCGAGTAGTTTCTTTAGCAAAACGGAGTGTTCACTAAGGAACTGAAGGAATTTTATCACGGGTTTTTGAATTTATCTGCATGTACAAATCTATCATCGATATTCTCCCGAAATCTTCAGATCTCAAATACTAGAGTACATACAGTGAAAATTTCTCAAATACAGCTGATGCTTCATTAATTACTTTGGTCTTTGTGCGATATCTTAAATATTCTCTCTCATGAACATCAATCAAGCAAGTTCATGGGCACTCTGGCGTAGCTGCCTATTCGCTCGCTTTCAACACTCCGTTAGCAATAAATCATCGTCAGATTTAGCACGCTGTGAGAAACGTTCTAGAACGAAAGCCAACACTGACTTTAATATCTCACTAAAAGGCTCTAACAAAATTCTTTACCCTGAGAGCTCTGTTTACTACCATTTTAAACTATGCCGTTAAATGTATAAAATTCAAATAAAAAATGCAACTTTTTTGCCTTTTTTCTCTGTCCTCTATCTATTATTTATATTTAATAACAGATTCGTGACAATGGCCTTTTAAAGATTTGAGGATAAATTTGTGTGATAAAGACGGGCCCTTTATTTGGTATTTATTTATATTTATATATCTGTACTCATTAGAAGCTCAAGTAAACAATGATATAAAAACTCCGTGCGCCACAGTATTATCTGTTTGCATTATTTTAATAAATGGGTAAATTAAAACTATGCAAATAAGAATAAACTGTTAGGTTTTTCTAAGTTATCTATACATAGTAAATACTTCATAGAATTATTTTAACAAAAGCAATAAATGAATATTTTCCCTGCAAGTTCCTGTGTTTAAAAGTTTGGACTTTCTTTAATCTAAAAAGCATAAAACTTTATTGGACGGCTTTTAGGCAAATTTAGATTATGAAAGCACTGCACATAGTTATTGAAAATACAAGTAATTAATTTATACATGCATTTCCCACTTATCTTAGCAATAATAATTGAGGACCTCTTTTGTTATTGCCATTTTAGTAAACGATAGAAAATTTTAATATGTACTAATTATAGTTTCTTTTACTCTTGACTTTTAAACATCTGGTTCCACTATTTTATATATGTATTTTTCTTACATTAAACGGTCAACTGACGAAAATTATACTTTGTTCCTTTTTACGAATTTTGGAAACCATTGGATTAATGTTTGCCGTATCTCCTGATATAGAATAAAAATATTCGTACTTGTTGTACATAATATACGCAAGTTTCTTTTTCTCAAATCACATTGCTTGCTTAATAGAGGTAATTTTGCAAATAAGAACTGCAATTACTTTAATAAAATGCAACAAGCAGGGTGTAAAATGATTCTTTCGCTTCTTGAGTAGAAAAATACATGACTGGATTTAAATATGTGCAAAGAGAACACCATATTAATTTAATCATTTGGATCGACACATATTCAATAATTAACCGATAAGGTATCATTATCAAACTATCAGCGTCACAATTTAGATTTTATGTTATTTAATTATAAGGTTCTGGTTAATTTACATGGCCTCGGCTACTAGAACTTTAGGGAAGTGTCTAGGGACTATTCGCTGGTCTTCTTACAACTGTAAAATATAAGCCCAAAGAAGGGTTATAATATCCTTTTATTCACTCGAAGAAATACTGCAGACCGCCCCAACCCTCCGAGAGATACGTGTTTAGCCCTGAAATTTCCCTGAATTACCCCTGAAGTTCCTCAAAATGTCCTGAATAAGTGGTATTTTCTTGATTTTAATTACAAAATGACTTTCTTATTTTGTATCTTGATTCCTTTTCTTCCAATAGTCATCCAAACCGAAATCAGATACGTTAAAAGCTAGCAGAAATTTGTATGCGTAATGAATATAGAAAGCAGCCTTCTATACGGAATTTTTCGGCCGTAACGCTGAGATGGTTTTAAGATAGAAAATTAGGAAGTAAACTAATTCTAACTAGCTAAACTTAAGCCGATGTTGTACAAAAATAACTATCTGAGGCGGCTCGTAATTAAACTTTCCCGGCGAATACTAACAGGCACGTAAGACTACGGTCGAACGTAGTAAGCTAGGCTTAAAACAACGACGTGGCCTGAAGGCAGAACACGCTTTACTGAGAACTTTTGAGTTGTTCTACGGAAGTAACTGAACTTCCCTTAAATACTGGGTTCTGCTTCATTTACATGAAACGCCATACTGAAGTCTCATTCTGGCAGGGAGTTGTAGGCGGAAAACAAGAATTTAAAAGAAAGAGTTTCAAATTTTAAAATGACTATTAGAAAACTAAAATAATCCCTACAAACACTGACTGGTTTTTAGGCATCATCCATAGGTACATTAATGATTAATATTTTTTAAATACTCTTCAGTTGAGACAAAAAGTATTATACTAATGCTTTTATTGATAATTTATAGTGCGTATTTAAGTATGAAAAAAACAATTATAATTACATTTCAGAGAATCCACAATCTAATATAAGCATAAAAGAATTAGAAAACGTCAAATGAGTCGATTTTTGTAACAGAATGCGAGTATGCAAATAGCGCGTGCAATTGATGGCATGTGAAGAAGATACAAATAGCACATAAGTAAGAAAGACAAGTATATTTAAAAGAATTCAACCTTTCAACGATTAAGCCTTTTATAATTAGCGCTTTACAGCGCTACAACGAAAGGTAATACAAGATTCCCTGCTACGGAGAATTGATTGGCGTACATTAGCAAACGTCTTTGGAAAGTCCCTCAACAACGTGGCCATTATCAACACCACCCCCTAGGCTGGCATTTGAATCTTCATCAAACTCAGAGGGACTTAGTTAACGGTATGTATGTTTAGCCAAGCTTTGCACAATGCTTTAATTGCTTACTTGAAAATGCACGTATTTTAAAACTTTATAAATCACAGGTTATGCTGGGATTTTGAAATATTTAGACATAAGAATTAAGAACACCTGAAAATTACAATACAAATGCCGCCCAAGCGGAAAAGTGGTTATAGACTTTGACTGCCGTAACGAAGGGCCCGAAATCGAACCGCAGGAAAGACATAGATGTTTGTAAATGTATTGGGTCTGTGTGGCATGGGGGCAGTATAAATATATGGTGACCCTTGAGTCCTCTCGAGAGATTGATGGTAGTGGAAAATGGGTGGGAGACCTTATGAGTCGTTTCCCCGGGATTCTCGTCTTCAAAACTGGGTGTATAAGTGTGCAAGTATATACTGCCCAAGTCTCTTGCCAACGACAGGCAAAATTTTGCCGCTTGCCATGAGGAATTTCCTGTGTTTGCTCTGATATCAGACAAGCAAGATTTGGCACAACAACAACGAAATTACATATCAACTGTTAGCTTCATTTACAAATTTATTTTGGTTTCTGTCCATTGATATGAAGATTGAATGACAACGATTCTATCATTAAGCGAGAATAAGTGCAACAAATTAGTAGTAGATAGCTTTAAAAAACCTAAAAGGGTTTTAAATAAAAATTAAAATACCTAAACCGGAGTTTTATAAACATTACTCCGAGACGGACAGATTTCTGCTTTTTAGAGTGCGAAAGAGACATGCCAGTTTTTATCTCAATCTACTTACTTTTTATTATAAATTTTATAATAAATACCCAGTTTTATTTTCAGCCACATTAGTCTGCAAATCATCACGTTCATCCCACAATTTTAATAGCATCTTTTAATACCCCAAAAAATAATTATATGAATTTAAGGGTTAAATAAATAACCTGTGAGATCAATTGCTTAGCACTTTATCATGCTACATAAAATTTTCTTAAATATATTGCAGAATTATAAAATAATCGGATCAATCTTACTTAGCGAATAAATCCTACATAGTATTATTTAATTTTTAAAATGTATTTTTTTAAAAACAATAAACTTATATTCTAAGTCAATATGTAGTAAATTTGATTAATTCCTCCTTCGTAAGCTTTTAGGAAAGTTGTTTTTAATGTATAAAATGCAGCATTATACGAAGCAGCCTTGCTGAAAGCCTTTCACATTTACTTTTGTCACTGAAAAAAGGAAACAAAAGAAATGCAATTAATATCTTTTAACTACTGAAGACAATTTTATCTATCTATCACTCATCAAGTCTGGACAACAAATACAACTCAACATTGTTCTGAAGTTCATGCCACTCTATTTCTACTTCGATTCTTTTCTCTTCGTCGAAATAACATAAAAAAGAATGAATTGAGGAATTCAAAGACAAGGGACGAGGAGCTCATTGACGACAAATGACGCGTACGAGCCCGAGACACGTTCCGTTGCGTCAAGTCGTTGACGCGTCAAAAACAATCTCACACTTTGACTCTCTCGGATTTTTCTTTTTTTCTTTTTTTTTTTATCTCTCTTTTCCGTCTCTTCTATGTCTCCGGCGAACTTCATCGGTTTTTATTTTCATACTTTTTTGGTAGCTTTCTTAACTTCTGCTACCAGGCGATAACATAAAAAAAAACTGAAAATACCGTAAATAAAAAAATAACAATCTTTAGTGTTATATAGTAAGACTGAAAAAGAACAAGCTTTAGAATGTTGGATTATCCTGAAAAGGAATATTTTTAGTGATTTTTAAAATATTTTATTCTATTTTATTCATTGCAATCATTATTTCACGAAATTCACTTTGATTCTGTTCTCATGTTTTTTAACTTCAATATTTGAGACTCCGTTTTGCTTGATAGTTTCTTTTCCCTTGGGGAGATGAAACGTTTCCTCAAAGGAATTCTTCCATATTTCGAACGAAATGCATTTAGATAACCTTTTTGCGCTGGCGGAATTAAGGAATTATTCTTTCTGGATCATTGATACGTGTCTGGAAGTATAGATTGTCTTCTCAGGGGAGACAGACGGAGCATTTTATACAGAATTCACTTTCAGTAGACTTAAGAGATCCGAGTAGTAATTGGGTACTGACTTGCAGTTCACCCACCTAAGAAGCACATGCCTATATAGCTGCAACAAAGTATAACACATATGAATATTTTATCTATGTAGATATATAATTCTAAGTATCTAATATCCGTTTAGAGACAAACATTCAGATATATTAAACATATTCAGAGATATGCTGTCAAAAGTAGAAGAGCATTTCTTTCAAACAAAAATACCAAATACAGAGTTTTAGTGCTTATTTGAACTGTTTAGAAGGTATTTTACGCAGTTCAAAAATACATTTTCTTTGTTCTTCCAGATAGAATAGTAAATAAATTCATAATCTTGTTCAATATTCGAGTTCCGTTTTCGCATTTCTTCGGTTTTCCGGTAATTTGGAATTTCTCATGTTTTGCTTTTGTTTTTAAGTTACACTTTAAATTTGTCACAAGATTTTTTAATATGCAAAGTTTTTTTTCTCTTGTCTTAATTTGTGAAGCAATAGTTTGCTTTTTTGCATTTTCAAAATATAAATATAATATGTATTGCGTTCTACAGGTTTGTTTATTTGGAATGATTGACGAAACAAACACTTGACGCAACAAATTATATATTGTTGCGTTCTACGGGTTTGCGGATTTGAAGTGATTGATGGCAACAGTTGATGGGGAATCAAAACACAATTTATTCATCAGTATTACCCAGAAGAGTTTCAAAGACACGTTTATAGCCGTCGAAAAATAACGATAAACACGCTGAAACAATCAGCAACACAACGTTCAGGCTACAACGGTGAAGACAGCACTCTTCATGATAAAACCGCTACTCTAAGTACAGGTAGGGCATTTATAGCTTTTAACCTGCCTTCGAGAACGTTCTCTGGTAAACCGGTAAGAATTCGTTCTAGATTGCTGTCGCTCCGTCTGTGGCATATCACCCGTTTTGTCGCTAAAATGGGTGATTTCGCGCCAAATATTGCAAATCTTCCTTTCCTTGCGATTTTCTGGTAACCCTAAACCCTTTCTGGCAACCTTTACGGGGAAGCTATCTTACCGCAGCTGGGCATTTCCCAACAATATATATATGGGGGATATTTAATGAAATTAAATAATGTGAAACAACTATTAAAATATAAAGTAAATTATATATGACCAAATATAAAGCAAATGATACACTACCAAATATAAAGCAAATGGTCTGATGGCTTCAAAATTAATCTTTTTTGAAAAAGCAGTTACGAAATAAACAAATCATTGACAATATAAATTGTCTAAAATGCTCTTGTTTTAGAAAGGCAGTGTGGGCATATGTCAACCTATACCAGGAACTTTCCTAAAAGAAAAATTTATATCTTATACAGTTCAGAAAAGTAAAAATATGATCGACTCATCGTACAATATAGCATTAAAAGTTGTACAACCCTCTGCCACATTCTTAAACAATTTTTTTAAGAATGAAGTAAGGTGAAAAACCATTTGTGCATGTTGTTTTGCTCGAATAAAAATTGTAGATAAACATAAATACCAGAATTTATAGTAATGGAACACCTATATAAATTATCGTAAATAGGTATATGTTTGCTGACTTACTAAAACGAGCCATAAATTTCCGAATGATATTGTAAAAGCTAGCCACTGAAGTAGTACATTTCATTTTACAAAAGGAATATAAAAAAGCTACGAATTCCTTTATGGGTAGTTTTTTTTTAAATTATTCATGGAGAAATAATATATAATATAACTGCATAATAACTGGTTGGGAGATCTTCAAAGTAATGAATAAAATTAACAAGACTCTAATGAAAATAAAAAGAAACAGTACAAAAGCAGAGATGTGTTTATATAGCAAAAAAACAAACAAATATGAAGAAGCTCTTGGAAACAATACCAAACTGATTAAAATATATTTACCTACGAGCTTTAATAAACTTTTTATTTAAATTAATTTTCATTTCTACATTTACTTTTAATTATTATTGTTTTCTTCAATTTCCTCGTTTACTCCGTCTTTTAATTTG
>KK112492.1:513618-563717 GCA_000611955.2 Stegodyphus mimosarum
TATAGTAGAAAAAGGGAAAGTAAAAAAGAATTTAGTTCGAAGGGCCAATATAGTCAAAAATAGCGCTGTTAGCTGCTGATTCTTTTTTATGAATTTATATAAGAAAGTGAAACTATGTCTATAATAAGCTGATAATTATGAAGAAACCTATCTTTATACCAAACACATTTTGTAAAATGGGGAACATTTTAATTGAAAATTAAGAACTAAAAAATTTCAAAAACTTTAAAAAAAAGTAAAGAAAATTTTTGAAAAAATGTACACAAAAACATTATGTTAATCTTCTCTGTTCAGCTCTTCAGACAGAACTTGTTAAGGGAAAAGTGTGTGAAGCTTTCAACCAAATTGATTAACTTGGCTAGGCAGCCACCTTTCGTCTGACAAGTCCATTGAGACTTTAAACAGAACTAAGCGTACTCAAATTATTTCTTTTAAATTAAAACTTAATAAAAGTCTCACTAGATTTGCCCCTTTTCCCGACATGACTGCGTGTTCAAAAGCATTGAAAGTAAATTCAAAATAAATTGAAAAATAAACAATCAAAATTAATTTATAAGGTATTTCTCCCGCCTTCTTTGTATGCCTTCGTGGTGTAGTGGTCAGCACGCTTGACACGTATTCGAGAGATCCGTGGTTCGAGTCCCGCGAGGGCATTGCTCATTTTTCATCTCTCCAGCTTCGAAATAACCTGATGTCTCTACAAGTGACGCCCGAACTAAAACAGGTGCTGGATGATGATTCTCCACCACCAGGATTTGGCGACTGGGCCCCTAATCCCCAGTCGCCCTTTGAAAGGGGGAGTATATAAGGTATTTTCCCCGCCCTTTTGCATGCCTTCGTGGTGTAGTGGTCAGCACGCTGGACGAGTATTGGAGTGGTCCGTAGTTCGAGCTCTCCTGCTTCTAAATAACCTAATATCACTACAAATTTAAAAATAAACACAGTGCTACAAACAAAACGTAAAATAGAAATTCGCATTTAAAATGTTTCCCATTTTACAAAATGTATTTGGAATAAAGATAGGTTTATTCAGATTTTTAACGGCTTATTATAGGACTTAGGTTTAATTTAAGTATATATATATGACCTGGCAAGAGCTGCAATGGACTGGCAGCGGTTCTTTGCGTTGTAATAACTTGCGGAGGCTTTACTTTGTAGTTACCTGAGATGCATAAAACTAGAAATCGCGGCTGAAAATAACATGGCACTATTTGTTCCTTGATAACTACTTTTTAGAATACATATTGTTCTTTACACATCCAAATTACGTGTGCGTTTCTGAACAACTGAAGATTGCTAGCAGGGGCTCAACGACACGTCTAAACAGAAAACAAAGGGGAAGAAAAAACGGGCACGTATCAGCAAAGCGCTAGATATACAGTAAAATATTTTCTGATTGGCTGAGAGCTTAAATTGCAATAGCAAGAATACCTAAGCATTGCATAAGCAAAATGAAACGGGTTAATTTTGAAAGAGTCAGTCCAGTAAAATGACTATAAACAATTTCTGCTTTTAAAACAGAAAAGGAAAATAGCCAGATTAAAATGAGGCATCAAAAGGACTATTTCCAAATTAAAGTTGTAAGGTACTTTCTCCCTCCTTTGTGGTGTAACTGGGAGCTTACTCGACGTGTATTCGATAGATCTAAGATTCGAGTCCCGGCGATGACGCTGCTCATTTTCACAACCCCCCCTCCCAAAAAAAAGAACTATGACTTTACTCGTGGCGCCGAACTAACAAGTCGTGGACGATAATTCGTCATCACCAGGATTTGGCGACTGTATCTCCTCACCTCAGTTGCCCTGTAAAAGGGACTGTATATAAGGTATTTTCTCCCTACTTTCTGCATGCCTTCGTGGTGTAACTGAACGCAGATTTGAGAGGTTCACAGTTCGAGTCCTGGCATTGAACATTTTTGCTTCAAATTAACCTAATGACCCTACAAAGTTAATAGTTTCCTTTTATAACTTACATAACTTCCACTAAATAGAGAGAAAAGCTTGCCCTTAAAAGAGCAAAGTCTTTTTATAAGAAAGCATTAGAGCGTCTGCGAGTGAAAATTAATATAATTTTTGAAAAAAATTATCAAATTTTAATTTAAATCATTTTTCAATAAAAAATATGGTACTTTTAAAAGTAGATCATATTTTTTTTAGTTCTACTGAAATTTTTATTCAATTTTAAAAGTCTAAATGTTTTGTCAAAATATCATAAAAGTTGCCCTAAATTTTTGCAAAATATAATTGGAAAAATTCACAGTTCTGGAAAATCTTTGCTTGGATATCATAACATAATTTTTAAAGTCCTTGTCTTGAAAGTCTTCTGTAGAAATATTATATTCAATATAAACCCAGAATTTTTTCTTTTATATATTCATGAAATACCTTTTATTTACAGAATATGAAACAATCCACATTTGTTTTTCGTAAAGCGATGTAAAATGGACTTTAGATATTAATAAACATGCAAAATTTACAAAATACAGCATAAAAACAAGATGAACCTTGATAAAATCGACAGATTCTCGCAAGCGAATCAGCATGACTGCTTGCTAATGGCTGTGCGATGCTGAAATGCTATAGCACATAAAAACCTCTTCTCCTTGTAGAAGGTAAGTGGCTTTTAGCATGGTAGAAATATATCAAAGTTATTAATTAAGATTTATGGCCATTAAAGTAAGTAAGGGAAGGTTACAACATTTTTCTCATTTCTAAGATAATTGAAATTACATTTGCTAGACTTACTAGATTAGACGGAAGACTGTAAACATAATTATAATTCGCAATTTAATACTGTACTATTAAGAAGATTTTATTTCCAATACTATTAACTGTGGTCATATTTTGCGCAGACATTTCTCCAAGTAAAGAGATAACTGGAAAACTACTATCGTTAATTTCAAAATTATGACTTTTTTCTATCAGACAATATATAAGCAAACATATTTACATATATATTGAAATGTAGTATTTATTTATTTTGCATCCATTAAGTAAAGTTTCTGAAAAGACAATGTTCGGATTCTAAGCCTATTTGTAATCATTAGTATTAATACCTTGTACTTCCTACGTCTAACCTGAGTTTTGATATCAGTAGTGTTTATTTGTAATAATTGCATTTTGACATACAAATATTTTAAAGCACTTCGGATAAACATGTAGTAGCTAAGAGTACTTTTAGAAGTATTTGTGATGACTGCCAACTGAAAATATAACAGTATGTTGTCACATTGTATTTGTTCAGAAATTTAATATAAACAAATGTAATATTTCGCAAGACGTTTCCTCAAAGCATATTTTCATCAGTATTTACCAAACTCCTCAACTTTTAAACAGTCAAAGGGTATAATGAGGGAACAGAAGAAGGGTGACGGATGTAATATTTGCAAACATTAAAATAATTTTGAATAATGTTAATGCGCTGAATAGTTGTTAACTGAAGTTTGTTAACTTTAGTTGAGTTTAAGCCATTTTCACACGTGAAGTATACTTAAACGTTGATATTCAGAAGTAGTGACAGTCTTGTTTAAAGCTTTTCCAGCTTGATTAAAAATTGATATTGAAATCAAACTGAAATAAAACTGATATTGAATTTGTTGATTCTGCATTATTAAAATGTGTCATGTGATAGATTATGAGGTATCATCTAGCAAAAGATTTTATGCTTACTTATTTTGCTTATTTCTTGAACTGGAATAATGCATCTACGACCATTTAGTCAGACAGTTGTTTTGAAATACCTATAAAAATAGATTTCATTTCGTATCATTTGTTTGCGGAATTTAAATAAGAGAAAAACTTTTCACTAAAATTAAAATGATAAAGAGAAACGCACAGAAAGATGTGATAATTTTTTAATACTGAAAAACTTTATTTCAAAAATTATCGCATTTTTAATTGAATCCACATATGTACAGAAGTCGACAGAAGTTATTGAACATACTCAAGGAAGTCATCTGCCATAGTGTTGTCTGTCATCAACAGGAATTACAGCCAAACTCTCTTATATGTTGTGCAAAGTGAAATGCCTCGTCTGATGGACTTTATCGTAAACAACGGCCCTCAGATTGAATATTTGTAACAGTAGTAGGTTGCAAACTGTTCTGCTTCATTGTACAAGCTTCCAACATAACTAAAATAAAACCTATCGGCGAAAACTGCAACGACTCCGCAAATACAAAAATTCCGTTATTCAAAAAAATTAGATTTATTTATGTGCATTTCTGCCAAACCTTCATCTGGTACTATCCATTCGTTTCGAATTATTGAAATGCAATTGTTTTCTGTTGTTTTTTAATGACTCGGTATATTAATCCTCTAATAAAACAATTCGATCTTGTTTAACAACTACCGTATCGATGAAGATAAAGCATTTCCTCATTTCCATTGAGAATTCAAAACACTGTTTAATAATAATAAACTTATGGTCACAGCACTAAGTCTTTTGAAGCCTTGTATTCAGCACTTATAGCATTCCTGAGGCCATACGAAATGCCATGTGGGAAGGGTGAGCACAAAAAAGGGCAGTACACTAGGAGAAAGGAACACCCAGACGTGGTTATCTCATGCGTCTGCCTTACATAGTTAAACGTTCCAACCACTAGAGGCGATCCAAGGAGGAGCAACCCCTCCGGTCAACCCAAGGGAACAATTTTGTTTCTTTAAGTCTGGGTAACGAAAAAGCATAGAAGACGGCTCAACATCGCCCATACTCAAGTGTTGACCAAGAAGAACCAAACCTCCAAGGGTAAACTTCCATATCAAAAACACGTAACGTCCCCACAATCAAGAGGCAGACAAAACAGTAGCATATGGTCCTTACTACGCCTGAATCTACCACCGAACAAACTGTAGAAACATTAGAATTTTTATGCTGAGAGACAGTAGCATATGGTCCTTGATGAGCCTAAATCTACCACTGAATAAACTGTAGAAACATCAAGATTTGTTATGCTGAGAGACAGTAGCATATGGTCCTTGCTGAACCTGAATCTACCACCGAATAAATTGTAGAAATATTAGGATTTTTCATGCTGAGAGACGTGTGAGCAATGCCTTCGCCGGGACTCGACCCACAGACCTCTCGAATTACACCGAATAAACTGTAGAGACATTAGGATTTTTTACGCTAAAAGACGTGAAAAATGAGCAATGCCCTCACCAGGACTCGAACCACGGACCTGTAGAATACGCTCCAAGTGTGCTGACCACTACACCACGAAGACATGCTAAGAAAGCTGTAGAAATACCTTATATACTACCCCGTTTACAGGGCGACTGGGAATTAGGGGACCCTAGTCGCCAAATCCTGGTGGTGAAGAATCATCATCCACCACCATTTTTAGTTCGGGTGCCACGGTAGCGTTATTAAGGTTATTTGTGGAGCAGGAAATGTGAGAAATGAGCATTTCTGTCGCCAGGACTCTAATGTCGGACCTCTCGATTACGCGCCGAGTGTGCTGACCACTACCCCACGAAGGCATGCTAAGAAGGCGGTGGAAATACCATTTAAAACGATTGTTCTAGTAACTGTGAAGTTTTCTCCAGAAGTCGAGTCTGTCTAGATACTGGCCTAGCCAGCTCCCAGTCGATTCCCGGGAGGTAGGCACAAAACAAAGAGGCTGAAGAAACTTCGTGCTCTGAACTGAGACTGAGAGTCTGAAAATAGTATACGCTGAATATGGTGGAATGGGAAGAGTTAAAATAAGCTGCTCCATTTCCGGAAATGACAATACCACAAAAAAACAGAAATTCAACATAAATAATTCCCTTCCTTGAAACTCAATAACTAAGAAAGCTCCGAATAGCTGCTTGGGAATATCCCATTTTCGTGCAACTAATAATTTCATATTTTTGGAAATGTTTTAGTAAAACACTATTCTTCGAAAATTTCAAATTCCTTAAAATAGCTGCGATAAGACATCATTTTATGTCTTTGTTTTCTCACTTTAACCTTCAAATATTTTCTTCGATCCCTTTGGATATTGTCTCGTTCCGTGCTGTTGCATCCTTTATCTTCTTAGCTGAATGCGCAGAAGGGGGTGGCATAATCTTTGTCTTCCCTCTTTCTGTATAAATTCCGATATCACACTTCATTGTTTTAAACTCTTAGGTGTGTTACTGGAATTAAATTGTAATGAAACAGTAACGGATGCCCGCCGAATTATATTATATTCAAACTGATAGAAAAGTGTTAAAAATATTCGGTTGAAAATCTATTTTTAGCTCATTTACATTTTAACTTATTTATAATTTAAAATTTCTGTTTAATTGATTATGTTATTACTACTAAAACATTGATCAGTTTCCAGTTTTAACATTCTTTAAAGTAAAACTGTCAATAAAACTGTAAAAAGGTAACCTGTGCCAGTTTTTTTTCTTTTTTTACGCTTTAAAAGAAGTTTGTAGTATAAAGTTGCAATTATTATTACACCTCAAGGTATATATAGTGTTTTCACTTAAAATGTAAAATTCTATTCTTACAAAATAAAATTCGTAGGCATAATAATACCTTGAAAAGAGAAGAAGTAGGAGAATGAAAACGATAAAGAAACAGGTCTTAACGTGTGTTGCCATTGCAAGAAGCATACTATCTTAAATTTCTCTCCCACGCGCCTTGAGTATTCCTTTCTAAAGGTACACTGCGTTATCTTTGTATTTATTGGAAATAGTATTAAAATGTTGGTATATAACAGCTGTATATAATCTTGTGACACTCTGTGCGGCCAAACGCATGTAAAGATTTTTTATGATTATTATCAGAAAATGTAGTTATTACTTAAACTTAGCAGATCCAGAATCAACTATTATACACAGTAAACTGTCTCCTCCTAAACCGCAGTACACAAGAATATTGCACAGATTGTTGTTTATCTTTGTACCCCGATTTCTCTATATCCTCTGTATATTTTCCCCTTTATTAATTCTTCTTCATCGGAAAAACTAAGTCAGTCCATTTTCGTTTCCCGTTTCTTCCTTCTGCTCTTGATTTTTTCGCTTCCTTTCGGCTGGTATTTTCATTATTTATCCTTTTTTCCTCATTATTAGTTAAACAGACTTTTGATGCGACTGGGCCTCGCATCATCAGAGGCTTGTAACACCACTTCTCGAAGCTCAATTAGAAGCACGGAGTGAAGAAACATTATGCAATACAACTAACTTCCTGTCATCTCCCGGCTCACGGAGGGAGACCAAAGACGCTAAGAACAGGTCTGGACAGTCTGTCTGCTTACTTATCCTTTCAACGGACAATTTTGTAACAAATGACGTCAAACGTAAAGGTGACCTTTCTTCAAATCTGCATCTTTCGTCACATATAAAATTTTTTTCTCTTTTTTATGTTATATTTTCGCAGAATTCTTAATTTTAGACAGCTGGTTGTTTGACTTCCTGCATAATAAGCATTTTCTTACAAAAAAGGTACACTGCGTTGCGCCGAGCTCTCTAGCACATTCTGGAACAATTTGACTGATCGGATCGACAAGAGGTAACCTCTATTACACTACAAAGAACTAAAATGGAAAGTTTTTTTTTTTAATATTTGTTCTCCTGAATCTTTTCTATATGTATTTGCCTCCAGTGCTTGTAAGTCTACCTTCTATCACGAGACTATTACCTCTCTTTCCTTTAAAGGAATCAAAAACAAAATAATTCATATTTTTCTTTCATTTTCCCTAAGCCCAGGTTCATGCGCAACAACCAATGAAAGTAACATAATTCTTGTACAACATGCTTTCATTGCGTACAATTCTCAATACCTAAAGATACTAACAGTTTACAGTCGTTTTGACTCTAAATAAAATTCGGATTTGGAGATGACAGCCATTAAAAAGTCTGAATTCAAATAGCATTTTAGTTGCTATTTAAAATTCAGAAATCATCCCTGAGTTAAAATTTGGAAGCTAGCAAACTAAAGTTAGTTAACATAAAACCTTATAAAATGCATAATTACTTAGAAATTATGAATGCTGCCTTTTGATTTATATTTTCTTAACAAAGACAGGTAGCAAATTAAGTGAAAAATATATAAAGCTTACAAATTTGTTTAGAACTTACAAAACTTTAAAATATACAATGATTTTTTTAATTTAAACGAAAAGTCCTCTATTTCAATAAAAACCAGAGAATTATAAAAGAAGACCGGCTATAGATCTTTAAAAGCTGATATCAGTCTACAGTGTGATTGAATCTCATACATGAAAAGAAAATTTGCAAGAGTTTAATATCAAAAATTATTTTTCTTTAATAGTGTTACTTTCTTTTAATTAAATAATTTAAAATACGCAAATGAGAGCTTTTTGATCAAATTAATGACATTATTTTCTCTTTTCTTCATGTATTATTTTTAAACAGATTTTAAAAATTAATATTTCTTTTTCAATATAAATTTAGGATATTAAAAAAGTAAAAAAATAGGTTACGACCCTTTAAAATAATACATGTACTTGGAACAAAGATAAAATGAAAAGTAAATTATACTTGAAGTAAGTGCATACATACAAATTTAATTGTATCTGAATTGTTATTAATAGAAGTATCCCAAAGAGAATCCACTATTTCCTATTATTTTAATTCAAGCTTCTAACGTAAAGTGATAAAATCAATTATAAGCAGAAAAAACATGTATTAGATTTTTTAATTAAAAACTTTCTTATTGTAAACAAGAGTTAAAACTATAAAAGGGGAAAAAAGGCTAATTTCCATCTTCTTTCTTGCGCATTTTATAGTTTCGTGCTTATGTGTATTTTTTTTATTCAATAATGGAATTTTTTTATCCTTAAGCTCTAATAATATTTTAATACTGATTTTTTTCCGTAACGATCTTAACGAACTTTCATTTATGTCGCTTAATGGAATACTTCACCACATATTTTTTTTTCAATTTACCAAGGAGCTTTCATATGGAAATAAATGTGCGTTAAGTTTGTTAATTTCTTTTGAAGAATTCTTTTCGGTGAGTATAGAAAAGCCGTCAAACAAACTAAATTCTTTTATACAAGGTGCCATCTAAGTGAAATTAATATGTTTCTGATCTATAATATTAATACCAATATTTCAATTAATTTTATTATCGTTCTAGTATTTTTAGAAATACGATGATATACTATCTGCACATTTTAGAGAAAGTATTTTCTGTAACTGATTCTCTAACGTAAGTAATTATTTCTAAATTTTACACGTAATTCTCCAGGTATTAACTTAGATCTTGATTTATAACTTGAGAATACTCCCATTATTCGAAGGAAAAGTGTCAATGTACATTGAAGACACATTAACCAATGACCTTTATTTAATACCTTTATCTTTTGCCGCTTTTTGAAGAGCTTTAGGAGCAGTTTTGGGCTACAAAATGGAAGACCTCCTATCAGTACATCCTGGTTAACACTAAATCTAACACAGCACTTCTGCTTCTATGTATTTATGAGTATTCGAACTGCTAAATATATGCATCCAGAAGCACAGGGCTTAGTTTATTTGATTCCGACAAATCCTCAAAAGGCTATCTTCTTAAGGAGAGGGATGCCTTCGTAGAGGACGTTTTAAGAGAAACTGGCTGGTATACACGGTACACACGGAAAAAAATCCCAAAACGCCAAACAGCCAGTCCGCTCACGGGATTCGAACTTCGGAACGAACTAGGAGCGTTAGGCTACTTTACCACTCGGCCGTTGGTGGGCACCCAGAAGTACTGGGAAGAAAACGGCTAATGGCTAAAAGCCAGGTATTGGGTTGTTCGGAAAGTAATTTCGTTTTTTTTTTCCAACGGACAGCTTAAGTGTGTATTTTTACATAAATTTGACAGTTAAAAAAAGCAGGATAATCATTATATATTTTGACAACTGATATAGCAAGGCTTGCTTGTGAAAAAAAGTTCTACTCAGTAGTTTTTGGTCAGTGCCCTTTCAAATATGGAAAGTGAAAAGTAGCATTTTCGGCATACTTACTTTTTTCTATTGAAAAGGTAAAATGCTGTTCAAGCTGCGAAACCGAGAAAATGTCTTGACAGAACCCCAGTGCCAAAACTGGTTTGCAAAATTTCGATCCGGCAATTTTGATCTTGAAGATGCACCACGTTCTGTAAGGCCAGTTGAAGCTCATGAAGACGCAATAAAAGCATTAATTGATGAAAACCGGATAATAAACAACTCGTGAAATCGCTAAGATATTAAATTTATCGAATTAGACCGTTCATGATCATCTGAAACGTCTGTGTTTAATCTGAAAGCTCGACATATGGCTTCCCCATGTTCTCGCAGAAAGAAATATGTGTTGTCGCATTGACGTTTGTGATTTGCTTCTCAAACATCAAGAAAATGATCCATTTTTGAAGCGTATCAGCACTGAGGATGAGAAGCTGCTTGTCTGCAAGAATGTTAAACGCAAGGAGATCAAAAATACACCGGCTCAAAGTACTTCGAAAGCCGATATTTAGTCAAAAAAACTTGATGATATCCGTTTGGTGAGATTTCAAAGGAATCTTTTTTAAAGCTTGTACTGGCCAACAAAACGATCAATTCTGAAGTGCACTGTCATCGGTTGGCCAATCGGAATGATTCGCTTAAACAGAAAAGCTAGAATCATTGATCAATAGAAACGGTATAGTGTTTCAACAAGATAATGCTACACTTCATACAAGTTTGGTAACTCGCCAAGAGCTTTCACAGCTTGGATGGGATAATACTGCCACACCCACCATATTCTCCAGAGATACTAAAAGCTTATTCTGATAGGGGATAGTAAAAGGGAAAAGAGAATAAACAGTAAGTGTTTAAAAATTAAAATAACTGTTAGAAACTAAAAATAATCCCCTACAATATCTCCAGTTTTTCTGAAGTTTTCTGTTGCTAAAAATATAGAACTAAAGATATTTCAGAAAATCCTCAAGTAGGATTGCGCAAAAAAGTCAGACATATACATTCCATCCACTTTTGACAAAGAAGCTTTTAAATCGCTTCAACATCACGTCTTAACAAAGGTCAGTATATATGTATGAAATCTATTAGTGTATTAGATTATACGTGACGTGGCCTTTTCCACAATTCGCATGTATGTCTACATATCTTTCTAGAAGATTCTTTTATTGCTCTATGATCGGCGGATAAAATTAGAGCGCCTAAAGTACCTTTGCTTTCCAGAGCAGCTTCCGATTCTTTTGGAAATTTGTGAAGGTTCATGTGACGAATTAGCTAGCCACATGTCTGCGAATGTTCCCATAAAAGCTGTTTTAATGCTCTTTCGAAGACTAGTAACTGCTTTTTGCAACTAGTCGCCCTACTTGTCAAAGCTTATACGGATAAGAAGTTGTAGAGACATTAGGCATTTTTTGAAAGCATTAGAGATGGAAAATAAGCAATGCTCTCTCCGAGACTTGAAATACAGACCTCTCGAATACGAGCTGACCACTACAGCACGAAGACATGCTATACCTTATATACTCCCCCTTTTAAAGTGCGACTGTGGATTAGGAGACCAATTGCCAGATCTTGGTGGTGGAGAATCCTCATCCATGATCTGTTTTAGTTCGGACGCCACTGTAGAGATATTAGGTATATTTTGAAAGCAGAAGAGATGAAAAATGAGGAGTACCCTCGCCGGGCCTCGGAATACAGACCTCTGGAATACGGCCAAGTGTGCTGACCACTACACTACGAAGGCGTGCTAAGAAAGAAGGGAGAAATACCTTATAAAGTAAACGAACAGAGTTTTCTACCAGAAACGTATCTTAATATCCCTGTGCATATTATTAGTTGTAGCTGTAAATTACACGTATATTTTAGGATATCATATTCTCTAATAACTGTTATAAATTTGCTTTATTTCTCCTTCAACTTTGCACTTTAAATTTTTACATCTATGCTGCATGATCATGAGTAACAAATTTTGCTTACTTATTCTCTTTAACAAATACAAAATTTTTGTGTTTTCTCAATAAAATACCCATTTTTTTCTGTGAAATTTGGAAACTATTTTATTTTGAGTCATTTGAATTAAAATTCAACATATAAGAAAACCGCGCATATGGGGACTATAGCGGACTAGCTTAATCCCTAACACTAAACGTGTTAATTGCAAAGAATTTCCAATTTATGTTGCTGTTATTGTGACTTATCCCACTTGTCTGACAGTAACATCAGAACCAAACCCACGAAATTCATCGTGGCAAGGAGCGCAAGATTGCGTCTGTCGTTGAGCACCATACAGGTGACAATGCGACTTTCCTCAGTTTCGCCTCAAATTTTGATGGACAGCAGCCAAGGAGGACGGGTTCGAGGGTTTCCCACCACTTTTCCCCTACCAACAACCTCTGGAGAGGACTTTCGGCTCACCGCATATTTAGGGTGGCCCCATGCCCACGAACATTATACATTTACGTCTACCCATGTCTTCTTCAGGATTCGAACCCATTTCCTTTGCTACTGCAGTCAGAGTCACTCACCCCTTTCACAGTTGGGTGGCTTGCCAATTTATATATTGTATAATGCTAAATCGAGTATTCTCAGAAAATTCTTTATAATGACATCCAGCCTGGGCAAGATAATTCGCGAACATTTGCATTTGTCATAACTAGTAATCAACAAAAACATATTTCATTCACATAAGTAAATTTACTTACATTTTTAGTTTATCCCCTTTTGCATTGAACCTTAAGACAGCAAAAACTGTAAATGCTTTGATAATTTCTTTTTTGCAATACTCATGATCTTTTTGGATTAGTAAGTTAATTGCATCAAAAGATTTATAATTTATATTTTTTCCATTCTAAATTCTATGACCTTACAGAGTAGCAAAAATATTTGTTCATCATAGGTACCCATTCTTTAAAAATTTATGTAGTATGAAAATGCTTATTTGTCTTCAGTATAAGTAAGGTTCTATGATTTAATGCATTCTTTTACTCTTTAAAATATTTTAGGTATTCATACACGATTGTGTATCACTTGCGCTATTACCATCTTTATCTGTTAAAAGATTTATTGAAAAGGTTGTAACTTGAGAATTTTCCAGTAGGTTTGTATGCAGGTAACTCGTGAATAAAAACGTGCTCAATATACTTTTGCTGGAATTCGCTAAAATATCCTGTTACGGCTGGCCTTTTGCTTTGAACTTTATTATATGTTTAAATAGCTTAATCATGAAATAAAGTAAGCATATATTGAAAAAGATGCAGAAATGCTGCTTAGAAAAGTTACAAAAAAATATGCGTGTTCTGTAGACCTCCAAACATTTGTTTTAATTATAATAATTTTAAAGGAAATGATTACTTTTTAAAAATAGAAATTTTGTTCTACTAAATAAAAATAGCTTCCTGTTAATGTGTAAGCAGAAAAGAAGAATGAAATTTTTAAAGATGAAAATATTACTTGAGAAAATGAATTTTTGCTGCAAACTTTCATTCAACAATTCCAGCAGAAATAACAAAAGCTGATGTTGAATACTACTTGTACAAATATCATGAGAAACAAATTTATGTTCGTTAAATTGTTTTCAAAATTTCCCAAGCTTATCATTCAATTTATGCTTATCATTCAATGCTAATTAGTTTATGAGTTATTTCTCTCGCCTTCTTAGCATGCCTTCGTAATGTAATGGTCAGCACATTCGGCGCCTATTCAAGAGGTTCGAGTACCGGTGAGGGCATTGCTCATTTTTCATGTTTTCTGTTTCGAAATAACTTAATGCCTCTACAAACTCCATAAATTGCTTGTAATCACTCCTAATTAGCTTTATTTAAGCTACATTTTATTAATCAACAGTAACCATAGCGTATATGACGATGCCACCGATAGACGCAAGTAAAACAATATGGCAAAACTCCAAAATCGGTGTTATTTTACAAATAATCAGAGAATGTGATCTATTTTTGACACTTCCAACTACAAGCACAGTACCACAACTTAATCAGTACCATAAGATTCACTTGGGACTAATGTCGTAAGTATTTACGCTTAGCAAACGCTGTAACATGTAAATAAAAACAAACTGTTGCATCAGCAGTTACAATACAGCACTCAAAGACGGGCAATGATTCATCCAAGTAAAAATGAACAAAGATTATACAAATTTCAAAACAGTGACGGATTTAGAGTAATGCAATCTTTCAAACATGTTGAGGTAATGGTTATGGTTACTCTGAAAGTAATTCATCCAGTTCATTAGGAAAAGGCTGTCGATCATTCACAGCCCCACCAGTGGCCGAGCGGTTAATGCAGCTGAGTACTGGTAGTTTGAAACGGGGTTCAAACCAAGGAACAGGGCTGGCTTTCCTGGTTTTAACCATATGTAATGTGAATATGAGCTAGTTTCCCTTAGACAGTCCACCATAAAGGCATTCCTCCGTTTATGCAGATAGCCTTCCTGTGCTTTGCCAGAATCAGATTACAACCTAATCTGTCGACCGGGCATATAACCGAAGAATCGCCTAAACGGTTGTTACTGAGGTTATAGGAAGGTTATTATTTCGGCATTAGGATATTATTTGGTCGTATGTGTAAGGCGAAAATTTTTCAGTAGTTCCGATAAATGGCAGCTCTCAGCATTAATTACTTTGTAAACAGGTAAATATATCCCGTCTCTTCAAAAGATACTTCACTTAAATATCGTTTCGTTTCTTGATCATAGAAAATATTTTATGAATTAACATTGCGGAAATGTTAAAGGTTTTTCAGATTTCAGTTGAACAGAGTAGCTAAGATTTTAGAAGTAAAAATGCAATGATTACCACAGTGTTCTCTGATTAAATATCAGTGTTAATAGCCTTTTGCACTTATTAATATATATAATGCGGAAATGAAATATATGAGAGAATTACTTAAGGATTGTAAAAACCATGATCCCCTACCTATTTCCATTTTTATGAACTTGTAAATTTTATAATACGCACTTTAAACAGAAAAAGTAAAAAATAGGAAAATACAAAAACAGTGGAAACCAAAGTTAATCCTTTTTATTTAAAGCTCCAAACGGAACTTCTCAAGGGAAAAGCGTTCTGAAGCTTTAAACAAAGTCAATTAACTGAACAACAAGAAACGAGTTTCATTCCGATCAACTCACTGAGACCTCTATCATCAAGTAGCATAATGGTTTTTATTCTTCTCGGAATGAAACTCGTTTTTTGTTGTTCAGTTAACTGACTTTGTTTAAAGCTTCAGAACACTTTTCTCTTGGCAAGTTCCGTTTGGAGCTTTATATAAAAAAGATTAACTTTGGTTTTCACTGGTTTTGTATTTTCAACTTTTTTACTTTTTCTGTTCAAATGTATATATATTATAAAATTTAGAAGTTCATAAAAATGGAAATAGGTAGGGGATCATGATTCTTACACTCCTTTAAGTAATTCTCTCATATATTTCATTTCCCATATTAGATGGTATATTTTCCCATATTAGATGGATTGTTTTGCAGCACTACGCTTAGATTTTTCTACTAGTTTTTCTAGTTTTTTCTCTCAACAACAAATAGAAAATTTGTCATTTATAAACTTAAAGTCTCTAAATTAATTAGTAAATTAGAATAAAAATTTAAAAAAAAGTTATTCAAATTTTTAGCCTATATATATATATATATATATATAGGCTAAAGGAATCATTTAGTTTCAATTTAACCAGTTTTTGTTTAGTTACTTATCTTTGCCATCTTCTCTTATTTCCATTTCCTGGCAGAATGATATTTCACTTTTATATGTGACGCAAAATAGGGTACAAAGATACTATTTAAGTTGCTCTCTGAGTCTTGTCACTGATACAGTTTGAACTTAGTGAATAGTTCCTTCATAATTCAAGTAGAGGTCCAGTCAGCCAGGTAAAGTTAATTTATAGATAATTTTTTGAAACGAGTAAAAACGGAATAGGTCAGAAATTTGCCATTATTCATTCAACTAGTTAAAATAATTTTAGCCTATCATCCAAATTTCATTTAACTCATTTAGTTTCTGAATAAAATTTACTTTATATGGCAGATAAAGATAATATTTTACTTTTTAATTATTTTTCGTTCTATAAAATCATTACATTAAAATAACTAAATTAAATTTAGCATACCACGTATAATCTTTATACCACAAACCACTGAGGATAGAGTGTTTCAAGTGTCACATACAGCCATCATCAAATATTTTTATAGGTTGAATAGACATTAGAATTTTTTTGATGGAGGAAACATGAAAATGAGCAATGCCCTCTCCGGGACTTTAGCCTGGATCTCTGGAACACGCGCCAAGTGTACTAATCGTTATACCACGAAGGAATGCTGGAAGGAGGGAGAAAATAGTTGGCAAGAAGAATTAAAACCTTATATACACCCCCTTTTAAAGAGTGACTGGGATTAGGGGACCTAAAAGCCAAATCCTATTGGTGAGGAGGCATCATCCACCATCTTTTAGTTCGGGGGCTGCTGCAGAGTCATTAGGTTTCTTTTTTTTTTGAAGCAGAAGAGGCAAATGTGCAATGCCTTCGCCGGAACTCGAACCTGGACCTCTCGAATACGCGCCGAGTGTGCTAATCATTACACCACGAATGCGTGCTGGAAGGAGGAAGAAAATAAGGTGTACGTAAAAATGTTTTTATATTTATTATACAATTGTAAAAAAACAGGAAATTCTGCATTCCTCCTTTTTTATAAGACAAGTAAGTAAGTTATCATTTTGGGAGGAATCATCTTTTTTCTGAATGTTTCATGTTTTCGAATTCTCTAAACGTACGAACTAAAAATATTATTCCTGTTTCCTTTACTTATGAAATAAAAATCTAGAAAAGATAAATGTCTTTCAAAATATTTTTATTCAAAAGTTCGCTATTGCCATAAAGCAGCTTTAAATATAAATTCTATCTTGAAACAAATTTAGATTTGCAGGAAACGTGTAAAGAGAATAATCTTGTTTATTTTCACTCCAATAAAAGCACAAAAATACGTATTTAAAATTTTGGCATATTTATTTCTCTCCGTATATTTTCGCATATATGTCATGGCATAATACGTGAATAGAAATAAAGTTTATGGAGTAAGCATAACACTAATCAGTGTGGTGTACTTGCGATTTACATCCAGATATACATCCACCAATTTTGTAAGACGTGAAAGAGAGTGTTTGATGAAAATGTATACAACTATGCTAAAGAATTAAAGAAAACTATAAAAGTGAGGTTATATGAAATATTAAAGAGATTATGAATGACTAAAAAGAAATAGCAACTATAGAAACTTATTGAAGGATTTTATGAGGAAAAACTAATCAACGCCCCAGCAGAAAGTTAAATTTCAAGTAGAAATCTCAAATGCTAACAAAATGACGACTTGAAGACAGTGCACATACACAAGATGTTTCGGCAAATCAGTTACAAACTTTCAGAAGAGATAGTGTACATCTAGACGGTGAAAAACCACAGAGCAATGTATGATTAGAAATGCTTTCCTGTCGCGGTAGTGACGATAAAAAAGCAAGAAAGGAAATAACAGGGTGAAAATAGTGCAGCGGAAAGCAAGAAATATGAACAAAAGCAGGTACAGATACAAGTTGAAATGTAATAGGGCGCCCAGTGTTTCCTATACGTAAATGGTTATAGCCCTATTACACTTCCATTTTCGTGAATTTTGAATGTAATAAACTGTAGGGATTTATATTTATTTTAAATAACCAATTTAATTTATTTTGAAATTCCTTTCCTATAACTCTTCATTTCCCTAATTGTCAATGCCAGAATATTTAAATTTGGTAGCGTGCATGAAGTAATGCAAATTCTACCAATGGGGAAAAAAGTTTAAGTATCAAGTTTTCTATAAGGAAAACTTACAGAGTATGGGCAAACTCTGTGCTCGTTGTAGCGTGAGCTTTTGCTTAGCATTCATCGCTGGTTAAACGTGGCGTAACAGCTATTACTTTGCTGCCCCTAAATTTTCAACTTTTTTTAGGAAACAAGATAGTCTGAGCCCTGTAGCGTAATTCTGCTACTTGTTAATATCTTCAGATTTTCAGTTTAGTTTTTACTGTTTCCGTTACCGCCCAAGTAGAGGCGTAGTTCATTAGCGTCGAGTTGACGCATTGTAAATTTATAAAGAGGTGTAATAAAGAGTAATTTTAACCCTTTTTCTGTGCAGTCACTACTCTTCCAGCTTTCACGCAAAAGTTAGACAAGTTGACCCTACAAAACAAATAAATGCTTACAGTCGGCGCCTTTGCTCTTACAAACGTTGGAGTCATATCCAGAATTTTGGTAGCAGAAATTTATAGCTATTTGGTAACAATTTGGTAGTATATACATAAACATTTGAAACAGTATCTCATAAATCTTGATTAATAGTATATACTAGTATAGTATATAATGAATAGATGTCATGATGTTGTAGTAATAATATATAGTATACAAAATATTTTAAATGTTCACTATATTTCATAATGTTTCATAACAGTATAAGTTTGCTAATTCATTCATTACAGTGCACGACAGATCGTGATAGCTCGCGATAGTTATGATAGCCCATGGTAGTTCGTAATAGTCACAATAAATTTTTAATAGTTCGTAACAGTTTTGCGGTGTTTTTACAAACATTCATTTATTATCAAACATTCATAATAGTTAATAAGTAATAATCCATTTGTTATTTGTAATGGCGTATTCATAAACTCATTCATAACAGGTCACAATATTTCATAAAGCTCTTTAAGGTTCATACGTAACACGTCCATTTGCCGTTTGTAATGCTGTATTCATATATCCATTCGTAATGTCATAATGTTTCATAAAGCTCTTTAGAGTTCATATAGTTCATTATGATGTGAGATGTATTAAAGTTTCACTGATATACTTTTATACACACTTTTATATTACACTGTTATATACACTTCCATATGCACATTTATATACGTTGTTTTTCAGTTTATAGAAATTTAGGATCAGGCTTATAACAGATAATATTGTTCCAGTTCATAGTTTATCATTTGTAGTACATGTTTGTAAATTCGTAATTCGTAATAGTAAAATGTATTTGTGATTCATACTAGAAGTATTTATAGTTAATCTGTGAGGTTATAATTATTGGAGTTATTAGGTAACGGAGCTGCATTTTATTAATTAGCACAAAATTTTTCTCCTATGGATGAAAGGTATATAATGGTATTGTTGCGTTTTACGGGTTTGTAGATTTGAGAGTATCCGATGAAAACACGATGCAGAACAATAAAAAGCACAATTTATTTACAAGAATCACTATTTACAGCACAGTTCCAAAATTACCTTTAAAAGCGTCGAAAATCTACAATAAATACGCTGAAGCAATCAGCAACACAGCTTCAGGCTGTAACTGTAAAGGTAGCTTCACGGCAACACTAAACTTATAATAAACACCGTGAAACAATCACCAATACACTGTCAAGCTATACTGTAAAGATAGCTTCACGGCAAAGCACTATCTCGATTGCTTTCCGTTCACAAAACTCTCGCGTAGCTTAGCAGCTATTCTCACAATAATCCCAACGCTCACACTACTTCACAATCTGCTCGCAATCACGGCTCTCCGAAACGCAAGGGCTTATATAGCTTTTCTTTAAGTTCCACACGTTTCGAGAAATATCTCGACAGTAAGTTATTCTAGAAGCTTCCCGATTGGACCATGGGATATCGCCGATTTGGTCGCCAAATGGGCGATAAAGTCGCCAATTTGGAAACCCTACCATACACTATTTTATGGCAACCCTAGTGCTATGCCGGAAAGCTTATATACAGGCGCAACCGCCGAATTTTTCGCAACAGTATTTTATATTTTCTTTTTGAGATGCTTATTCTTGATCGCAAATTTAAGAAAGGTATTGGCGTTTGAGGTAGGTTACTTAATATAAAACGATCTAGTTAAGGAACAGGCATTTATATAATGATTAAGATCTCCGCTATCCCCACATACGCATTAATCGGAAGTAGAGATGTTTCTTTGTTGAAAGTATGTGGGGAATGGGCTATGTCCTTTGAGAAAGCAAATTACGTAGTGGTTGATCATTGTGCAATGTTTGTTAACATAAGGAGCGATTTCATACAGTCTTCTACTTGTGTCGTTACTTTGCCATTCATTTTCCTAAATATTTGTTTTAATTTTCCAAGATGAAATTTTAGGTAGGATTTTGGCCGAGGATGCTCTATTATTGGAGTATTATTGCATGTTATGGCTGATTTTGCAGCTGTACAACGTTTGGATTTTGTTGCTGATTTTTCAGCTGTTTTGTAAGAACAAAACAGTTGACAGTTGACAGCTGAGAGCAGAGTCTGAACACCCATGCGGCTTACTTAGACTCTTCGGGTCTAGTCCAGGCTCTGCAACTATCCGGGATAACACCTCGTGGGCCCCGGATACATTGATCCTATTTCATAATACATGTGTACATAGTTAATACATGCACATGCTTACATAGTTCATAATATATGCTTATACAGTTACATAATTTATAATAGATATAGTTCATAGTGCATGCTTACATACAAGTAGTTCATAATACACACATCCTGTTTCATAATACTTGCTTACATAGTCCATACATACATATGCTTGTATAGTTCATACATACATATGCTTGTATAATTCATAATAGACGTAATTCATACTTACTTACATAGTTCATAATACATTGATCCTGTTACATAATATATGCTTAAAAAAGAAGAAGACAGACTGACTGGGATCTATTCCGGACTGCACAACTTTGTTCCCAATTCCTCCAGTTTCTGCATTATCTTGCGTATTTTGCTGCCAAATGCTGGCTGTTTGATCAGATAAAGCCATGATCATCATCAACGAAGGTGTTAGAAATTACTTTCGAAATGTATCCTCAACATGGGATCGGCAGGATTGGTCCGGTGCATTGGCCATCAAGATCTTCAGGACTTACTTGCATTGACTACTTCCTCTGGGGGTTATGTCAAGACACTGGTGTACGAAACCTCCATTAACAGTGTTGAGGAACTTGTTGCACGCATCGTGGCAGCTGCTGGAGATGTCCGGGCTCTTCCAGTACATCTGATTTCCATACTCCGGAGATGTGAGGTCTGCATCTTCGTAATTTTGAACGTCTTCTTTGATAATGATCGTTATCTTTTTTGTTTTTATTTCTTAGTTTCTGCTGTACTAAGCATAATAAATGTATATTCACCCTACGTATCCTTCCTTTCTGTTCCTTTCTTTATCCTTGTCACTACCGCGTCAGGAAAGAGTTTTCGATTACGCATTGTTATGTGATTTTCCATCATCTGGGTCTACTCTATGTCGCCTGAAGCTTTGTAATCCATTTGCTGAAACACCTTTAGAAGGAAGAGACGATATAATCTCAGACTTTTTTTAAATATCTGTGATTTTCATGGGTCTAACTGATTGTATAACGTCTTCGTTTCTTCATCTACTAAATAGAACTTAATAAAACTTCATTTTCATTGAAAGAATACTGACATCAGATCATTCGAACAATGATCAATGACAATGTTTCCTAATTACGGAAAGTCAGCATTTATTCTGACATTTGCTATTAATGAAGCTGCTGCAGTTGTTGATAGTCAGTTTCCTTTGATAATGATTCGATGTTGACCCTTTCAGAATCAATACTGCCTTATTTATAGATTTTATAATTTGCGTATGTGTGCATGCGTGTTAAGTAAAAACATGTAAATATAAATGTTAGCATTAATTCGCAATAGGCCCTTAACTCCTGATTTTAATTTGGTTATTTTCCCTTTTCCTCCACAAAATAATGTCTGCTTCGACATCAATCCATATCATAGAATTCTTTCATAATGTTAACGACACCGTCATTTACAACTTGAAATCGTACGTTCTCTTGAAATCTTACGTATTAACTCATTTTCAGCTTGAAATCTTATAATTCAGTGAGTAAGATTTCAAGTTGAGAACCGAAACTTTTTATTAGCCATAAGTTGTTAAATATGCATCAAAGCCAAATCATTCTAAACTAAGCTATAATTTTTGACATATTGCATTAGTTCTCTGCTTCTCTCTCTATTTAGACTACTGTCGCTACTACCCTTCTTACCAGAGCATCTGAAAAATGTAAAGGTTCTTCAAAAAGTGGAGCATTTCAATCATTTTACCAAGTTTTATCTTGGACTGGTTACCTTTCTGCATTTGCTTCTGTCCTTTCAACATGTTCTCAGTAACCTCTCTTTCATCAGTCGTACAAGCATACAAATGTAAAAAAGGAACAGATATGTTCAGAAATGGGCTCGAAAATTGTGCCCATTACGATGTCTAATTCATATTCTGCGTGCCCTTCTTCAAAATAAAGCTCGTTAACTAACATCATTAATGCAACCTTTTAATGCACCGGCTGCCACCGTTAACTACTATTCATCTGCATGACTTCGAATTGCGAATTATTTCGTAAAAAATATTTTTAAAATATAAAGTAGTTTTTAAAAGCATATTTATCTTTTAAAAACATTTTTGCAAAAAGGCAGTCAAAAATCTCAAGAGATTTCCTATGGAAAGTGAGGTCGGTTCTTTTAAAAACGAGTTAATTCAAAGAGGTTGTTCGAAATAGCAACTGTGTTCTCCCAGAGTGGATACAATACTCTGAATGCTTTTTTGGGGGGTGGAAGGGAATGTATGCTATAAAAGAAAGAGGGGCTGAAAGAAAATACAACAATTCAAATGCATAAAGTAAGTTATGGATCGAGAAGGAACCGAGTTAGAATCGATATGTGGAAATAAAATAAATAGATGTAAATGTCAAAAAAAATAATTCATGCTATCGCTAACTGGAAGAATGTTTGCGATTCTGTTTTAATTAAAATATATATTATAAAATGACAGTTTTTTTATTAACCAGTTTACCAGCTCTATCTAAAACATAATTATTATTTTTAAAAAATAAATTCTTTATTGAAAGATTATTTTGGATCGGATTTATACGATTCAAAATTATCTTTAGGATCATTATATCATTCAAAGAATCGTTAAATCGTATACAATTAAATAGGACTATATTGTCCGATGAAAGATAATTAAAGGAGGAATCAAATTTAAAAAATAAAAAGGGAATATTATGATCTTTAAGTGTAATGTTAGATCTTATTACCTATTAAACTTTCCTGTTCAGGCCTCTAATTTTTTCCATGAATTCTCGTCTTAATTAAAAGTCAAAAGTTTCAACAACATGTAAGGTAGAAATTGGCGGGCTACCAGAAATTCACAATTGGTCGTAGAAGTATAGTTCTCTCGCATTAACTACACTGTTCCACCCTAATTTTAAGGCAGAACATTGCTTGGGCATTTTGAAAGTCTTGCACCCTCTTTAAAAAAACTCTAGAAGATCAGTTCGACTTAGTTTAATTGTCCTTTGCCACACAGACACTATACGCTTACAGATATCTATGGTCTCTCTGCTCTTCAGAACCGATCCTCTCAGTACGGCAATAAGCGTCACTAACAACTATGCAGGCTACTATACAACTATACATTAACAGTTTACAGACGAATTGCTACAGCTTTCTCTTTCTTTAAACTGCAAGTTCGCTAGCAATTACAGCCAAACTATTTGCATTTTCGTTATAGTGTAAGAATAAATGGAAGAAACTAAAATTAATTAACATAAGAATAGCATAGAATAACATTCCTAACAAGTATTAATTTAGAAGTCAAACAACATAAATCAGCGTTATATTTGCAAATTTTCACAGGCCTAGTTTCGATGGTTTTACCGAACCATCATCCTCAGCTGTCAAACCGCAAATGAACGAGATAAGATATAGTGATTAAAATAAGATAAGACAAGAATGACTGAAGAGGAGTTAAGCTACTGGCGTCATGTATTAATGAAACGAGAACTAAAACATAATTTCCTTAAAGGCTGAAGGCAAAGATGGTTTGGAATTAGGAATAAGGAAACACAGAAGTCCTGTGTTGCCCAGCATTTTTGGTCTGAAAATCCCACTTTCCTTTTATCTGAAGCCAAAATTATTCAAAACATATCTTCCACAGGTGAATTAGATTTTCTAAAGACGTTTCACATTCAAAAATAATCCTTATGTTCTAATCCATCTTTACCTTTAGCCTTTAAGGAAATTAAATTTTATTTCCCATTTCATCAATAGATGTCGCCAGTAGCTTAACTCCTGTCCAGCCATTCTTATCTTATCTTATCTTAATCGCTATATCTTATGCTGTTTGACTTCTAAATTAGTAAGAATAAGGTGTTAGCTAAAATATCCTTTTGTTAAATACTGATAGCAGTAACCGTATATTGTCATAAGTGAGTTTAATTAGAAAGACTGTTTATTTTTTGCTAAATCTATGTGATCATATTTCAGAATTTATAATATTAGTACAATAAATTAAAATGATTGTCACGATACTAGACTTTCAAGCATTCCTCCTAAGTCTTAATCAATTCAACTTTGTTGGTTCGTTATATTCCCTTATGAATGTTATTTGTTAACTCCACTCATGGCAAAGTAAAAATGGCGCACTCACGCATGTTCAATAACAAAATAAGCTATATTTTCATTCTTGAAATACAAATTATCCTTTCGCAAAGTTATTTGTTTGTTAATTATTTGTTAATTACCTCAAATGCACAACTAATACATTTTAGTTTCAGTTACATAGAAACAAGAAAAAAAAAAAAACAGAAGCTAAGTCAGAGTTCTTCCACACGTGCATGCCGACGTTCTTTCGTCCACCCCGCTTCTTTTTTTCGCTGCCAGGTTTTTCCCCCTCTACTTTCAAATAGAGGTCATTGGCTTAACTGTTCTTCCGGCAGGACTGTGTTGGTAGCTTCGTCTTATTGAATATGTGCATGACAAAGATAATGAAAGAAAATAAAAGTTTTCCTTAAATACGTGGTTAATGAAGTATGCGGCTTCCTGTCAAGAAATTTCAAAGATCATCCACAACTAAATCGTGCTCAAAGAGAAAAAGGAATATAAAAGCTGGATGCTAAAAATAATAATTGTTGGTTAGAAAATAAATAATAAAAAAAATTACGAATATTGGCAAGAATACAGCAAATACTTAACACTGATATGCAAGGGAGACATTGCCATTGAGAAGGACGCGTAGAATGCTTTTACCGGTAAACTTAATATTTAAATAAGATTGCTAATTTGAGTCCTAACTCTCAAAAGTCATGAGCACAAAGTGGAAAATTCGGGATCAAACCGAATGGCAACTGAAATGCAATATATTTTCTTAAAAATACTGAAATAAATAGTGAATGTAAAATAGATATGTAACGTACAGATGTACTATATTGTTACGGATTTTGCATTTATGTAGCTATTTATTTAGAACTGTAATTAAAATTGTTTTATTTTCCCGTGCAACGCAGACGATTTTTGGAGAGAAAACTAGGTCGAAAATGTAAAAATAAAAAAGCTCGTGGGTTTAATATTTAATAAATAAATATCTCGTATTTCCTATTGCCATTCAGAAAATTCAAGAAAATAGGTTTTGCCAGAATGTTCTAGTGAATAATTAAAAGTTCTAGTGAATTATAAAAGCCAAATTAAAACACCTCAGCGCAGTTGTAGCTGTTTTAAGCGAACTCTTAATGCTGTTATTGATTGTAGTGAATGTTTGAATTAGTTTCTCTGTTTTGAATTGAGTTTCGTTTAACATTTGAGATACTGTGATATTCTACAAATATCTCTGAGGAAATATTTCAGCATTTTGTTTTATTTATTGCGAAAAGAATAAATTTCATTAACTTTTTAACGACTTGTGCATTCAATCCATTACGAACCCGTACGCACGTAACAATATGTATACCTATATTCACTGTTTATCAGTTACTAATATTTATACTCATCACGTTTTCACTAATATGGAACTCCTATTTAGAATGTATAATTACCTTCTTTACTGTCATTATGTTAAGCGCTGAAGAGCAAATTTACCATTTTGTATCAATGCAAATAATATGCAATACATAGCTAATGCCTTAATCAATACATTCCTTGCTTTTTGTTCAATAATGCATTTTTAGATTGGTCTGCAATGTCATTTATTTAATGTATTTCAGAATTTTGCAATTAAGACTAAAGAATTCGTCTGCTGACGATTGTATTCCACATATACATCAAGATGAACAATTCCAGGAAATGTCTATTTAGAATTTCTGGATTATAGCCAAGATGAAGATGGAGAACTAAATCGTTCCTCTATAAAGATCATTCGAGCGAAGAAATCACCCTTGTTTAGGCCTTCTTGAGGACTCCTCATGGACAGAAAGAATAATTAGGGTTATTTCGGTTCCCATTGAGCTAATTATGCACGAAATGCATGTATTTTAAATTAGTAGTAAATAACTCATATGCTAACTCCAGGATATTTTATGTTGCCATTGCCCAACTTACAAGCAGTTTGCATTATCTCAAAAAATAAAATATCTTACTTTTTAGCATGTTTTGACGTCATCAAAAGTTGGCAAAGCCTGAATAAAATCTTAATGTTCTCCTTAATGTCCAGTTCAGCCAATGTTATTAAGTTAAAATTGTAAGCCTCATAAGGCAAATCGCATTCAGTTTTCATTACCCAACAAAAGTGTTCTATTTTTCGCTATTATTATTATTTATAATTTTTTACTATTATTTATTACTTTAAAATATTTTCTTATGTAAAAATTAAGAAATGTAGTCTGACTATTCGAATACTTCTGAAATAAAAAGCAGATTAATTCGTGAAAATTCTCACAGGGAAAAAGGAAGCATCTCAGATTAGGGAGAAGAATTTAGAACTGGCAAGAGCTCTAAAGCTCTCTGAAAGTCATATAATTCATATAAATTTATGAAAATATGTAGCCTATTATCTGATTTAGTGAAGAATCTTTCACTATAATTATAAAATATTGGGCATTCATGCAACACAGAAAGATGTAAACCTTTTGTTATTGTTATGAATTGTGTATTTAAATAGGTAATTTTAGAAGAATTTTAAGCCAAATTGCTGTATTTTTTTGTGTAACGTAGGGCGAGACAAATTTTAAGTGAAACGTATGCCGGAAAAGCAAGAATACAGGAGCAAATGCATTTAATATTGAGTAAATGGGTCTCTCAGTAATTTGGCGGGAAATCGCCAAAAGTCCCCAAATTTGGCGACATTTTGGTCCGGCCCTTGTGTCACTGTAATAAGTATTGTAACCGAATAAATGTAATTGACCGCTGTGTCAGCTGTAACCGTAATTCCACCCTCGTATTGCTTACCAGTAATTTCTAGAAGCAAAATGTACTACAAATATATCGGCGGCTGGTTGAAAACTATTCAAGCCTGAAGAGAGAGCATCTGCTCTCAGTTGCTTAGTTACTGCTGTTGCGAGTTGTAGTTTCTCGTGAGCTGAGATAAATCCGAGTTAGCTTTCTCTTTAGATATGCATTGCAATGTGTTTAACGTCCTTAGTAGTTTGAAGTGTAACTACTGATTATACTGTGTGATACTATGAACACTTGTATGAATATTTCTGTGGAACATTCCAGAGTTCTGATATGTTTCTTTTGATAAAAATAAATTTTATTAACCTATTATCGGACTTGTACATTCAATCTATTACGAACCCGAAAGCTTGCAACATTTTTTTTAACTTTCAGATTATATTATTTATTTAGGATATAAAATGTAAATTAATTAACAGTCACTAAATATATTTATGCAGAAGTAAATTCTGAATACATTTAGTAGCAAGATATACTAAATTCAAAAATTAAATTTTTCTATTATAATTATTTGCATCGGTTATAATGAAAATAAAGTAATAACACGTGTCTGTAATGCTATCTATCACCCACGAAACATTTTAAAAATTTTCTCCTTGATATGCTAAGTAAGGGATAGAATATTGCTCAGATAGAAGGTTTCAGATTTAAAAAAAAAGAAGGAATGAAAATATAAGCGAAAGAAATGAAGTTTACTAATTACAATTAACTAAACACTCCGATGGAGAGAAAAAAGTTCTGCCTCTCTGAATGTCGTTTTATGAAAGATTAATATATTTCCTACGAAAAAAGGTAGAAGTATAAAATCCACATTTCTTTTCTCTTTCTTAGTGATATGAAACATTATATTTTTTCTTCAGATGTACTGCTATTTTCTCCAGATTTACTAGTTTTATTTTTCATTTCGATTGGTTAATGCATTTTCAAATTGCATTCGGTTAAGAGTTTTCTAAATCTTGCCATGCGATAGCTGCAAAAAAACGAGTTTTAGGAGTTGTTTTATGTCATTGATTTTCTGAAGATCAAAGATTCATTTCTTATATATATACTGGGATATTTGCAGTCAGTGGCCATTGGAAAAAATGAAGCTTAGCAATCAGAGTCCGGAGTATTGTCGTTGGCGATTTTTTATATTTTACGTCTTAAAAAATTACGATGGCTTTGCTCTACGCGAACAGCAACCTCTAATTAACTTTCCGCAATTTCAGAACCTTCTTTCTAGACCAGTACTTTCCAGAACACTCTGGTCTGTTATGTAACGGCTACTATAAATAACTCTACGCTCCATTTTTCGTCAGATTGCTTTCTGCCATTTCCTGCTGTACGACCGTTTTGCTCTGTCTCTTCATCATTCCTTTGTTAAAAATATTTCTGACGGCGAGATTCTAAATTTAATAGCATTACTATTTAAAATCATTATCAGATATGCGATCTTCGCCTAAAGAAAAGTGAGCTGTCATTTTAATCGAATAAAGATGTGGAGTTTTTAAAGTGAAATTCTTTTGTCTTCAGTGCTGCTGTCTTCCACTTCACCAACGACAAAATCCGGACTCTGATTGCTAAACTTCATCTTTTCCAGTTCTCATTGACTGCAAATATCACAGTATAATTAAATAATCGGTAGGATTTTGCCTCGGAGTAACAAATCCGTAATCACCACTTGCACTTGGTATTTCCTCCTGTGCCACTGAAATTGGGAAACGTTTTAGAGCTATTTCAATCCATTCTGAACAAGTAAACACATACGCTGACCTTAAAAACTTTTGGACTGAAAACTTTTAATGGTCTCTAGCATATTATCTAAAAAATTATAGAAGTTCGTATTTTGCAATTATGTAAGTAATTATTTTGGTTAAAATTTCAGGATTTCGTATTTTTCAAAGTATTTCTGTTCATTTGCTTTAACGGTTTTTCTTTAAAAAGTCTTCTCTGTCGCTACGCCTTTTCTCCTTGAAGTAGGGGGATATGTAAGGAAAGTAAAGAATACATAAAAGATTAAATTACCAACATAAATTTCCCTTCTCAATTCTAAAAATAGTAACCTCTCTCTGCACTACGTCATTTCTAGGTTAATCCGTGCAATATGACGCTTACATTATTCTGATGATGCAAATGGAACTAAAACTCAAGCAACCAATAGTAATTTTACAGAAGTATTTACTGTCCAATCAAAGTGCATTGAGAATCAAACCTAACTCAGTCTGAATTAAGATTTCACCCTGAGCGCAATGCACTTGCTCGCTGCTTTTCAGCCTAGTTGGGCTGCTGTCTGCTGCTTTCTTCTTGCTGCAAAGTTATCAAAAATGTGAATCTCTTGAAATAGGCACAAATAATGTGCCATGTTGTTTGTGGCCGCAATATGTTTGCTGAAAATAAAATGAAGATTTAATCTGCCTCGAATGCAAAATTTCTTATTCAGTTTGGATCTGCATCTTAGCATTCTACGACATCAAAATTCCTGCTAGTCATAACTGCTAGTTAAACTTAAATTTATTTTTATTATCACATATATATATATATTTCAGTTATACTATATTTTTTTAGTGATTACAATCAAATTAAAAAAGTGATATTATGTTTGCAAAGTCCAAATGAGCACTTAAAAGCTGGCGTAAATGTAGCCTTCGCATGTGAAACGTGCGATCTAAAATTTAAACTAAAATTTAATAATGAAAATTATTTACACTTATACACGTGCAAAAGCACGGAAATAAAAATATATAATCAAAGACTATAATGAGCGCACTGTTTCTAACGCAAGCGAATTAATTAATTTGATGAAAACAACAGTTATTAGAAGTCCTCTATTAATATTCTTAAAAAGATGTTATTAACGTTTTTCTATATAGCAAACAAAAAATTTATAAATTCCTTTGTGATTAGATTAAAATTATTTTTTAATTGTCAGACTTACGGTGTTTTTTATTTTTCAGTCATCAGTGGTGCAGTTTCTTCAATCTCCTTAATTTCAAGTACAAAAAGTTCAGAAAAATTAAAAATAAATTTTCCTTATGAGATATTAATTTGAGTTTACTTTTAGTCTATAGGGTAAAAACGGGATATTTGTTTTCTTTTGAAAGGAAAATTAATATAGCAGGATTGTTAATTAATTTTTCTTTTAATTATTCTTATTGATTCTTATTTCAAATTATTTCTTTAACTAACAATGTAAACTCATAAAAGATATGTGAAACTTTATTAATATTAATCCATTAATTTTTTTGAAAATTTATGAAAGCCATTTTATGCATACTTTAAACATATTTGTCTCATTTAGATTTATTGTAGCTGAAAGAAATCTCTTCATTTTTCGACTTTAAATAACCAATAATGAAAGCACATTAATGTTGTTATTATTCGAGCTGTATTAATTAATGTTTCAAGAATTTGCCTTCCTTTGAATTGAAATTCAAAAATAAAAGTGGTCAAAATATGCTTCTTTTGTTAAAATATAAACTTAAAGTACAAAATTTCGGTCGAAAGCAAGTGAATACTTATCTAGCAATTTATATCTTATGAATTACTAGAGAGTATTCGCCTTCCCCTTTACTAATAATATGAGTATGATAAATTGTAACTGGAAATTTAAAAATAAAAATCAAACTTTTATTAATTTTTTGGGGTTTAGAAATAAAACTTATACATGTATATAATAAAATCCACCGCTTCTGGTGGGAGAAGAACTTAATGTAAATTAAATTTCTGAAAATTAAATAACGTCAAAGGTTCAAAAAACTAATATTTCAATTGAGAGCTAACATTAATATTAACCAGAAGAATTTTAAAAGGAACATACCAGTTTCCTTTTGCTTCCTGTAATCGCAGTTGCTAAGTTCAGCTAGAAACAGAATCATTGCAAAAAAGTGAGCATTGCTATCTAACTCTAATGCTCACTCTTTAGATGTCAAACTATAATATGCATTTTTCATGGGAATTAATAAACATAAGCGATAAAAATAAGCTTAAATTTGTTAGTTAAAGTAAATGTAGTTTAAAAGAAATTTCTAAACTACTTACGGCAAGAAATATTACATTACACAAATAAATTTAAATTAAAAAAGAGCGATTTTGTGTTACAAGATGTGAACTAAAGTCATGCTTCGGACGGGGGCTCTAGTCTTGACAGGACTAAGAGATCCCGTTGATTCGGAGGTTCATTCGGTCTTAGCAGGGACCGTACTTGTACTGTTGTGTGATAGATGGTTGATTTCTTGGCTGAGTCCTCATAGTCCAGTGACGGGACTGACAAAGTGGATAGAGCACCAAGCGTTTTTAATCGATGCCGATGGAATGGTGCCCAGAGGCAAAGATGTCTTAGTCTTGGCTTTTTTCTCTCTTATTTTATTTGTCAAAACATTATACAGTTCTGTCCCATGCTTTGTATAAAGCTGGGCGGGGACTGTGGGATCTGCGCAGCCTTGAACGAGGCCACTGGACCTTGGATAATTCAAACCCTAATATGGCAGGCCTCTTGTGGTACCCGGGACGATGGTCCAACTTCTAGCACTCTGTGTAGCCGTCAGGCTAACTTACATTTTGCTTATTTATTTTCAGTTCGATACTTTTGATTTACTCCATAAATGCTGCTAGTTCTGTAAGCATGAGCGATGCCTTCTGTTAAATTACTGAGAAAATGTCATTTACACCCTTTCCATGTAGCTGTTGTACTTACCACGACATAAAGAGAAGTGGCTTAAATCTTCCAGAGTCTCCTGCAGTTTATTATACCAAACAGGGTGAGACCTTATAACTTCTTCAAATAATTTATGTGTTAACTCCTTACACAATAGTGTTTGACTACTTCATCACAAATGCGTAAGACGGAAAAAGAGCTAAGAATATGAGGTATTTTATTATGCAAAGTTTAGTTGCCTGATTTTTCAATGACTCCTTGTTCCACTGAATTAGTCCTTTACTAAACAGAAAATATATTTGAGCAGAAATAAATATATGCAACCAACATTTTTTGTAAAAGGTTACTAGCGAAAATATGAAAAGTGTAACTTAATTCCAAAAGAACTGCTTTTTATAGTACATGGTATTGTTGCAGGTTGAGCTTTGGAGGTTGACAAGATAAATTGATTATTATGTAAATGTAATTAGTAGTGGTAAGTTAATGTGAATAAATATCATTAGCAGAAAATGCTCGCAGACGTCTTTTCATGCACTCAAAATTTGAAGCAGATATACTAAGAGCATCTTTGGACACTTTCGGTACTTCAGTTTGCCAAGCATGTCTGTATTGCTTAGGTACGCTCTTTCTTTCAGTATTTACGAAAGATTTTATAAATTCTTTCTTCGAGTGTACAAATCATCCAGGTTTAGCAAAATTTCTTCGGAAATATTTGAACTGAAGATTAGTGGTTGTGTTGTTAACAGAAGGGTTGTGGTTACTAAATTAATTGATGGTTATTTTAAGGCCAAAATATAGCATTGCGAATCCCCATCGGCAGTCCGTTTTAGGTGTTATCTAATACGCTATAAAAGTACTCAGTTGATGCATCAATCAACTGGTTAGCTGCACATCCACCGATCAAAGCCTTTTTCATGGTTATTTTATTTTACATATACTTTGGTATTTAAAATTATCATTCATAAAGACGATGATGAATAAATTATGATAATTTTGTTAATTTAGCATTTATAGCATGAAAAATATATAAATATAAACCGAAAATTCGAATATGAAATCAGAAGCCACAAAACTGTGATATAAAACAAATAAAGCTTTAGAAAGTCTGAATATTTTGAAATCGTCTACATATTACAGAAAATGTAATCAGACTCGCCTCCTCTAGCCCACAATAGGCTGATTAATTATAAGTTTAAAGTGATTCTTATCTTGTATTAATATTGTTACGTTTTTTTTACGATTTCGTGGGTTTGGAGTGATTAACAACCCTTCATGAAGAATACAAACACAATTTATTAACCAGTATTACTCAGGACGGCGGCTTCTAAAATATATCCACAGTCGTTGAAAAATTGCGACAAACACGCTGAAACAATCAGCAACACAACCTTCAGGCTATCAGGCTATAACAATGAAGACAGAGCACTAGAGTTCAGCTTCCGTGTCGATTCGGCCGCTCTTAAGCTAATCTCTGAATTCAAAGCACTACTACTACCGGACTCAACATACTCCGCATAAAGGCAGGGTATATGCAGCTTTTGTCCTGCCTTCGAGACCCGGTTCATTCGTTCTCGAAACTCAACGCACTTTTGAGACTCTCTACACTACAACTTGCGATGCACACGATAGTGTCAACGATTCATGCTCTCGATGCACCAGCTCGCAATATACTCGGTACTAGACTGCTACTTCGTATACAAGCAGGGTTTATATAGATTTTAACCTGTCTTCGAGAACATTCTGGGCCTAACCGGTAAGAATTCCTTTTAGAGTGTTTTCCACTACGGCATATCACAAATTTGTAGCCAAATGGGCGATTTCGAGCCAAATATAGCATCCTTTCCTTCCCTTGCCATTTTCTGGCAACCAAACCTCTTCTCGGGGAAGCTATCTTACAAGAGCTGGACATTCCGTAACAATATTATCTTCAAGGTAGTGATATTTCTAAGAGGATAATTTCATTATTCAGCAACTTTCTCAAGAAAATCGAATAAATTCTTAACGAGTCCCAAGTCTCTAGGATTTTGTTGGAAGGTTTATCAGTTCAATATTTTTGGTTTAAAGAAATTCATCAATAATTTTTGCGGAAGGTGGGCATAAATTGGTGTATACAAAACATTATTCAGAACCATATGATTTCTAAAAATTTGGAGTAATATCTAAGTCCAAAAGACTACCCGAGTGGAATTATATGTTAAACGTAGTCTCAACTTGTCATTCAAAGATATCATACTATGCTCGAATCATGCTATAGATTCAAGCTCTGAAGGTCTTTGTTCTGGTTCCGGCGAACCTTCTTTCGTTGTGAGATTAATGAAGCGCAAGCCTTTGATCTGTGCAATAAAGGTCTTTCTTGTTAGATATCAATAAACATATTTAGTAGAGGCACATTTAAGCTGAGCTCCCAGCAATCAAAGTTCCGTTATAACGACAGTAGGTATGGGCTGAAGTCAATAATAGTAGTATAGTCACAGGGAAACAATGGCCCATACAGTAGGTATGGGCCATTGTTTCCCTGTGACTTTGTCCCAGTTTCCTAGTTCCTAGACTCCATTTTCAGCTTAAGGGACTTTTAATTTCTTCCAGAAGCAGTTTATCACGAAACATTCAACCACCTTGTTATTTTCATGACTGTCTAATTTGCTCGTACTCTGCCTATCACAAATGTTCAGGACTAAGCACCGTTAGAGAATTGTTCACTGAGAAATAATCTTCATTTGTTAAGTGAAGACTATTCCTGCATAAATATTTACTAACAGTGTTTATAAATATAATAAATGATATATTTTAAGAACAGAAGTTTGCTGTCTCAATTTTCATTACATTTTCTCTCGAATTTAAGGAATGTGTATATTTATTTAAAAGCTAACACAATTAAAGGCTTTCGATATGTATTGAGTGAATTTACTTAAATGAATGTGTTGCAGTCTTTCAGTATACAATGAATACTTTAGCGAATTCAATAAAGAATTATTTTCCGTTACACATTTGGAAATAAACTGTAATCTGTATGTATACGAAAGTTACTTCTGACAATATTTGAGAAACAGGAATCGTAATTACTCTCTAGCATACAATTACTACCTTATCCAATATGTATTTAAAATACTTCATAATAACTAGCTGCTTAATTTTTTTCCTGTTAGAATTATACTTAATTGCTTACGAAAATTTATTTAAGCTTTAAATATTTGTGCATGGTTTACATTTTAAGAAATGTTAATTTTTGCTCAAGAAAATGGGTGAAAAAAGTCAAATGTTAAATGCAGGCTTAAAAGAAATTTAATATCTGTTTCTGTATGATACTGAAAGTATAAAGAAGAGTCTGTTTTTCTTGCCTATACTTATTTCAGTTTACTGAAACGAATGAAGCTGCTATCATGCTCTGTGAAACTGGAATTAAATTATCTAAATTGCATATTAAGGACAGATAACAACGCAGACGGTTTCATCTTCTTACATTAATTCATTCTCCTCTTCGTTTCATTTAACCTCAACTCCTTATTTCTAATTGAGACTAACTGACGTCATGCACATTTTTATTGCTGATTTCATCATGTTATGCTCATTTATTTAATGCTGATTTTATGACACTATGCTAATTTTTTGCAGTAAGTTTTGATTCTGATAACTTTAAATAAGGTTTAAGATGGTTTAAAATTTAGATGCCTTGATATAATTTTAATTAATGTCATATAGTAATCAGTAGATGAAAATTATTGAGTCTCCTATTATTATGAATAAGCTCACATTGACATCAACTATAGATTTTCATGTTCAGTTTCATTATAACGATTTATATTTGGATGCTACAGAGTGTGTGCACATTGTTTTGTTGATTAGCAGTCTACTTTTGTTTCTTAGAAAGTAAAAGTCGCTCCAAGGATTTCAAATAAATATTGTCTATTTAATGCTAATCTACATTAATATACCTTTGATATCAACAAGCAAAAATCAATGGAAAAGTAGTAATTTTGGACAAGTGTTGAAACGCGTCCAAAACAAAAACGCTTGAAATAAGATGAAAAAAGTTTTATCCGTGTTTTCCTGCGATTTCTGTGCAGTTGTCATACTTTTACTCAGAGATCTGAAGGCGCATATTAAGTAGAAATTGAATAAAAATGTACGCCAGTAAACTAACATGTAAATAAAATAAATTTTGATGAACTTCTGGGGAAAGTATATGAAAAGTATCAAGTGGCACTCCATAGCATTTATAATCTAAGGTTAATTTTGCTTAGTCCTAGTTTTGGAATACTTACGCAGCGCATAGATGTTTAGAGGAAAACAGCAGAGATATCAGCTGTCATGAACAAAGAATAAAACATTGTGCTATTTACCTTGCTTTCACAAGAAAACGAGCGTGGTTTACTAAACTGGTATGCTAATCGCGATATTAGAAAACCATAAGGGAATGGCCTTAATTCCTTATATCTCAGTTACTTAAAGGATGATTTAAGAAAAAGATGATCTTCAAGTAACCAATCCAAGCTACTGATAAATCATTGTTCAAGGCGTCTAGTTCGAGACTATTGAAAAAAATGTAAGGAGCTTTGGGGAGCAGAATTTTGAAACAATCTGCAATATCTTTGTCAGAAATCAAATTGCATTGACTGTTCTGACCCACTGAGTATAACTACTTACCAATTAAAACGACATTTCTCCCAGTGACTCGTCATACCCAGACAGTGGTCAGAATATCTAGCTAGAAACTGGGGGACAGGTTTCAAATCCAAGGGAAGGACGGTCATGTTTTCAGTACTTTCTGATCCTGGAAACTTATGATAATCTTAACGGAAAACATTAATATCGACCTTAAAGGACTAAAATGTAGTAGGCGATAATTTTTCAAAGACTTAATTGACTCAGTATCGACTCATCGCTCCAGCCTTTCTTTAATTTGAATGAAATTGTAAGGAATTAAAGACAAAAATTCTATGGATGCTTCTAATACATTTGATATTACATTGTCCAACCAGGACTTAGGTTTAATTCCAGAGAAGAGTATGATCGCTTTCTCAAAATTCCTAATTTCAAAAGCTTTAATGACGCTGCGAGAATAGTAAAATTTAGTTTCATATTTACACCGCATACTACGAATAATTTGCCTTTGAGGAATTACTTTCACGCCTCTCGTAATTAATTTACATCTTTTTGTTGCCCTGGATTGGCAACAGGCTTTGGATTTGTCGTCCATGGAATTCGATCGCTAGAATGTAACAAACCTATAACTGTTTTAATACTTATTTTTAATTTAAATATGTTATCGCATTGTTATTAGGTGTTTATGTATGCATATTTAATTATTGTATGTTTACAATTTGTTTTGCATAGACTGGGAATAGTTTAATTCATTTAATAAATTATTTCAAAACGTAACTTCTCACTCAACTTCGACGCCATTTGATTAATGGCTAGTAAACAGGAGGTAAATGTTTTAATTTTAAATTCTTTTTAGTAAATTAAAATTTCTTAAAGAACGAAGATTTGGAAAAATAGGTATTTTACTGAATGCTGCTCAATTCTTACACTCAGATAATTTGCACTCTAGTAGTATTATAAATTTTTATCAGCTATGTAACATGAAATAGCTTTAATAAGAGCTGTAATAGCTTGAAACTCATTTCCGGCAAAATACCTGTTTAGCAATTCATTTCGAATAATATTTGCGAGAAATGTTTACCTAATATATTTCTCCAAACTTGTGTAATGTTTGCACATTCCGTGATACAAAGAAACTGTAAAACTATCTTACATTCCTGAATGACATACTTGTTAATTTCGTTCGCAAATGTATCCCAAGTTTAATAACGGTTGAAACATTTTTGTTATTACAGCTTCTGCCTTATTATCGCTTCGTCTACCTATCCAAGGCGCAGCAATTATGAACTCAAAAATTCATTCGTCTCCAGTTCACGCTTTTCCACTTCTAGGCACTTTCTTCATAGATACAAAGCGAGAATATATGAAGTAGTTCGTGCTCAATCGCATTATCATCACAATCAACCAGGAAAAGGAATTGCGTGTTATTTTATTGTTCCTACTCTCGCAAATTGGTACCGACTCAGATTCCTTTCTTTATTCTTGAAGGAAAAGTGCCGTTACAGTTACAGAAACTTCCCTGCCTGCTTTTCGTCTCTCAAAATCGCCTTTTGAGCATCTATTTTGCTTTAATAGCTCTTCTCTTTTCCAAGTTATTATTCCTTAGCATCCAGGATGAATATACTACAGTCGAGAATTCAGAGCAAATATACTACTTATGATGGTCGAAAAGGAAGAAATACCAATAAAATTTTAAGTAAGGCAGTTCTTGAAGTATGTAATTTCGAGATAAAGAATCTTTTCTTCAAATGTCGTCTATAAGTGGAAAGAATTAGAGCTCGAGTGAATTGGATGGAAGAATTTTGCTTTTCATGGAAATAGTTTTCGATTTCAAGGGTTTTACTGTCTTTGCTTCCATTGGTTTTACTGCCTTCAGTTTTCCTCTAAATAAGATACGAAAATCGCATCGCTAAATCGTTTTAAAGTAGATTGAATCGATGACTCACAAAACGATTCATCCTTTTTTTTTACGCTAGCAGAAATATGAAGAGATAATAGATGCAATAATAAAAAATAAACAGCTAATGAAATTAATGAACTTTTCTTAAGAAAAACAATAAAAAGTAGTTTGTTTATTAAATTTTGAAACACAATTAATAAAAGGGAGCATATTAAAAGTATTTAATTTAAAAGTACGTTAGGAAGTACACTTTTCTCAGTTTTTTTATTTTTCTTATTTGGTTTATAAATATCTTGTTTTTGCGTGAATCATCTCCTTCAATGCTTACACACGTAAATATATATATATAATATTTATGAAACTTGCTGCACTCGAATTTTGAAACAAGAAGAAGGTCACTATCTACATAAGATTTCTCAAAAACCTGTCCATGGAGTCCGCAGTCTTTATATACGGATATTTTACGCCAATTTAACGAATTTCTAATTAAAAACTCAGCGATTTAAAATCCTTGAGGCAAATCGTAAGATCTATATGTTTCAAATTTGATCCGAAAACTGGGCGATAGAAATAAATGTATTCCCGCTCGCTAAAACGCAGTTATATTATTTGCCTCGAACTTAATAAACAAACTAGGCTATATAAAGAAATGCGTTTCCACTGCCCAAACTGAAATATTTAATCGCTCAGCAAAGCGTCAAACATTTATTTTTTTGCGTATAACATGCGTGCTATTGCACAACACGCATTTTCTTTGCTTTTTGAAAGGGAATATGTAATAGTCGTCACGAGGTATTACATTCGTTCTGAAATCAAGTATGCTACCAAGACGAAAATAGATTGCTGGATAAAGCACGAAAAAAAGGCACGTATCTCAAAGAAAGAAAAAGGCATCACGAGTTTCAGAAACAAAAGAGTAACGGAAAGCAAGACTGGAAAACTTTCGAGTTTGCAACTACTCAACCCCGTTCGTATGAAACAAACGAGCAAAGGGAAGCAGGACTGGGAAACTTTCGAGTACGCGCTACTCGATCCTGACGAACACTGCAAGCTGATTTTGATTTAAATCTCAGTGCATTTCATTACGATTCTAATTATGATTACTATCTTCATCTAAGTGTGGTCGTTGGAAAGATTGATAAATTATGCAGGCATTGCAGAGCCTTCAAATTTAAGAATGAAAAAACACCAGGAATGTGCTGCGTGGGTGGAAAAGTGAATTGCCGGAATTAAACTAACCATCCGAGTTATTATCAACCTTGGTATCAGACGACACAAAACAATCGAAATATGCAAAATGAGCATTAAAAAAAAAGTCATAACAGAATTAAAGCGCAAACACTTTCTTTAAGTAGCATTCCAACGCATACTGGGTAACAGCAAGTGCATTATAAAGGAAAGGTAATCACTTATTACTCTTCACTTTATGTTTATTTCCACATGATGTTATTTTCACTTGATGTTTATTTTCCCATATGACACTCAAGCGCTATTAGCATTTTCGACTTACATGTAGAATAGAACAATGATCCAGTAATAAATACCGTTGACACGTGCTCAGTGCAAAATAAAACTCAAATGATGGATAGCAACCGACCGGTGCTTTAGCGGTAAACGCCGCTGAGCACTGGTAGTTTGGTCCGGAGTTCGAGTTCCGAGGAACGGGCTGGCTGCATGGGCGTGTTCGCGGTTTTCGCCATGTGTAAAGTGGATATAAGCCAGTTTCCCTTAAAAAGGTCTCCACAGGGCATCCTTTCATTTCCGTGTAGCGCCTAAGGGTGGAGCACGTAATGCGTAAAAACTGGTGGATAACAGAAATAAACGAACCGAAAGAACTATTTTCATAGACGTTCTAGTGGCCCTTACAATTAATGCGCATGCGCCGCTGCGAAACATTCTCCTCTCTCTGAGACCAAATGACGACAATATTCGCATGCTATATTCTTATTCACTCTCATTGAAATTAACTATTTCAAAACCGTTAATATAAAGGATGCAAATATAAATTCAGTGCAACAAAATACTAACAATAACAAATTATAATACTGAATAGTATGAACTTAAATCACATACAGAGTTCTTCAGAAATTAATTACTAACAACTGCTTAAAATTTAGCAACTATTAAGTATTTATAACATGCATACAAAAATCATTTCGCAGGAAATAGGCAAATATCTCAAACATTTCATTTTAAAGTATTTTGATTAGACAATCTTACTACCTTCACCCTGTTATCCCTAATGTGGAACACCTCAGCTATTCTCCAACTAGCGACTTGGTTGGGGTTAAATTTTCATCTTTTATTAACACAAGAATTACCAACTGAACGTTGTTTTTAAAAAAAATTTCACTGATGACGCTTTTTTAAACTATTAAGGTTATAACGTTTCTACAATATCCAGATTTTATATGTGTACTTAATAATGTTTTGCTACTTAGAAAGTCTACTTTCATTTCTATTTTCGCCCTCCTTGTAACATGACTTCGTGGAGTAACGGTAGCACTCTCGGCGCGTATACGTTCGAGCCCCTGCGAAGGCATTGCACATTCTTCACTTTATTGCATCGAAATAATCAATGGCTCTACAGTGCCAAACAAATGGTGGAAGGTAATTCGTCCCCACCAGAATCTGGTTACTGACTCCTTAATCCCCAGTCTTACTTTAAAAGGGGAAGTATGTAAGGTATTTCCTCCCTCCTTCCACCATGCCTTCTTGGTGCAACGGTAGCACACCCGGCACGTGTTAAAAGGGCCAGGCTCTAGTTCTGGCGAGGGCATTGCAGCATGAAAACAAATACCTGATAATCCTAAAATGTATAAATCTGGTTCAGTAAGGGTTATCAAAGGTCTATTGACCAAAAAGGGCCTGGGAACAAAGTTTCAAAGTTTTTATCACGAGCTGAAACATAAATGAGATGTCTTGAGTTAAAAACCTTCTGTTTCTATGAAAATAGTTACGAATTCTACCAAAGCTACGCACTGATTACCAATAATGCTTTTCAAATGGCTCTTTAACGATTCCTCCTCCGTTATGCAAATTTGAGTAGCAAGCAAATGAGTAAAAAGTATTCCTAACCGCAGTTGAGTGTTTAGATCAACGATCGACTATGCTTTGCTCTTAAAAAGCTGCTTCTCGAGAAGGATGTGGATTTTTGTACTTTTGGCACAAAACCTGTCAAGGTTATCTGCGGCAGACACATGGTAACAGTGCAATTAGTCATTTGTAAAATCTTCTATCTTAGGTAAAAAGTGACTAAAAACCGATTAAAATCTACAATAAAAGCTAACAAATTAAAGTCTATCATAAAAGCCAATATCTTTTAAAAACAGAAACAGATTACGATGATGAATTTTTCCAATTAAATTTCTTAAATCCAATTCTGAACAACTGAAGTGTTTTAGTCGAAAATAATTAAAACTCTGGCATTCTACCAAGATATGACGCACTGTCAGATTTGCATTACAGTTTGGGCAGCGGGGATTCTCTTTTAATTTCAGGAGATACTCATGAGTCAGGCGACAATGGCCAATTCTTAGTTGAGTCAAGAGAACATCTTCCCTTCTATTAGCCGTACACGGCCAATATTCAATGGTGGGTTTCCCCTGAAATTCCCCTGAAATTTGGTGACCTGGAAGGAAGGAATTTCTCCTCTATACCCTCAGCACTGTAACAGCCCAATAATTTCTCATCTAGACATTTAACCAAATTTTTTCATTTTTTTTATTTCTTTATTAGTTCCAATAAATGTTTTAGAATTACTACTCATTATTCTGGCACATTTTCCCCTCCTAAAGAAAGAACGTTTTAGAATTACAATATAAGAATGGCTAGTTATGAAGTGCATGACTTTTGTGCTCATACACTCACGTTTGTGAAAATTGCAACACCATGAAGGACTTACGCGAGTGAGCTGAAATTTTCAGGAAATGCAAAGTAGCGCATGATATGCAAATGATTAGAATTGCAAATCCGTAGCGCATGCGTATGCTGAGCAGCGCCCTCTGAACGGCTGATGGATCCGAATAAATAGACGGCTGTAGCGAGGCGTGTATGGTTATCGGTGGTTAACTGCTAGTGGTAAACGTTAACTCAATCTGTACTTATGCCTCGTCGACGAAAGAGAGCGAGATTTGAACAACTTACAGAGTTTGAACGAGGGAGAATCATCGGCCTTCGTGAAGCTGGATTGTCGTATCGTGCAGTAGCCTCTCGTGTGCAGCGTAACAGCAGCACAGTGATGCGCGTTTGGAAGCAGTGGACGGACGAGTGTCGGACAACTCGGAAATCCGGGAGTGGACCCCGAAATGTGACGTCAGCTCGCGATGATAGACACCTGGTCCGCATGGCGCGGACGGACCGTACAGCTTCCTCTAGACAATTGGCAGCACTGTGGTCAATAGCTACAGGTGTTTCATTGTGTGCTTCATCAATTCGTAGACGTCTGCTGCAGTGTGGACTGCGCGCACGGACTCCTTTATACAGGATCCCCCTAACGCACGACCATCGCCGCCTGCGGCTACAATGGGCCAATCAGCATAGAGACTGGCGTGCTGATTGGCAGCATGTCGTGTTTTCTGACGAATCCCGCTTTAATTTGTGGTACCATGATGGCCGCATTCGTGTCAGACGCTATGCCGGTGAACGCCACCTTCCGGAGTGCATTATCGAACGCCACAGTGGACGAACACCCGGAGTTATGGTCTGGGGCGCCATAGCATATCATAGACGATCTCAATTGCTACGAATTGTGGGCAATCTGAACAGCAACCGGTATATCCGTGAAGTTCTACAGCCCGAAGCTGTTCCCTTCCTTCAAAGCTTGCCAGGCGCTGTATTTCAACAGGACAATGCCCGCCCTCATACTGCTCGGATTGTTAAATCCTTCTTTGCAGCGCAGCAGGTACAGCTTCTTCCTTGGCCTGCGTGTTCCCCGGATATGTCGCCAATTGAACATGTGTGGGATGTCATTGGTCGGCGTCTTGCTCGTGATCCTCGTCCTGTTGCGTCTGCAGACGAACTTTGGGTACGCGTACAAACGATATGGAATGCTCTTCCTCAGTCAGACATTCAAACTTTGTTTGACTCCATGCCACGTCGTGTAGCAGCACTTATTGCGGCGCGTGGTGGCCACACAAAATACTGATTCTGATCTCTTGTTCTTGTTTGTTTGCTTTGAACATTTAATCATTTATTTGTACCACTACCACTCAACTGTGTATTAAATTGCATTCAATTATGACGATTCCTTCTTGGTGTTGCAATTTTCACAAACGTGAGTGTATATACGTTCACTACGAAATAAATTTTATTCAAAACTTCCTTATGCCTATGCTTAAATTTTATAGCAAACTGGCCGAAGAATGTAGTATTAAATGGATAAGCTGGTGTAACGCTCTGTTTGAGTAACTCAGCCATTAATTGCTGAATTGTGACTAGTTTCTTCTGAAGCTTGTCAGACATTTGTAAATGATATTTTTACTGTAGGTTCTGCTATTAAATGGCCAAAACATTTATCGTACCTGATGTAAGAGAGATTGGGATCCAAATACTGAATGGGACAATGGTCCACCCACTCTAAGTACTCCAATGATATTAGGAAATACATTCAGGGATGCTAAAATACTTTGATGATTTTTTAACACATTTATCCCTTTTTAACTGATTTATTTTTTACCAGTTCACGTTTCTGAGCTTTCAACAAAATCCAAACCTTGGCTAATTTTAATCTCTTCCAAAGAAAGTACTGTATGACCCCTTGCTTTGGGACTTTTGCCATTACGAATAAATCTGAAAGGGAAACCTTCAATGTAAAAAGGTTTAGCATAATTAGCTGCCAGATGCAGAATATCATTAAACATATTTGCAGTAAATGCACGCTAAGTCAAAATCCTATGCCGTTCGTTATCCATTTTAAGTTCATTTAGATAAACCTCTTCGGCAAGCTCAGTTGGAACATCGTATAGTGAAATCTCGGGATATGTCAGCAAGTCACAGCATGTCCGTTATTTGGAATTGTTCACAAGAAAGTCAGAACACTACGAGTCAGAATATCTGCTGAATTATTTTTCGTTCGACAACAGAACGAGTTTCTTCGCTGTGTTAACTTTTTAATTTCGTTAACTTAGTTGGCGATGAAGGATTTCTCTTGGTGCTGGCATCCTTAATCTGGCATAATACGATTTTTGTATCTGTCCAATAACACCACTGTCGAGGATTTTTTTTTTATCAAACCCCCTTTTCATCTCAGAACCTAGATGCGCTGCTAATAATGTTCCAAGTAATCCAAAACGAGATAACACAAGTCTTTTAACAGGTACAGCACGACATTTCAATGGAACAAAAGTTACAGAAATTTACTCTTAATTACATAGTTTACATAAAATCTGTACCATGCGTCCTTCTACAGGCATCTCAGAATCAATGGATCTCTGTAGAATCGGTTTCGAAATTCAGAATACATCTAAGAACTGTAATTACACTCATTTCATCATTTTGCCCACTCTTGAGTGATTCCTATAGGACATTCATGATTCCATGTCAATTTTCGAATGCAAAGCTCTTCTAGTTAGAAATTTCAGTCTAACAGTGAACGGAGTTAATAACCTTAAGGGGTCAAATATTGAATCTGCCATTTTTAAAATGTATCATTTCGTACTTCTTTTAATTTAAAAAATTCTATCAAACTAGTGGTGCCTATGCCCAAACTGTCTCGATTAGTATCCCAAAAGACATACCTAGGACCTTAAGTGTCTCCTTTTGAGTCCTCGATTTACGTGGATGGATGGGCTGAAAAGCCCTTCTTCTGCCGATCTTTTCATCAATTCAGGATAATTAAAACCCATTTACGCAAGTTTATATTTACTTCACTCATAATTTGTTTAGCTTTACGCCATAAGTTTAGAATGTCCTCTACACTGTCTCATCCTGTAATAAAGTCCTCGACATAAGTATACAATAATTCAGTATTTCAAATGCATCTGGCTGTTCATGGGGATATTTTCGTACAGTTCTTTAGTTGTTACAGCCGATAAGTACGGACTCGAATTATAGCTCCGAAACTTACACTCTTGAATCTGTATTTATCGCCAATTTGAGATCATTTAACTTGTGTTTTCCACAAAGAGGAATCTCACTATATCTTCACCCTTTCCCACCAAACAAATCTACAGAAATGTCTTTTCCTCATCCGCTGAAATAGCAACTTCAGCTAATCGGAAATTAATTAGCAAATGGAACATGTTACAATTTAAATGTTCTCCCATTCAGAGATAATCGTTCAGCCATAACTGTCCCTACTGACGTGAGCTGCCGTTGAAGACAGTGGTTTCTCTAAATACCGATTGATGTGGTAGGTAAAAGACCTGATCTACTGAGAGTATACTTTTATCTAATATTTTCTCAATAATACCTTGCTCAAGATAATTATACATTGTAGAAAACCATGTTTTATCATAATTCATTCGCTTTGCAAGAGTATTTAAACTGTTTTTTTGCTATGCTATATTTATTAGCTAATTAATTCCGTCCCTCTCGCAAGATACACTAACCTCGTTACGACCAGCTGTAAAACTAACTGTCTCATTAAACATTTCCAATGTCTTGTCTTCTTCATTGCAATAAGTTTCGTCTTTAACTCCTAATGATTCTAGTTCGAAAAATACATTTTAAAACCCTCTGTGAATTATCATTAATTAACCAACAGTACGATAAATTACATCAATATGAATCATTTGTATTTTCACTAATTATATATCCAAATAACCATTTTTTTATATCAAACCTATTTGAAAAACGTAAATTTTCTCAATTTCTAACGTATCATAGAAAATTTCTGGGATGAGCAACAAGTTTATTTTCTCCAGTTTATAAAAATCGGGATCCGCTGAATTTACCCTTTCGGGAAACTTAAGGCTACTAACACCGAAAACCACTGAGGGAGTTAAACCTTATTTTCCAAAACTACAAGGAAAATATAATTTCCTTATATACGTCTGTTCATGACTGTAAATAAGAGCAACTGTTTTCTTTTTATCATAGTTGAAGATCTGATATACCGCAAACCGAAATTTTTGACTTTTAGCTTTTTAATTGTGCTCGCTAATTCCATGTCCCAAAAACAACGAACACTTTCACTGTCAGTTAATGTCTTCACTATAATTACGTTTTCTTCATGAGTCTTAATAAATACAAAGGCAGTGCACAAAATTATTTAATTTCCACTATTAGTACCCGTAGCTGCTGTAAAAGTTTTGTTTTGATTTTTAGCATGATTTTTTTATTTTAGGTGCATTTATTTAATGTAGTAATTGGAAGGGCAATTTCTCACACTGTGTAAATTAAAACAAAATAACATAAGTGTTGTTTTTGACAAATTATTATCGTATGTTCCCGCTTAATTTTTTTTAATTTAGGACAATTAAAAATCTTGTCATTGCTCAATTTGCATAATCTACATGAATTCTGTGTATATTTTTCATTGGTATTGGAAACGACAGCTAAAATTCTATGTGTATTTTTGGGGGTATTATTCTAAAGCGTTCAGTGTTCTTGTATGATCTTTGAGAAGTTCTATCAGCTAAATTAGGGAAATTCTCTTTTTCTAATATTCTCTTCCACCAGATTCTGGTGTTGGGATTTAATTTTTGCCCTAAATTATATGCAAATATATTAAAAGTAAACCTTTTAATACTTTGGTTTAAGACTTTTAATGACCTCACGCATTCCTTTGTAATATTAATCAAGTTAAATATTTCTGACGCAGCCTCATTTTGCATAACCCGCATATCTGCATATTCATAAACCTTTTAAGATGAAAATGTACTTGTTTCCGGTGATTTGAAAAACTGTCTTCTAGTAAAGAAAATACTGACTTAGAATCAATTATGGATATCGACTGCACAATATGATAAGGACTTCTTTACGGTAGATTTTAAGTACTACTGCATATGTAAAATCAGGATTTGAATCAACGGAAGTTAACAGACATCATTAAAAGAACACCACTCATTCAAATTACTCGAAAATGTTGGCAAAGTAATTTTACTTGAACACTGTTCTCAGTGTTCGTGACTGTACAAAAGGGCGACTCTCATTTATATTCCAATAGCAAATTTGGCTAATTTACGATTTAATTCCAAATCTACATTTAAGCATATGTCGTCACTCTGTTCTTTCTCTTTTGTATAAGATGCAGAGTTTTCATTTTCCGCCAGTGGCCGAGTGGTCAAGCAGCTGAACACTGGTAGCTGGGTCCTGGACGAACTTCGCAAACGGGCTGGCTGCATGGGCGTTTTCGTAGTTTTCCCCATGCATATACGAGCCAGTTTCCTTAGAAAGCCCTCCATGAAGGCATCCGTTATCTTAGGCAGAAAGCCCTCGAATGCTTTGCCGTAATCATATAAACTAAACCAGAGCAAACCGTTATTTTCATCGGTCCATAACAAATAGTCAATGACAAACGACAACAAACTATGAATCAAAATTTAAAATTATCTGTCTCAAGCACTTTAAATTTACTTTTTGGTATTTTAAGTTATTTTGTTGGACATTTTCGTCCGTTATGTTTTTTTTTATCTTCAATTCGTTAATTGCGTTTTTGACGCACGTTTCTTTGCCAAAATCCCTCTCTGTGACATTTCGAATTAACAAGAGTCGTTAAATACACTCATGTCCATAAATTAAGGATAATTCAGAGTCACGCGGAAATCGAACACTAAAATAAATATATCACCTGTAAAATCACTACACACATCTTCAAGAATCATATGCAAATTTCAGGAAGTAACCAGATGACACCAATGGTACGTCACAATGACGAGAGTATAAGAGAGTGATACATAAGAAATACAGGCAAAAAAGTAAAATTGTTCGCAGGCGCTTTATAAGCATTTCAGTGCAATAACCGCATTTGGATGATTTTTTACGTGGTAGAATTATCGGCCGTCTGAAATGTGGGCGTACCCAACTGGAAGTATCAGACGAACTTGGAATTGCCCAGAGTGTCATCTCCAGACTTTGACAACGATTTCAAGATGATGGTAATGTGAATAGACGTTACAGCACAGGTCGCCCCAGAGTTACAACGCCGAATGAGGACCGGTATTTGGCAGCTACTGCCAAAAGAAAAAAACGGAGCACAGCCTCAGACCTGTCTCGTCAGCTCTCTTCAGACACTGGTAGACAATTTCAAGGCAGACCGTGTACAGACGCTTAGGGCAGATTGGTATATATGCTCGTAGACCTGCCAGATGCGTTCCACTTACTGCAACTTATTGTCGCCTGCGGTTAGCCTGGAGTAGAGAGCATGCATTGTGGACACCGCAACAGTGGGCTTGTGTGATGTTTTTCGAAGAGTCCAGGTTTAGCTTGCAGTCTAATTCTCGCTGGACTTTCATATGGAGAGCTCCAGGTACCCGTTACCACCAAGAAAATATCATTGAACGACACCGTTACAGTGGTGCAGGAGAGCACGTTTGTGGTGGAATTATTCTGTGTTCCAGAACTGACCTGCATGTTCAAATTGGAACCATGACAAGCCAAATCTATCGGGACGTCATTCTGAAACAACATGTACGTTTGTTTCGGGGCACCATGGTTGCACAATTTGTGATTATGGATGACAACGCCCGTCCTCACCGTGCAAACATCGTAAGCGAATGCCTTCAATCGGAGGATATCACCCGTATGGACTAGCCAGCATTCTCACCGGATTTGAATCCAGTAGAGCACGTGTGGGACATGCTTTGCCGAAGAGTTACAGCCCGTCAACCTCCTCCTACATGGCTACCGGAACTTCGGAGAGCATTGCTTTTTGAGTGGTGTAGTATCCCCCATCAGATCGATAATTTGATACTCAGCCTGTCTAGGCATTGTACGGACTGTATTGCATCGTCTGGGAGACATACAATGTATTAACAATTATACCAACACTGTAATATTGGTTTTTTGTAAATAGGTATTTTTTGTAATTTGCTCCAGGGAGAAAAAATCGCTAATTTTTTTAATAATATCAAACATACAGCCTCGTTTTTTGCTCTTTACCTTTTGTTTAATAAATGAGCTTTACAAATAAGTCAAATTTGTTTTGCTTCTAACTCTTCCATTGCCGGATTTTGCATTATCTTTAATTTATGGACATGAGTGTAAATAAAATACTTTTATATAAGGGTACTTAACATTCTTGCTTCTTTAGAACTTAAATCTGGAACTACTATCTTAACACTAATAATCTATTCTTAATCCTTCTTTTGAACCTTGAAAAGAATGTCATGGTTGCTTCATATTTTTTAAATTTTATTTTCAGTCCTGCTCTGGTAGGACAACATGAACTGAATCAACCCCGTCGAAGTCTAAATACCATAAACAGGCGTTATTATCAAAGCGTATTCAAATTCTCAATCACATACACAGTAGAACACACATCAAAACGGATCTTCTGCTCCAGTTGTAAGAATTGTTGCGGCATACTGAATGCAAGTATCATAATGAAACTCAAAGGAAGCTTAATCGAAATGAAGCAAATGAAAAGAACAATTTTTACAGACTACTCTGTTAAGTTTGCACCTGACACAAAGTGGCGAAGGTATCCGTCTATAGAATTTTGTAATTTGCAATATTGCGCATTTAGGATGAACTTGATGATATTAAACATGAAAGAAATTTGTAATATTGCGCATTTAGGATGAACCTGATGATATTAAACATGAAAGAGATTCTCAGTGGGTAGAATAAATTGTAATATATATATATATATATATATATATATCACCACT
>KK112492.1:563800-629889 GCA_000611955.2 Stegodyphus mimosarum
ATCAAAAATAAAATTTGCATCGAAATTTCTCTAATGATCTGTTAGAACATTTCATGGACTATTCTGTAGCTTTTAAGGTAACAGGTCACTTATTGATTAATAATGAAAGTACAATATTGAGAAATCTAGAACTTTAGAAATTAAAATTTGAATCACTGAAATTTTACAAATAATTATATATTTTATTCAACGCAAGTTAATGATATATTAAGGACTTCGCGAGGGACAACTACGATCGCGCTATTCTTGTAATCGTTGTCTTGTAAGTCTTGTAATCGTAAAAGACAGTCAAACGTTTCTTCATCCTACCTGAATCGTTTCTTAGATGCAGTATATCCAAAATAATACAAGTTGCGAAAATATTTTCTAATACATGCTAACTTTCCAATACAAATTCAAGTATTCTGCTGGCTATTACAACAGCAGCCGGAAGGAACGGAAATAACATAATTTTATATATTGTACAGTATAATGGGAAGAAGATATGATTAAATTTTTAGGTGACTTGGGTATACAGAGCTACCACCTGTGACAGCTGATACGGCTACAATCCTTTTGGCTATCCAGTCAAACTGGGCTAGGATGAAAGATTCTTCCATGCGGCTTTATGCTAGAGAATGAATTTAATGAATTAGATATGGCTGTCCAGTAGTGGTGTGCCAAACTCTCGGTAACCCCTGACCAGATATTCTCAGTGGGTAACAGCTCTCTATAATTATCTAGCCAGAGAAACTGTCGAGCACCCTCTCTTTTTTGACGAAGGTCAGGACAGCAAGGGCAACATGCAGTCATGCGTTATTCACCTAAAAGGTAGCGTCACGTAGACCTCGAAAGATAGAGCTCAGCCACAAGTCTTAACGCGTCACAAGTGTAAAGTTGGATGCCCACGTTACCGAATATAGGAACAAGAGGTGACCGGGATGTATATGCTGTGGGACTTCAGACCAGCATATCAGGCTCTAGGTCCGTAAGACTTACGTTCATTCTTTTCGGGGCTTCCACGCATGGATACGTCCATCATGAAGCAGAATGAGGATTTATCTGAAAGCACGATATGATGCAACTTATGGCGCAGTTCGTCACTCCAATATGGGCACGCCTGCCTTTGCTGCAGCGTCAAGGAAAGCAATAAGAATAGTGGTGCGGCTGACAGTCTATGGTGCTGACACTTGTCCTCCAGCGCACAAGCCAAGTTCCGGACTCAAAGATAGTGATGTAGCTTTATGATTCTGCAAGGCTGAGAAGACAGCACTCCTGTCTTCTCGGGCATTGGTAGCTTGAAGCCGATGAGATACAGCATGGCACTCATTAAAGGCCCTCTTGGATCCATCAATTCCATTTTCGCGTATCAGTCATGGCAACCCGACCAACGCGTGATGCAATAACTGAAGTTCAATAGTGAGCCGGAATACTGTCGCGATGGCATTCCAACTTGTATTAAGCGGAATTTTGCCTTCTTAAACAGGGTATAACACAATACCATGGTACCAAAGCAATTCGGATGGCGAAACATCACCCTGAGATTTCTATTTTAAAGTAGCAGACTATAATAAATGATTATTTATTCAAAACAGAATTCAATTCAAAACAGAGAAAGTTAATCCAGTCTCATAGCGGATTCGCTGCAATCAATAGTATTCACAGTAGCAGAGATAGTAATCACAGTAGCATGAATAGGGGTTAATATTTACTAATCAATAGTAATCACAATAGCAGAGATGATGATGATACAGCACTGGATTTCCAGGTTCGGAGTGCCTCTTCAGTTACATTCCGATCAGGGAAGGAATTTTACCTCAGCTGTAATCAGAGAACTCTGCTAGCTACTCGACTTTGACAAAACCCAAAAGACGCCTTATACACTGGTGTGCAAAAATTAAGGACGAAGTCGAAAAATTAGCATATCAGCTGAACAAAGAGGCAGAGCGGACAGAAAGACTAATCAGGAGATTAAGTAAGGTGATGTACGGTAGCACATGCGCAGATATGCAGGTAGACGTAATGAGGGAGTGTCTGAGTAGTATAAAGCATGTTGTCGGTGTAAGATCAGTATTTCTGGCAAAGAGATTGCACGCCTTATAGCAGTTAAAATCACACCGAGTTGCTGCCTGAGCGAGAAATGGCGAATAATCAATCTGTTAAACGACATCTGGATGCTTTTACCCGAGGTCGAATCATTGGGAAGTTGGAGGAAGGCCGCAGTGTGAAAAGTGTGGCTGCAGAGTTCGGAATTGCTCACAGCATCGTTTCACGACTTTGGAGACAATTTCAAACTACAGGAACAGCTATCCGAGGGTTTAGTAGTGGTCATCCACGAGAAACCACACCCGCAGATGAACGGTATATTGCCTTACAGGCCAGAAGAAACAGGCGGCAGACAGCGGGAGAAATCGCTAGACACACGACACAGGCGACTGGACGACCGATATCGCGTTTTACCGTGGCCAGAAGACTGCACGGTGGTGATCTGTTTGCACGACGTCCTGTACGGTGTGTACCTCTAACGCCTGCCCATCCGAGAAGACGTTCTCTGTGGTGCCGGGAACACCGGAATTGGAGAGACAATGAATGGGGACGAGGACTCTTTACAGATGAGAGCAGATTCCGTCTGAGTTGCGATTCTAGACACATACACATCTGGACAGAGCGGGGAACACGCAATAACCCCTTCAACATCATCAAAAGGGACTGTTTTGGAGGTCGCGGAGTTCTCGTTCTAGCAGACATAATGCTTGGTAGCCGGACCGACCTTCATATCTCCCAAGGAGGTTCGTCACCTGGGACTGCTATTGTAACGACGTTCTTCTTCCTTAAATGCGTCTTTTCACAAGGGCTATGGGTCCTCAGTTCCTCTTCATGGACGACAATGCTCCACCTCATCGCACAGCTACTGTCGAAGAGCTTTTGGAGAGTGAAGATATTGAACACATGGATTGGTCGGCAAGGTCTCTGGATCTAAATCCGACAAGCATGTACGGAACTTCGGAAGACCCGTGGCAGCACGTAACTTATCGCCAGTAACGATTCCGAAACTGCGATTGGTGCTACAAGAGGAACGAGCAGCAGTGTCTCAACAGCTCATTAACAACCACATATCCAGCATGCACAAATGATGTGAAACCTGCCTAGCAGTCAATTATGCCTAGCAGACAGGGGAGATCATAACTCCTTTTAAAGACCGGATGTTTCTTGCTAGACACTCATCACAGGAATGTTTCGGCCTTCAGTCGCATTGCGCTCCATGTTACTTCTTCAATAAAGCTTCTTTTTATCCCTCTGATTTCTCTTTTAGTAAGTGTTTTTACATTACTCATGTCCTTACGTATTGGGGATCTTACGGTATTAAATGTGTTGATTTGGCAAGCTTTTGTACAAAGTTATATTGAAAAAACCGTCTCGTCCTTAACTTTTGCACTCCAGTGTACATCCCCAGTCGGACGACATGGTAGAGAGGTTTAACCGAACCGTTCTTAATAACATCTCATTAGTGGTATCCAGAAACCAACAGGACTGAAACAAGAAGGTAATGATAATAATCCAAACACCTCATTCTCAGTTGCAGTTGTAACTCTTTTAAATCGAACTGTTTGTTTACTTAATGCTGTGATTGATTGTAGCGAATTCGCTATGAGATTGAATTAACTTTATCTGTTTTGAATTAAATTCGCTTTTAACGTTTGAGACATTGCGATATTGTACGAATATCTGAGGAAATATTTCAGTGTTTTGTTTTATTTGTTGTGAAAAGAATAATTTTTTTTAAACTTTTTAACGACTGGTGCATTCAATCCATAAAGAAACCCGTACGCACGTAACAATATGATTTCTACATTTTTAAGTCACAATATCATACTGTAACTCTCAATGGCAGACTGTAGCTAAAACGCAACAAGAAATATACAGTGCGAATGAAATTTCCTTCACTTGTTTCTTGAAATAAATAATGTATATATTTAATATAATTAACTTATTCGTTCAGTAATTAAAATATTAAGGATATTCCCTAATTAATATATCGAATGATACATGTGGGCTGGAATTTGAAGGAAGCTCGTTTATGACGCTTCGAATAAAGAAAATGGGGCAAAGTATATTTTTTTTAATTATGCAGTTATTTCTTAGAATAATTCTATTTTATTCTTCTTAGAAAAGAACTTGAAAAATACTTGAATTAGCCAAGCTGACTTAGAAGTGACATCTGTTATTTAACAATCTTTCTCATAAAGCAGTTTTTGAATTTCAGAGTACATAAATGTGCAAATTCGTTAATGAAATGTGGCGGCAAGAGCACAAATTAACAAAACTTCCAGCATTGTTTTTAAACTGATGATATTACAGATCAGAGATATAATAGCTACTTGGGCTGTTTCTTCGTGTCCGAAGTGGGAAAAGTGGCCATTAATATGGTTTTAATTCGGCTTTTAAAAGCTTTTTAATTATTCACTAGAATATTTTAGTAAAACCTATTTTCTCGATGGTAACATAAATTTCGAGATATTTCTTTCACCAAAGGGCATGATGTGTATCCTATTCCTGATCAAGAGGCTGTCACAGTAGCAGAGATGATGATACGGCACTGGATTTCCAGGTTCGGAGTGCCTCTTCAGTTACATTCCGATCAGGGAAGAAATTTTCCTCAGCTGTAATCAATGAATTAATGATCACACCGAAGACCGGAGGTTACCAGAGAGTGTGAAAGATTTCTTCGGTGAGTGGCAACAGTAATGGACTATCTATTAATGGGTATATGGATGGAGTTCCTTGCAATATGATCAATGACACAGGAGCTGATGTTACCATTATTCGGAAAGATTTAGCTCCACAATTTAAAGATAAGCTGATTTGGACGCCATCCTGTGTTACCCTCCAGACTGCGTTGGGCGAGAAAATTGACATAGATGGAAAGTTAAAAGTGAACATCACCTTTGGAAGTGCCACCTACTATCACGCAGCATATACAGATATTACAGATCCTTGCATACTCGAACTGAATTTTTTAAGGAAATACAATTTTTCCTTTGACTTCAAAAACAACAGATTGCTTTCAGAATTAGAGGAGGTATCTATCTATCATCAGAAAGGATCCTCCCCTCGAAACACCGACGTGTTGTCTGAAAGACCCTGCTCAGAAAGCTGCCGAAATCATACTAGGGTCGAAGAGAAACCCAAGACTACCAGCAATTCTCCGTCCCAGATGCTCATCGGTCGTGATCTTCGTCTGCCTTGTGTTCCCTTGTTTAACCGCCCTGCAGATTCTATTTTATTCTGCTTAGAACTTGAAATTCTTTCTATTCTTCTTAAAAAAAGAACTTGAAAAAGACTTGAATCAGCCAAGCTGACGTAGAAGTGACATCTGTTATTTAACAGGCTTTCTCATAAGACAGGTTTTGAATTTCAGAGCACGTAAATGTGCAAATTCGTTAATGAAATGTGAAGCGCATAAATTAACAAAACTTCCAACAATGTTGACTACAGAATATTTTTAAATCGGTGATACCTACAAATCAGTGATATATTAGCTACTTGGGTTAAATTTGTTCTTCATTATTTGCATTTGTTCTACTACAGTATTTACATATAGCAAGAGCGTACTAGTCTTATGAAATTTACCTGTTATATTCTTAATTATAAGTTTAGCGCAGTTTTGCTATGAAATTATATTATCTACTTTCCATTAGTCATGATTACTTATCTTATTCTAAATTCACAGCAAATAAATATGTAATTTTGATATTAACTGTCTGTAATTTTGTTTAAGTTTATATGAATGAAATCCTATAAGACGACCAATTTAAATATTTCTACCTCATTTTTTTCAAATTGAAGTTAAGGAAAAGAAATAAGTTTTAAAAAATTTAACCATAGTTATCATATGAATAAGAGCTCACTCGATGTTAGTTTATATTCCATAATCTTCACCTGAAACGATTTGACAGATCTGTAGTATTAACATGGAAGTTAAAACATTCATGTACAACTATCAATTACATTTATTATACTGAGATTAATTTTGGAGCTTTTACGATAAAAACATAGTAAACGCATTAAGTGCTTTGCATGAAACTGGTATTTAGTTTTAGTTTTTTTAAAAAAAACATGTAATAGGAATCTACCTACGAGCTTAATCAATTATTCTCTTTTCCTCTTAACGATAAAACAAAAAATGTTAGTGTTTGTTAATGAAAAAAATTAATAATATATTCAAATAATCTTGTGCCATAATACTTGAAGAAAACTCAAGATCTTGCCAATAGTAAGAGCTCTCGAATAAAATTCATTCGTATTATATGTATAAAAACAAAAATGTAATTATAGCAGATAAAATGTCAGCTGCTGGTTTGGAACAATTTTTGATAGTTTAATAATTAAATTATATATATATATATATATATATTAGCGTGTAAATTGAATTTTAATAACAAAGCACATCTGTTGAATTTCCTTTGAGGGGGAATTCATGTACTGTCGTCTTCACAAGTATGAGTATACAATTTAATATTTTACGAGCAAGAATAAGGGAAGAACTCTATTTTTTGTATGAAACATACATAACAAATTAAATACTATGTCATGCAAATATGATATTATTATAATCATTATTATTTTATTATTATTATTATTACCTTTACTATCATTATTATTATTTATTATTATTGTAACTACTACTACTACCACCACCTTAGTATTATTATTGTGATTAGCCCAAAGGGGGGGTTAGCTTAGAAGCGCTATTAGCCTCGAAACGGGATTTTGTGTTAAATCATTATAAAAAGCTGACTCACTTAGGGCTGAATCACTCAAATTTTGCCACCAAATATTATCGCCCTATATTATTTTTAAAAAAATTAAATAAAGGAGATTGTGCATTAATGTAGGTATGTTTCTCGTATTGTGCGAGCAATGAGCGACACTGTAACAAAAAAAAAATTAACTCCTGCGCGACAGACTGTCTATCGGAAATTCTAAAGATATGCTGTTTTTAAATATTTCGTGATTTAGCTGTTGAATTGAATTTTTTGTGGTTTAAGTGTAAAGAACATTATATTTAATAAATAAAGGTAAGACGCGAAATGTTAAAAAAGTCTCTTTGGGCGTTGTTATAATTATTAATCACTAATTATTGAATAGTTTAATAATATCACTATATTGAAACAACAAATTGAATAATGTAACTTTTTCTTACTCGTTTCTTTGGATTGAAAATCACTTAAACGACACAATATTTCTAAGTTTCATATTATGAGAACTGAATAAGGCCATGCAAAACTGGTTGTTATGTTTTGTATGGGAATTTTCATTTTGGCCAATAAATAGATGAAATGCAGTGAAACGTCTAGTAGCAAAAAAAGGCTATTAATCTGGAAATACGATTTTGCGTTTTTTGACTTCTCATTTGAGTCTGTTGCCATTCAGCAATATGTAAGATATTTATTTTTCATATTTAATAAATTAAACTCTTTAAAAGGAACAGATGCAGTCTTTAAGAATATTATTTTTTATATTTTTAATCTGATTGATTTAAATAAAGAGCGCATTTTATTCATGGAATATCTCATTAAAAATATTACGCATTTTTATAAAATTACATTGCGTATTTTTCAGTTTTAACATAGACGGAAGCTGTATATGTTTAGTCTAAACGCATATTCATCTAATATCCCATAAAATGTTTCGCTATTTAACCTGGGCAACCTCTGATGATAATCTCTACTGATAAACCAAATTAAACTTTAAAACGGCTTTTTTGGGCAATCATTAAAATCTGAACATTTTTATTACATTCATTTTCATTCATTTTTTTTACCCCGAAATAGGCTGTTGGCCTCGAAACAAGATTTTGCAATATTGTTTTTTCTTTTTTATGAATTATAAAGTAATTTTTTCCCGTCCCTTTTTAGCATAGAGTCGTTAATGTGCATAACGTAGGGTACATCGCATTAGACTCATTAATGTACCGGAATATCTCTCCATCTCTCTAACAGAGATATTAAATAAGCGCTTCTTACTATATTTTGATACTTTGCAAAGGCGACAAAATTTATCACTACATATGTTAACTCGTGAGGAAGTGCACGGAACATAAAAAGACACCCAGACATTGAATGCGGTACGTGTTCGTTAATGATCGATTTTATATCGAAATACAGTGTCTTTAAGACAATTAGAAATTTCAGCGTATTGCTACGTGCGTACGGGTTCGTTATATATTGAATGCACAAGTCGTAAAAAGTTAACAAACATTTATTCTTTCCACAAGAAATAAATCAAAATGCTGAAATATTTCTTCGCACAATACCACAATATCTCAAACGTTTAGGAAACCCTCAGTTCAAAACAGATAAAATAATTCTATCTCACAGCGAAATCGCTACAATCAATAACAGAATTAAGTAAACAAACAGCAGTTCGCTTTTACAGCTACATCTACAACAGCAACAACAACTGAGATGAGGTGTTTAAATTCGGCTTTTATAAGCTTTTTAATTATCAATAGAACAATCTCAATTTTCCTAGATTTTTCTGGATGACAACAGTAATTACGAGATATTTATTTATTAAGCATTAAATGCACGCGCTTTTATTTTTATTTATTTATTTATTTATTTACCTAGCTTTCTCTTCAAAAATCGTCTGCGTTGCACGGGGAAATAAAACGGAATTTTTAATTACAATTCTAAATAAATAGCCAAATAAACGTGAAATTCGTAACAGTATTGTTTAAACAAATGTTTTCGCCATATTTATTTACTTTTTTTAAACCAAAAATACATTTTAATACAATATTAATTATATCGTGTTTCTATACATCGTGTTTCATACAATATACATGCAATATCGTGCTTCATACAATATCGTGTTTCTATTTAACTCTGCGTAATAATAAATAGAATTTTTCATGTTAATAATTACGATTCTTCTACAAATCTATATTATACATTTAGAAAAAATTACTACCACATTTTCAAAGCTTTAATTAAATAATCTTATTAAAACATACAATTTAAAGATATGCAAAATATCTGAAGGATATATGTCTGTTAAGAACCTTCTACCATTTGCGTATGAATATCCAATGTTAAAGTTGGCAGATTTATGCAAATCTCTCAGCTTTAAATATCGTATGAAGTCGGAATTTACAGAAGCATCAATGGTATTTTGGATTAAAAACTCATTGCCTTTCATTGGATAGATACATGGCTCTCAAAAGTGTTCGTACACTTATGATTTTCATTGAAGTAGGACTCTATCCATTAATTAAAAGTAAACTTTCTGAATGAGATTTTAATAATAAGATCTATAATCTATTCGTAACAAAATTACATGAAATATTTTTAAAATATAGCGAAACTTTATTTTTAAGAAATTAATAACCAAAAAATGATAAACATTTTATCTCACAAAAGTTTTCGTACACTGAAATATTTTTGGATTAAATCAAAATTAGAGTTATCGTTTGCCGCTTTTTTTAATTTTTGCTTTGTGATGGCATTTAAAAAATCGTTTGTTTTAATTTTTTATTGTTTACTTCATAATATTCTATTTATTATTGAAAAATGGGTCGCAGTCCTAAAGAAATTACAAACAGCATTCGAAAATTGACAATTTTTCACACCATAGTACTGGTAAATCAATTCGAAATATTTTCGAGTATAAATTAGCTATATAAATTATTAGTATAAATTATTATAATTATAGTATAAATTATTCGAATATAAATTAGTTAATTTATTTCATTCTACAGTGTAGTATGGGATAAAACGCTTTAAAGAAGAAAATCGGATTGAAAACAGGGTAAGAAAAGGTCGATCGAGAAAGTTAGCTAAACGTGATCAGAGATTTATTATTAAAAAAATGTGTGAAAAACCCAGGTTTGAGTACTGTAAAACTTTCTGCAGAATTTAATGTAAAGTTTTCTACTTCAGTTTCACCTGAGACTGTTCGACGAGCTCTCAGAGAAGCTGGATTCCATGGGCGTTCTGCCCGTAAAAAATTGTTTGTTAGTGAGAAAAACAGAAAGCTTAGGCTTTCATACGCAAAATCAATGATAAATACTCCCGAAACGTACTGAAGTAATGTCCTATTTCCTGACGAAAGCAAATTTAACATTTTGGTTCCGATGATCTAATAACTTTATGGAGAAGAAAAAATTAGGAACTTCATTCTAAGAACTTAGTTGGAACAGTTAAGCATGGCGGTGGAGGTGTTCTCGTGTGGGGGGTGCATGGCAGCATCAGGATTAGGTAATTTGGTATTTATTGACGGCATAATGAATCATTCTCTTTATTTAAATATTTTAAGAGACAATTTAAAATTATCAGCCCAAAATACGGGTATTGGAAACAATTTTACTTTTAATCTTGATAACGATCCTAAGCATACGGCTCTCAACGTTCGCCTGTGGTGTCTCTATTATTGTCCACCGGCTTTGAAAACACCACCTCAGTCGCCAGATTTAAACCACGTAGAACACATTTGGAAAGAACTGGAGTTTAGAGTACGAAAACACGACATCAAAACAGTCAACATATGGAAGAATGGATAACATTGATACAGAAATTTTAAAAAACTACTAGTAAAATCTATTGCCAGGCGTTTAAAAGCTGTTGTGGATGCTAAAGGATATGCTACTAAATATTAATTTAACGACAAATGAAAATATTTACTAATATGTCAAGATTATTTTGAAAAGTCCGAACACTTTTGTGAGATAAATGTTTGTCATTTTTTGATTATTAATTTCTTAAAAATAAAGTTTTGCTACATTTTTAAAATATTTCATGTAATTTTGTTACGAATAGGTTATAGATTTTATTATTAAAATCTCATTCAGAAAGTTTGCTTTTAATTAATGGATACAGCCTTATTTCAATGAAAATCATAAGTGTACGAACACTTTTGGGAGCCACTGTAACTTCTTATACTGAGCTATTTTTTTACCTTGCATTGCCAAAAATAATCCTATAACTCATTATAGTAAATTCTATTGTTACTATTTGTGCTTTATGTTCTGAAACCCAGTAATGGCCAATTGGTAAGAGCGCGGAATACTGGTAGTTCGAATTAATTCTGGCGAACTGCCTGACTGTGTAGACGTTCCTGATATTCATTTTGCGTAACGTAAATATGAATCTGCTTTCTTCAGAATGTCACGGAGGCATCATCTTGACACTCTGATGGCGAAATACAATAAGGTTGCCTTATTGTACTTAGCCTTACTGTACATTGTACAATTGTAATTGTATTGTACAATTCGTCCTGTCCTAGAAAACGCTTAATGAAAGTGTTTTTATCAGTTTGAGAATTCTTTCTGAACTTATATGCTTATTGTTTCATAAGACATATAGCATTTTTAAAGTTGCAGAATTATTGTTAAATTTACTATTTCCTTGCATTACTTCTTCATTCTTAAGTGTCTTCATCATCTGTAATCTTTTAGTCTTCAATATCTTCTACAAAGCTGATTGTTAACAGAATTACTTGGTTCTTGTATAATAAAAAACTGTTAAACAAATCACAATTTGGTTTTTCTCTCATAAGAGTTGTGAAGATGCTCTCTTGTACTTAAAAGATATAGTAGATGAAGGTAAGAAGAGAAATTTATGGCTCAGAACACCCTTAATATGATTTTCAGTTGGTCCAGAGAACAGAAATTGGAATTTTCTTTCAATAAATCCTGGAAGAGCTGTAAACACTAGAATGCCTTCTATTCAACTTAATTAGTTTAAGCTAAAGGGTCTTTTATACCCTTTTCAAGTCTCTGTGGTACTTTTACACTCAGCGATAAATCGCTTAAAGTCTACATAGAGTTTAACACTGGATGAATCCCAACAGAGTTAAACTTTACATACTGCAAATTAAATATCTTCATTTGTAGATTTGCTGGGACGTTACTCACGTTCGTTTTTAATAATAATGAAAATCATAAAAAATTGGTTCAAAAATCATTAAAATATTAGACCTTTTTTAAATTCTTGCCATGAAAATTAATGCCATATAATGCTAATTAATTAACAGGAAACTTATTCACCGGCTGCATTCTTTCAGAGAGGCTAGCGGTCCTAGAAATTTTTGGGACCACTGGTTAAGAGTCTAAGTGCGTTTTCCCAATTAAATGCATATTAAAATATTGTAAACACCGCCCTATTCCTTTCCTCCACCCCCTCAAAAAAGTAACGCGGAATGCAAGCTCCAGTAAAACTATAAGAAAGGAAATTATTAATGCTGATAATTAATGGAAAGAAATGCTTATAAATAATTTCTGCCTTTATTTATGAATTTGAAAATTATAACAAACCACAGATAATGTCAGTGATTTAAACCGCATTTCCCACGAATTTAAGCTAGTGATAAATTTAAGGATGTTTTGTTTGTGTAATCTTACTGACTCCTGAAAATTTTATATTTTTCAAAATATAAAGATGTCAGTTTCATAACTTAAATTTGAAACAAAAAAGGAAAATACCATAATTTTTTAAATACACATTCTTTCGGAAATTCCTTGAACAACAGTATTTTGTATAGAAGTATAAGGGTTAACAAAAAAAGTTCTCCTTACTTTCTTCTGGTTCTGGGTTACATATGAATTTAAATAAACCTTTTACTCTGCGAAACACTCTTTTATAAAGTATGCAAGTATAATTATATAATCATTCTAAAAATTGAGAATGAAATAAAATGCTTCTAAGATTATCTCGAATTAGATAAACATTGACATTTGACATGGAAATGCGGGTGCCATTAACTTTTGATCAATGTTTACAAAGAAGCTTAGGAGAAAAAAAGGTAAGAGGATGAAAACGCATCCAGCAAGGGCAGTAACTTACGTTTTGCTCGACAGATAAGGGATTCTTTGGTAAAATAAAAAGTAACAGCCATTGTATTTTACGATTATTATAAACTTACAATGTTATGTCTACTCTGATGTTCGAGACAGAAGGAAATGTTAATTGTGTGACGATAGACAAAGAAATGTTTAAAGAAGAATAAAAAAATTCCTGCGTGTGATTTTTTGCAGAATGGTGTTATCGATCCTTTAATGATAAATATATAATGGAAACTTTAAATGGGTCACTTTACTTACACGACCACATTTGAGAGTGATTAATATATCAGAGAGCATGTATAATCACACGTATTATAAAATATTATTGCAAATTACCCAGCTGTGGTAAGATAGCTTCCTTGCACAACGGGTTTAGGGTTGCCAGAAAATGGCAAGGAAAGGCGGGGTTGCCCCATTTGGTGCACAATCGCCCATTTGGCGATAAAATCAGCGATATGCCATAGACAGAGCAAAAACATTCCAGAACGAATTTTTACCGGTTTTCCAGAGAATGTTCTCGAAGGCAGGTCAAAAGCTATAGCGGAGTAGCAGTTTATCGTGAAAAGTATCTTGAGTAGTAGTAGAGCATATTGAGTTCAATTGCAGTTTTCGAGCTTATAGATTAGCTTCAGAGCGACCGAACCAAGTCGGGAGTTGTACTTTAGTGCTTTGCCGTGAAGTTGTCTTCGATGTTAAAGCCTTGTAGCTTGAAGGTCATGTTGCTCAATGCTTCAGAGTGTTTAATGTAGTCTTTTTGACGACTGTAAACGCGTTTTTGGAACTGTCCTGAGTAATACTGGCGAATAAATTGCATTTTAATTCTTCATCAAGTGTATTATCAATCCCTCCACATCCACGAACCCGTAGAAAGCAACAATATATTTTATTCTCTATGGCAGGAACTTCCAAACGTTAAATATGCATTAAGGGGTCACTAAAGTGCCTAAATTTACTATTAGACGCGGTGATTGTACAATTTTGAATGAAGCCTGACTGCTGCTATAAATTCTAAGTGCAGTTCTTCTTCGATAGAGTAAGGCTCAGTTGTTTTTACATGCTCATACTTTCTTTTCGCAATAGTAATATCGGTTTACCCATTGAGGTGGACCCTGGGCAACGCTTTCGGTGATGAAATGATTAAATGACTGGTGGGTTCGTCTGCTTCCCAAAGATATTTGAGAAACAACAAGTGTCTAGCCATTTTTAGCGAAGGCCGTGTTACTGGACTAAAAATCTTACTCATTAAATTAATCTACGAAGCATTCAATCCCAAATTCTTAATATGGAAGCAAATCTTTCTCAGAAAAATGTCACTTAATCATTTCTGATGTATCAATTTGTAGTTTTTCAACACGGTATGATTTAGCGTGTAGGTTTGACCTCGTGGTGCTGTTTATTTTAGTTTCTTTTGCTTGTTGACTATGCGGTGGGTTATAACAAATCAACTTTTAACCACGTCACCCAAAGATATCACTAAAATTAATTTATCTTTTTTTCATTCTAATATAGTTAACAAATTATTAACTAGCTTTGGACCTCGGAATGAGGAAATCATTTTAACGATAAAATCAGAGCCATTATAAGAATCATTAATATGTCTTTAATCGACCTAATAGAATATGTAAATGATTTAATTAATAAAATTTTGTTGGCGGTAGCAGGCGAATGAAAGTAGCGTGGAGTAAGTGCGATGATGAAGTGTTTTACGAAAAACGGAATTAATTAATGTGTGTGCAAAAGTACAAATAATACGATTTATTACTGTCTGGAAACTGAACTTGTAAAACTTATTGAACAATTAGGAATAAATATCGACATGGATATGAAACAACAATAAAAAAAGCATTCTCTGTTGTTGCTACAAAGACATTTTCGGAATACACGCCAGCAATACAAAGATATTTTTGGAATGCATGCCAGTCAGATTTAATAAGAATCGGTGGAAATACGATAATGGAAAGATATGCAAGATTGCGATGCAGCTGACAGACGTACTTATCAGATCAATATGTCCTCAAATTTTGGGGCGTCGACCAGAGTTTCGAAAATAGATGTTTATCTTCTGGCGTGTCTGCAGTGAAATACAAATGTATATCTTATAACTGAAAAGAGCGAAGGACTGATCATTTAAATCTATTGACAGGAGGTTTGAGAAAAATTAATTTTTATTTTGTTTAACTGTAATGATAAAAAAATATTGGTATAAAAAACTACAAAAATTCATAATAAACTTTCAACCTTTATTTAATGAAATTTATGTTATGTATATACATGTATACAAAATAAGAAGAAAACCAGCTTAATTTTTCAAGTGAATAAATTCTTTTCCCTAATTTCTTATGTTTGCCTTGGGAACACAGATCTTCATCGCTGAAAAATTTGCGCTTCTTAACTGAAGTTCTTTTTCCGTCATTTTATTTTTCAGGCCTGAATTAGGTTTGCTTTTTCTCCTCCTTCAGCAAGTTTTACTGATTTTTTGGCAAGCATATTAGTCTCTGCTTTTAAAGCATTACAGAGATCACAAGTGGCCTTCCTTGGATAACCGAATCCGATGTTAAACTAAGAATTAAAAGTATCTCTTAATTTATCACACGACACTGGATTGTTCGGATTGTTGGTTTTCTACATGTAGTGTAATGTGATGTTTACCTCTTTCAGAAGATATATTTTCTTGCTCTTTTTCAGGAATTATGAGAATTTCTTCCCTTGAGAAAGCTAGATTTATTATTTTATTAATAGTTTCCTCGTGAATTGCATGTTTTCCTCTGAGGTCTGCTAGTGCTTTACCGTCAACGATCACAACTTCTCTTGTTTTTTAACCCGATTTTTTGTAATGCTATAGAATAAAGCAAAGTCGTTTATACAAACTCACACATCATTGCGTTACCCATCTTGGAAAAAATGTATTCGAATAGATTAAGACGCACTGTGTCAATATTCCTCAATTCCCAAATTAGAACATCGTCGTATCACAGGCAAAAGCATTATAAGAATACAGAGATAATAATTTTGGGTATTATAATTCCAAAGTTTATTAATGTTTTGAGAATTCGTTGTTTTTCACTATCAGAAGTCAAAAAAGGGTTAAATAGTTGGCACTTAGAGTCAGGTTCTAACTCATGTCTGCTTGCTCTTTGAATGCTCATATTGTGGATTCTCGCTCTTTCCTTCCTTTTCTTGACGGAATATTTTCCACTGAATTAAAGCCTACACTAGAATATTCACCTTTCATGTTCACAAGCACTGCTAAAGAAATGATGAATAAAACCAATCGTTGCTCTTACAAGAGACAAGAACGAACATAAATAAACCTGGTAAAGGAAAGTGGAAGCAATTACACTCGTGTGCAAAATTATGAGAATTTGCATATTATTCTGAATTTCTGGAAAACTAATGGGCAGTTTTATAGAAATTTACCATGAATGTACATTTATAACAGAGAAAGAGATGTACCTTTCAAAAGTCCTTTATATACTTGCGATTATCTGTAAAGCTCATAGAGCACGGATTTCCAAAATTTCTGTAGCCACCTGCGCTGGTGACAGACCGCCTCAAATCTACCGACAATTCTCCATTTCATTCCTCATTCATACGTTCATGGCTACTCATTTTAACTGATGCCTTATAAAATTTGCCCAAGTCTTGGGAGAAACACGGCGAATGTCGTGAAGAAGAAAGCATACAAACCACCGAAAACACTTCGTTTGTTTATATCTTGTGCACAATCACGCTCTTGTACGCTTACATAATCGACTCGGAATATTCGCATAATCAGTACTTTTGTTTTAATACTTTTTGTAGAAATAGGCATAATTTGCAAATTCTCCTAATTTTGCACATGACTGTACTGCATCCTCTTCGAGCATGCCCCAATGTTTTTCCCATTACGCACAATCTTTCCTCCTTTACAGTTATGATCATGAGTATTTTTTGTCTTAAGTAATTCATAACGTCGTAGCAATTTCTGTTATCCATTATATGGCATTATTACTGCAGTTTTCATAAAAAATGGACATAAAAGATGTTGCTTCCCCCCACAAGTGGTTAGCCGTTTGATAAAGCAACAAATATTTCATAACGACATTTCCGCATCCCGCCTCCTTCAAAAAAGAATTCTTATCGAATTCTCTTTGTAAATTGAAACAGATTATTAATATAAGTTTCGTTTTAACGCGAAGTAATTTGAAGAGAATTTTAGAGGTTGTCTGTATATCATATATAGCTAATAAATAGTTATGGACATTTTGCTGTGACAACATGCATTCCTTTCAAAGCACCATTTCAATGCAGAAATGCATTGAAATGATTTAAAGAAACAGTTCATATGAAAACACTAACTTCTCTAACAGCTGGAAGAGTAATTATTTATGACAGAATTTTAGCTCCAGCACGTTTGACATATTTCTGTTATCTAGACTTTATTATTTTCTTGCACAGGTAGAAAAGCACATGGTCGTAAAACTTCAGAAACAATCGCTCTTTCGTGTGTTTGCAGGGGGTGGAAATGCCATCAATTCAAAATTGGATAAAATTTTGTGAGTTCTATATAAGAAATTAAGATGCAAAATTTCAGTAATGATTTTTCCACTAAGGGCGTTGTACTTTGAAATTATGAATCTATAATTCTGCATTTAAGCAGGCACCGTCATTAGTTAGCGTTAAGTTAACAGTTCTCAATACAGTATTAATCCTATCCTGGAAGAAACTAAGCATGAGATTCTGTTTAAAAATATCAGTAATCTATAGACAAATAACCATTTCCTAAAACACGTTTCTGAACTTCAACCTACACTTTAAAAAAAAAGATTTCATACTCGCCATTTTTGGGGGAAACTTTTAGTCTTGTTACAGATGAAGGGCCAACTGATCGATAATTACATAAGCAATGACAATTTACGATTAAAAATTGCATAAAAAAATAAAAATCTGAAAGGTTTCAGATTTTAAATTACGTCCAAAGAGGCGTTTTTTAACGTTTTGTGAGTTACTTTTATTTGTTAAATACCATGTTCTACGTACCCAAACCATTCCAAATTCAGTTCAACAGCAATATAGCAAAATAATTTTAAAATGAGCATAACTTCAGAATTTCCGATGCGCAGTTTCGCTCGCTGGAGATAAAAATGTTTTTTTTTATATACTGCTGCTATTCCTTGCTTTGAAATCTTTGAGTTTGTTAATCAAAAATTCTTTAATGTCTGAGGAAATGATAACAAATAATGAAACAAAGTCCAATTTCCAAATTAGGTCTTCCAGATGCCCATATTCAGTGGAAGATTACGTTATTCAAAATTGGATGGCTCTAGGTATTGTTGTTTTGTAACAATGCGAGAAACATACATACATTTATGCAGATTTTTCATTATTTAATTTCTTTAAATAGAATACAGGGCGATAATATTTGGTGGCAACAATTTGAAAAGTGATTTGTCGTTTATAGTTTTCAACGCAAAATGCCAAAACGAAATTAATAGTCCTTCAGGGCAAATCGTCCCTTTAGACTAATAAATGTCTCAAAAATGTCTCACAGTTTACCCATTTTTATGCCAGTCTTTAGCTATATGTGACAAATTCAATATTCGATGCAGAATATGAAAGCTATCTAAATACACTGTTATAAGATAAGTTCTTTATAAAAATCTTCATTGAGAAAGGAGAAGGTTTCTAATTTCAAATTAAAGAATTTTTGAAATGTCGTGTAAATTATTTCCCGAATATTTAAAATAACAAAACTAATAAAATTTTCTCAGAATAAATATTTCGGAAACAAGATACTTTACGTATGGCTCTAGAAACATTTTTATAAAATAGAACAAACTTGTGAATGCTGATAAAAATACCAGTTACTTTTCCTATAAATTAACTCATTTTGAGGTATAATGATTTGATATAGTTTTAAAAATAAAATAAAACAAAAATTATATCATATAACGTAATATTAATACCAGAGAAGTTTTATTAGTTTAAATAATCTAGCGAGTGATCTCAATTATCAATCAGCCATATTTCACAATTAAATACGTTTAAGATTATATCAGTTATATATATTTGTAAAAGTAAAATAGTTTAAATTACTAAGAATCGTTGCTTTTACAGTAATTACATTCGTTGCTTTTACAGTAATCAATTCTTTAACCAGTTCAACTACAACACAGATGATAAATTAAAGATCTACACTAATTCGAATGAAAAGAAACAGGCTACTTCTATTTAGTGCAAAGGCATTATTTTCAAACGATTGCATGATAACCGCTCAGAATTTTGAAAAGATTTCTATGAATACGTTTCTAATGTCACAAATTCACAACTCCGAAGCAGCTTTTCTAAACCAGCTAATTGCGGTAATTGTTAACTTCAATGTTTTCTTATTTTCGTGAGGTATTTAAATAGAGTCCCTTTTATATTATCTACATATATTGTCAATTATATGATATTTTTAACTATATGTTGATTACGAATTAGACATGGTTTTACTTCTTCGTCTTAATCAATGATTTTAAGACTGAGTCTGATTTCCAGTAATTTTAGACATCAGATGGATATGTGATGTTTAGTCCAAAGGGGCTTTGTCCCTGAATGACTATTGCTTTCGTTTCGGCATTTTGCGTCGGAAACATTAAATGTCGGTTCACGTTTCACTTATTGCCACCAAATATTGCAGCACTGTATTATATTTAAAGAAATTAAATAATGAAGAATGTGCGTAAATGTATGCATGTTTCTCGCATTGTGATAAAAAGACGGTACCTAGAGCCATCGAATTTTGAATGACGTAATCCTGCAGCGAATATGGGCACCTGGAAGCCCAAATTTGAAATCTGGAATTTGTTTTATTACCGATTTCATATTTTGTAAAACTTTAACGAATTTTTGATTAACAAACTCAAGGATTTCAAAGCGAGCAATAGCAACGTTGTACAGAAAAAACATTTTTATCTCCAGCGGGTGAAACGAAAGTATTTTGCGATATTGCTTTTGAACTGAATTTTATACGAAGAACATGATATTTAATAAATACAGGTAACACACAAAGCATTAAAAATATTCTCCTTTGGGTGTAATGTAAAATCTGAAAGCTTTCAAATTTTTTTTTCTTTCCTTTCTGTAACCATGGTTAGCGTATTCTGAACTTGGAGTTGGAGTTTCGATCAGCAAGTGAACATACTGGTATATCGATAAAAGGAGAAAAACAGCATGGTGGTATAAAAATTTTTCCCAAATCCGATAGGCTTATCTGCGGATTTTCACAGTTCTATTTCTTAAGTTTTCCAACAGTTTAAATTTTTTAAGATTTATAGAACACGAGATAAGATGGAGACAGATGCCGAATCAATCCTCTTCACATTTTTCTTTTTACTTGAAGTTTGTAAACAGCAGTTAGTTTCTAGGAGGCAAACTTGAATTCACACAATGAATCAAAAATAGGATCTACTCCTCTCTAAAGAAAAATAGCAATTTATCGCAGGAAAAAAATAAAAATTATAAAATACAGCAATCTGTTTCCAAGAAACGAAATGTTTTTATACCATCCTGAACATTGAATTCTATAATACAGCTTACATTTATAGCACAGAGCTTATGTAATATGCTTTAGTAGTCAAATTTTAACACAAAGAAGTATTTTAATAAATATTAGGCCATTATATATATATGTAAAATTAAACAACTGATTGTGGTTATCCCTTGGAAAATGAAGAGTATAAACTATTATAATTATAAAACTTACTAATTAGTGTCATTTAATCAACTTTAAAAAAATTAAATATATATATATAGATATGCCGGGCGCGTCATAAATTTGTGTAAAGTTCAAAAATTCGTAATAAAAGAAGGAATGTACGGAAAAATTTTCTATTTGCGCCAATATGGTCAGAAAGACATTGTATTTTTTTCCATGTAAAACGAAAAAAACGTTTACAAAAGTAACCGACAGAGGGCTCTCACACGTCATACTGAGATGTTTTATGCAAATCAGGCTATCAATAAAACACTTGGCTGGAAACAGATCCGTCATTCTTGTATGTAAATCCTCACTTTATTTTTAATTATTCTTACTACTGAATTGTATTTCACACCACCACACGATTACAATTCTTCAGTGGCAATGACCACCTCCTTTTTTTTTACTGATCACATCTTGTCTCTATGACACCTTCCTAGCTCTTTTACTTCCAGGATGCCATATGCAAAGACAACTAGCAAAAAGTCAGCCATATCACGAGGGCTAAGCCCAGTATAACAGAGGTTAAAGCAACGGATCGGATTCATCATTCGAAGCCGGCAGCATGCTTTCTTTACCAGATCGGGCGATGGTGGTTAAATTGTTCTACAAGAATGGTGAATATAGAACAGTTACATTGAGAAAGTTTCGCACGGAGAAAGGACTGTAGATGCAAAAACGCCCTATTTCATTGAATGGGATACGGAATTTAGCACGACATTTTGAAGAAACAGGAAGTTTGGAGGATCGTCAACTAAATGGCAGATCACCCTTGAGAGAGAACAGTGTCCATATGGTACAAAGTGTCATAAAAGATATGGCAGCCGAGACATCAACAGGAGTAGTAGTGCTCATGAAGCTGAGAGAAGAACAGGGATTCCGGAAGCGTCGATTCGACGTATTTTGCAAGAAATGTTGGATCTGTATCCGTGCAAAATCCAGCGACTTCACCAGTTATTACCGGCAGATACAGATGCAAGACAAAAGTTTGCTACATGGGCGCTGGCACAAATGGAACGTAACCCACAATGGTTGCTGAACGTCATGTGGACGGATGAAGCCCACGTTTCACTGCATGGTGACATCAATAAGCAAAACAGTCATATTTGGGCGACATCAAACCCTCGTGAATACCAGAGCCAGCCACTGCATTCTCCTTATGTGACTGTTTGGTGTGATTTCACCGAGTCTTTTATTCTGAGCCCTTTCTTTTTTGAAGAACCCTGTCTTGCATGCGGCGTGAAAATCTGTATACTCACCTCAACACGGTATCTTACGCTTTTGCGTGACCACGTTGTGCCTGCATTACAAGAAAGACATGCGTTACCTGTTGCCACCTTCATGCAGGATGGTGCCCCGCCCCACATTGCATGAGACGTCAAGACGTTCCTGTTGGAATTTTTCACAGGAGACCGTGTCATAAGTCGCGGTTGTAAGATTCAGTGGCCCTTAATATCGCCAGACTTGACCCACGGCAGATTTCTGGTTGTGGGGATACTTAAAGTCTCGTGTGTACCGGGGCTCTCCAACCACACTGGTGGAATTGTAAAAATGCCGTTCGACTGCCCGTCGTGCCATCGATGGTGACATGCTACACTCCGCTGTAATGGGCGTAATGAGGCTTCTCACTTGTCTATTACCTTGTGGTGGTGGTAATGTTGAACATATGTTACTATAAAATAAATGCATAGTGTCATGTTACTGTGATCTGTTTGATTTTCTGTTTCTGTTTGCGTGATTTGAATAAAACGTCTCAGTATGACTTGTGAGCGCCCTCTGTCGGTTACTTTTGGAAAACGTTTTTATTACATGGAAAAACATCCAATGTCTTTCTGACCATATTGGCGCAAACAGAAAATTTTTTCGTGCATTCCTTCTTTTATTACGGATTTTTTTAACTTTGTACGAATTTATGACGCACCTGGTATATATATATGTGTGTGTGATATTTAATGTACGCTGCTTTCAAAGAGAACTAAAACCTAAAATTAGCCAACCGCAGGTTAGCTGTACATATGCATTTGCCTAGTATAAATACTGTTTTGCGAGCATCTACGTAACCTTTTTCCTAGCTTCTTCTGTCCTGCAAAACATTCTGCGCTGATATGAGCTGTGATCTGACCTGCGAAGCTGTGTTCGTGCGTGTGTAGAAGATACAACAAAGATAAGACAAATTACCCCTTTATTTGCTTATCGATTTTACAGAAGTTCCCGAACTTCGGGATAGAAAGACTAAGCACTTGTGGTCTGAACGTAAAAGAATATACGACTACAAACAAATTAAAATTTAAATAAGAGCTAATTTTTAACACTTTACACAGATGACTAGCACTAAGACCGGCCTTTTAAATTACTACGTCTGTAGTACTCAAACTGCGGAAAACTACGATACGTCTTTAACTTTCAAGAGGGTTAACCTCTGGCCTTAAAAGGCGGACAGTAACTGATGACAAGCTCGCGTGAAGACTCGTGGCAAGAGGGCTCTCTCTACTTCCTTCTACTCTCTTGGCAAAAAGCCACAACTTAAATACTTAAGCGTTAGCAAGTACAATTTGCTTAAACATATTTATGCCTTAATTCTGGCCGAAAAAGGAAAATAAGAGATGGTAGTAGAGTTTTAAAATAAAATAAACGTTAGTTAAACTTAAGATCCTTACATACTTCCCGCCAGAGTTAATAAGTCTGAAACTAAGGTCTAAACGACCCTGTTGAAAACTTTCAATTCTAAATTCTAAATTCTAAGTCTAACGCGAGGCCAGTCTTTCACAAAAACCTTCTCACTAAAACTATATAATCTAGAAATTATGTAAAAAGCAGTTTTACATTATTGTCTCCAGGGACAATTGTTCTTCATCTGTTACATTACCTAAAAAGAGGAAGTTCTTGTCTCTTATTGGTTCCTTCCACAGATTTGGAAGGAAAACTAATTTAATCAATTTGTCAAGTAATTTAAATAGTAAGTAACATAAACACGTATATTTTTTTCTTTTAAAACTCCATTCTTATTTCATTCACACCATTATTTAATTATCTCCCCGTGCTCTCTGACCTGTGTTGTAATGAGAGGAACACCAAACACGGGCATGTCTATGTACAAATGTTCAACACTACCGCCTACGATCAAAACACTGACGTGTTAAAATTCAACATAACAAGACCTCATAACACACTTTACATTCATCTCTAAACCCTGAGGTACTATTCTAAAATAAATGGCTAACTCTGCAGCGTAGCGTCAGAGAGCCTAACTACATTCATTCGTTCCAAATTTAGAACATATTCACCATGCATTTATGCAGTCACATTTTTTAACTCAGCGGTTTAAACTTTTACATTTATATAATGCTTTCACTTTTAACACATCGTTGCACTTCTTAAATTTTAACGGAACAGTTCACATATATATAAGGACACATTAACATGCCATTAATTCTACACATTTGAAAACATACAGTTAATTTTCTCCTATTGAGAGCAAGTGCTATTTCTTTTACATTTAACAAGTACATTTCACAAGCCGTTCAGACTAAAATGTCTTTTCTTAACAGAATCTTTTACATAAAGCTTTATACAATATTTTTAGAATATTCTTAAGTTGCTTTTCTTATACTGTTACAAAATCTTTTACAATACTCTACTATTTTCTACAATACAATTTATACTCTACTATTATACAATAATATTAAATTACTTAAGCGTTAGCAAGTACAATTTACATAAACATATTCACGCCTTAATTTTGGGCGGAAGTGGAAAATAAGAGATGATAGTAAAGTTTTAACATAAAATAAACGTAGGTTAAACTTAAGATCCTTACACTACTATTATAAAATTTATGATGTTAAAATATAAGTTATAATAATCAAAATTATTTGTGATTATTCAAAATATGAAATGTTTGTGCAAAATTTGTACAAGTGTGATATAATGTGCAAAGTTTGCAAAGCCTTCCCTGAAGAAGTCTAATTATGTGGAGTCTTAAACACAAAGAGTTTGGAACTGAAAATTTTAATAAGACTGTAAATATTATCCAAGTTTATATTTTGCAATTATGTAAATAGTATTTTGGTCAAAATTTCAGTGCATTTTTTCAATTATTTCTTTTCATTTGCTAACGCTTTAGCTCTTTCTCTCTAAAAAAGCTTTTCTCTAACCAACCAATTTCTTCTTGCAGAAGGGGGGGATATGTAAAAGTAAGTTAAAAACAACAAGAAGAAGTCTTAATTCTCAGCAAAATTTTAAAAGATAGTGAAATACCAATTAAGTTCATTCACAATCTTTTAAAAAAATCCATAGTAGTCTACACTCTATAAGAATACAATACTCTATACTACTTTAGGGAAGGTTAATAGCAAGTGTAACAAGTTTATTGGAGGAAGGAATAATTGCTATAAAGTCCTATGATGCAAAAAGCGTCAACGTTTCGGGGGGGCATCTGACTGTTGATTTTGCCATCAAATTTGCCGTCTGATAATCGTTCTTACATGATAACCGAGAGTAAAATGCTTTCATAAAGTCAGAAGTTATAAAATGTTATTATTTTTTGATGAAAATGGTCATTTTTATGTATGAGTTATACAAAACATCCATTCACATATTTTCTAATTAAGAATAAAGCACATACTATAAAATGTAGTTTACTTAAAAAGGTAAAACATACTATGTTGTTATGTGTCCTTCAATATAAATCAATTTACCACTTGCATTCTCCTCTCTCTAGTCCCTTCATATACATAAACAACACAAAGCTTTATAAAATCCAATGTTAATATGAAATTGAGCAAACTTACAAAGATTTACTTCCAAAGATTCCGTGATATCTTAATTGAGGAGAAATCGTTTCTATGATCGATAAATCAAAGTTAATCATTTAAACATCTTATATACTTTTTAAAAGGGTTTCCTATTCTAATATCCCTCATGATATATTTTGATAATTACAGACAGCGTTAGGTTAAAAAATAAGAAGTTAGTTACATGTAATTCTCTGCCTGCATAAATTATTTCGTAAATAATTCAGTAAGTCCAGTAAAAGAACGAGACAAAGATATACTGAAGTAATGTATGCTCGTCCTAGAGGCACATTTGTCCTTGTTCCGACGAGAAATGAATTAATCAGTGAACATGCGACTGTCCACGTGGTCAGTCTGTATCATGAATGTTTAGTATTCTATGCGTGTGGTCAGTGAGAACAGCTACGTGATTGAGTTTCAGTAATGGATTGTCACAGTGTGTTTTTTCATGTCACATATCATTGAAAGAGAATAGTTGTCAACATATATAGCACACTGATAGAATAAGAAAGCAGAGCTTGATGGAAATATATAGATTTGATTATTTTTTGTAATAAAAATAATTAAAAATATATATTTCCATGTTACTTCAACCGACGAAAATTTACAGTCGTAATACTGTATTAATATTTAAATGTTTATTGTAATTTCTACGTAGAGAATAAAAATGAATTTTAGTGATTGCAAACCTGTTATTTATTTTGTTACACTTTACCGTATCAAGAAAAGATGATGAAAAATTTTCGGTCTGGAACTGTTAAAAACATGGGCGTTATAAGAGTGTAAGGTATATTTTAATTTTATAACAGTTATTTTAATTTAGTTAACCTTTCCTGTCTTTGCTCGTTTCAACTTACAACTCCCTATCAGAAGGCGATTTTAGAATCGCGTTGAATGCAAGTGAGGAAGAAATAGTATTAAGGGAGAGTTCAACGTATTTCGGGAGAGAGAGCTAGGAATTCTGAGTAGCGAGTGTTTGCTTTTGGGCTAAGTCTCCCTAACTGCTGTTACGCTCGGTCGTTATATTACGTGCCTTTTGATAATTCGCCGGCTACGTTACGGCCAAATACGTTAGAATTGTGTTAGCTTCGGTTAAATCTCTTAGTTAGATATAATTAGTTCTTATTTCTTATTTTGAGTTTAAGCCCAAGTGGAGGCTTTGTTGCAAGCCTCAAGAAAGGGGCCAACTGTTTACCTTATTTTGAGTGAATAAAGGGTAATTAACCTTTTTTGATTTTACGCTTCCTGTTACTTTGAGCTAAACGATAATTCACTTAACAGTTCAGTAGGCTCTCAGACATTTAATTTTAGCAAAATAAAAGTGAGGAACCCTAGAAGCGCACATTCAGTTTCTCAAAAAGCTAATATATTTACGTATTTGTTATTATAGAATAAATGCTTGCATTTATCTTACTTAAAATAATTTTACACTTATACCACTTCATTAGCTAAAGACGCAAATACTAAAATACATATTCAAATATTTCCCTTTCGATTTCCTGTTAAGGTTCAATAAAATAAAATATGATAAAAAATAACGTTTTCTATGTTTGTATATATAATTTTACATTAGAAAGGGAAGGGGGAAAACTATGTGTGACGTGAATATATTGAAATGATCAATGTTCACGTTTACAGAGTGTTAAGTGTTGTCGTATTTCTTTTTATTCACTATATTATTTATATTTGGGATGTAAACTGATGAAAGTACCGGGATGAGGAAGATACTCGGATTTGCTCTGGATATCTTCCTCTGTAAAAATTGTTACTGATTGATATTGTAAAGAACTTCCAATTTCGCGATTAATGTTTTCGCTCTGATGATATGTTTATTCCAAAAGTTTACACGAACTGTGCGCAAATAAAAACACTATCTCAGTATTCAAAAACAATAAAATGTATCAAAACATTAAATTTAATTATCCTCCGTTATGAAGCTATGAACGGTAATGATTTCTAAGCACTTTAAAATGGAATCCTAAATTTTTAAACTTTTACTCTGGAAAACAGGTAAGATGCTATTTTTATGTATTCAAAATTATGAAGTTTAATATTCCAATAATGCAATCAGTAGGCTATTAGAAATCTTATTATTAAGGCTTAACTTAATGATTTACATTCTGATAATAGTTTTGATGTTAATTTTAAGATATTATAAGAGCTTTAAGGCATGAGTTGGCTGTTTTAGTTGTTGTTTACTCATTATTTATTGTTACTTTAGTTATTATTTCCAGCATTAGCAAAGTAATAAGTATCTTCGATAATATAATTCAGAAAGACGAAGAGAAAAAATGGCGATAAAAAAGGAAGAGAGAAGATAAAAAGTGCTTGTAGCTTGGACTTCCTCGACTTCGAAAATGAGAGTAATCAAAAAACAATCTGAGAAAAATCACTCAGCAGTCAAAACGTTTTAGAGATATTAGACATTATTAGATTTGTTAGAGAATCGGGGCTTATTGTTCTAATAATAAGCATTAATTATTTGGGAAATGGTCAAAAAAAGGGTTTGTTTATAAGGCTTATAAAAATAATATCATGATTAAAAAGAACTAACATGAAGGCCGAAGTCTTCTTTTAGATGTTTTTATGACATGTCATGCTTATGGATACTGCTAAAATACGAAAATGAGGTAGTGTTCATATTATCTAACTAATCCGCAGATTAAATAAGGCGGTCCTATAAAATGCGAAAAGTTGTTTTATTTCATTTATTATTTAATGCAATCCGCACATTAGCTGCTAATAATTTAGCTTTAAATGATAAAAATAAGATCTTTCCATGAACAACAGCAATGTTTGTGTATGCTAAATTAACATTCAGTCAAACGACCCAGTAATACTAGGTATTACTAATTGAAAAACGAGGTTACTCCTGGAATAAAATTACATTTTTATTCCAGGAGGTCATAAGTAATTATATATAATTATCCGCAGATTATAAATAAAATACACTGGCAATTGTTCAAGCATATTAATATTTTCTTACTGATTAATTAGGAGTAATAATCGTCAGATTATAAACAGAAAATACTGACAATTATTGAAGCATAATATTATTTGTTTATTATTTTAAATCTAAAGAATCAAGCTGATAGAATTAGTCAAAGACCAATCAAATGGTTCAAAAGTGTTATTACAAATAAGGAAAAGAATTTTGAAAAAGCAAAAGTGTCGTAGAATTATGCTTACTTTATAAGACATTTTCTCTCTCCTCCCAGCATGCCTTTGTGGTATAACGGTAGCGCAATCCCTCGGCGAGTATTCGAGAAGTCCAGGGTTCGAGCCCCGGCGAGGGCATTGCAGATTTTCCAAGTCTCCTGCTTCAAATAACGTAAGACTTGTAACTTGTTGAGCAATCTAAATGCACTTTGAGATGCACAGCAACTGCCTTCGGCAAGTTATAAAATGAACTATGTAAAAGCGATGTCGTATTCAAAACGTCAGTAGCAGAAGCTTTAGAAAGGGAGAGAAGAAAAAGGAGGAAAAGAAAAGCATAAGGGAATAGAAAGCTTTCTCCTTTTAATGATTCGGATACGTTAAGATGCGCATTATCCAAGAAAACTAAGGAAAACTTATATTGTATAGGTGATTCCGTACTTTGACAGAGCAAATCAAGTAATCTACGGATTAATTAGCTAACACGAGCATTAACATTAACTGATTTAGAACTTTAATGATAACACAGATATATCTCTATTACAGTTTCCATTACAACTTTCTATTTACTAACTTTGAGCGGTATAATTTAATCAAAACTTTCATTTCGTTAACAATAAATTTTATTGAAAACGAAGTAGCTAAAAAGGCGTATATTAAGCTGAACTTGAAATTGTGGGCTATATGAGGCGAAAGCTTAAAAAAAAATGCAATTAAATGAAATTTCAAAAATACTTAAAGCAAATTATAACGCTTCCAAAGCAATTTATGTTTAATTTGAGTAATACTTCAGTCATTTGAAACAGGCAAGGTGACCTACAGTTGGAGTAGTCTGCTAAAAAAATTAAAGTAAAGAAACAACAAAGAGTACATAACGTTAAGATGTTTAAAACTTTCAATATTTCTTGGACCGTTAGAAATGCAGTTAAAATCAATGGCTAAAACAATCATATTAAAAAGTGCAGGAAAGATAAGAATTTTAATTATTTAGCTGAAAGTTTTATTTTATTTATTCTCTTAATACGCTGTTTAGAAACTTAAAAGAATTATTGAGGCACTATTAACCATCAGCTAGAAAAGATTTATTATTTTCTTCTTTCCTGACGCAGGATTCGTGTTGTTTAATGGAACATTTCACAGTTTCTTTAGTTTAGCCATTTATATTAAACCACGCTGACAGGAGATGCTGTAAATTCCTCAATATTTGAGTTCTGGTACTAGATCCTAAAAGACTGAAACACAGATTTTATTAATGGAAAGGAAAATAATCTGGAACTGCAACTAATGGGAATACTAGGCAGTTTTGTAAGAAGTGTTAGAAAAGACGGAAATAAGTAAGTCATAGTTATAGCTCTTAATGGAATGATTTGTTTTTTTATTGAAGGAAAAAAGTATTAAAAGCTTTATCAATAACAAAGCATAAAAATATTTGCTGATACTAGAAACCCTTAAACTGAGATTCCATTAAAGAGTGAACTGTTGAGGATAATTATTAAGCTCACGAAAACAAATCAACACTAAGAGTTTCTTTAGGGAGAGATAAAATTTAACGAAAATAAAAAGAAAAAAGAGAATAATTAGGTGTTGATGATAAATTTATGCAATTTAAAGTTGTTCCAGTTCAGCATCACAGTTTAGTGCATTCCTCATCAGCTGAATTCAGATCATTTGCTTCAAATGTAATTTATATTTATATATATACATTTGAAGCAACCGAACTGATTGAATTTGAAGCAACAATATATATATATATACATGTGTGTGTGTGTTTTCAAGCAATTTAGCAATTTAACTAATGTCAAAATACAAAATAATTTACTTGAAGAAGAGGGGCTTTTTTTGTCTTTCGAAATGCACTAAGCAGTTTGTGCAGTTGTCGAAGAAGAATTGATTAATTACACCATTATATAATACCACTGTAAGATTTATTTTCATGGTCTTATTCTAACCACAAAGGCCAGGTAATAAAAGTGTGCGCACGTTACTAAACGTAAATGCTCTGCCACTTTTTTTATGATTATTTTGTTATTCCTTTTTTTTTTCAGCTCGCTTAATTTTTACCAGGCATTCGAATTTCAACTATTTTTTAAGCTTAAAAGGTGAATAGTTCAATACATTAAGCGCCATTTATATCCAAACGCATATAACATATATTTTGCCCATATGGACATTATGTATAAATAATGAATATAAATTAATTATGGTTTTAAAACAAATATAAAAATAATCTGAAAGCTTTCAAATTTTACACTACGCGCAAAGCGGCGTTTTGCAACGATTTGCGAGTTACCTTATTTGTTAAATACCATGCCCTTGGCACTTAAACCACAAAAAATTCAACTCAGCAGCAATATTATAAAATAATTGGAGATAAAAATATTTATTTCTGTACAGTGTTGCCATTACTCCCTTTGAAATAATTTAGATTGACAATAAGAAAATTGTTAAAGCTTTATAAAATGTGAAATACATAATAAAGCAATTTCAGATTTAAAATTCGGGCTTCCAGGTGCCGATGTTCGAGTGGAGGACTCGGTTGTTCAAAATTTGATGAATCTAACGTGGCGTCGTTTTCTCACAGTGAAAAAAACATACTTACATTCATGTAGCTTCTTTATTATTTAATTTATTTAAATATAATACAGGTTGGTAACATTTGGTGGCAAAAATCTGAAGAGTGATTCAGCAGCTTACAGTGATTCAACGCAAAATCGCGGTTCGAGATTTATAACCCTTCAGAGCTAACGCTCCTTTGGGCTAACAATATTACTTTTACAGATGTAATACATGACATTAGCAATCATTTGTTGTACATTAATCAAAAAAAATAGCGGCGAATAAACAACCATATTTTTATATGTTGTTGTTGTTGTTGTTGCTCATATTCACTTGTCTGACAGAGTCAGTCCAAGCCCACGAGAATTCTCGTGTCAAAGAGCGCTAGATTACGCCTGTCGTTGGCAATAGCCTTGAGCACCTAACAGGTGACAGTACGATTTGGCTCAGTTCCTCCCTAAATTTTGAAGGAGAGCACCCCGGGGGAACGGGTCCGAGGGTCTCCCACTTCTCTCCCCTTCCACCAAACCACATGAGAGGACTTTCGGCTCACCGTATATTTAGAGTGCTGCCATGCCGCACTGTCACTATACATTTACAAACATCCATGCCTTCTTTGGGATTCGAACCCGAGCCCTTCGGCACGGCAGTCAGCGACGCGCATATTCACAAAGCCTACAGACCTTTCTCCTACGGTCTGCTCTCATTGGACGAAACATCTGCTTGGCGGTCATAATTGGAATAGTGAGTTATCGCCTTGCAGTCTTCGTAATTAACGCCAAACATACCTTGTGGGCTTTCCAGTAAAGCGAGGAGAAACAGCGTTTATTTCATTCGATAATTTTTTCATTTTATGAATGAAAGCTAAGGGGAATTGTGTGGAATATATTTTAAATAACCTACTGATCTTATTAATAGTTTATTTGTATTTGGTTAAGGAATGAATTTAAACTGTTAAAAGTACGATAATTGTTTTGCAAGAAAAAGTATTTACATGGAAATGGAATATGTGCTTTTTTCGTCATTTCTGTTAGGGAGAGTCTGTTATGTAAAATTACATAGCGCATTAATTATACAAATAAAAAAATATTAAAAAAATAAACCAAATGAAAACATTCTATAAACATTTAAGGGCGTCGGATACCTATTCTTTTTACTTAAATTATGAGTAAGTAGAACTAAAATTATATTTTATTCCATTATGCGCTATTTGTATTGTAAGGCTTTTCGGGATCTTGGATCGTAATCTTGCAACTATTATCTACTACAAAGAGTACAAACCAGTAATAATAAAAATTAAAAAAAAAATTACCCTTAACAAAAATAGAGAAAATAAAAGTGTTAAATTTTTAACTTTTAAATTTTTTAAATTTTTAAATTGTACCCGAAGGCGAAAAACCCAATAATAGCAAAGCCATAAGGTGAGGATAAAAACAAAAATAAGTCCGTGCAGTGAGAGTTTGTAAAAGATGCGAACGGGATTAGAAACCCCGATCTAGAAGTCCAAGAATGTTTCTTCGTGGTCTGTACCGTTGAGCTGCGGTTCCTTCTTCGCCTGTTACACGCTTTTCGGTACACCACGCTGATATAAAAATAGCAAAGGCGATGAAACAAAAGTCGCCAAGCAGAAGATTCTGTAACCCTACTTTTCCTGTTTCAACCAATCAGAGCAAACAATAGCAGAAACGGTCTGTAGGCTTTGTGAATATGCCAGCGACGCTAACGACTATAATGGTTGGGCGGCATATTTTTATATGGCGGCCGTCAGTGTGTTAAGTCCTATAACACCTCTGAAATATTATGTAATAAAATCTTAATAATCTCATTATTCGTTTTTCCTTGAAACCCTTCCAAAGTTATAAATATAGGGTCCTAACTTGTACAACAATTCTTCACACCGTACTAGACTGCCAAGGGAGTTATTGCCCCGTCTATGGAAATAGAACAACATCCTATGAAAATCTGAAATCAACAGAAGGCACATTTAGTTCAAAACTCGGTGATTTACAGGCATTAAATAACAAAAAACTGAATTTACAATTTAAATGGATTCGTAATCTGGGACTACATAAATTTGTTTAGCTAAGCATTGGCTTAACATTTGTAATGGCGCTACCTAACTTCAGGTAGTAAAATGGCTAATGCAGCAGTACTGACGTAATAGAGAAAAGAGAGGAAGTAAAAGCTGAAAGCATCATTTCCAAAACCATAAAACATTCAAAACCCTGGTATTAAATTGTCTTAACTCCTTTGCATCGTGATGAGAGCTAACGAAAAGGAGAAGTTACAGTATAGATCTTAACTATAAAAACAGTTTAATTAACAAAAACTATATTTTATACAATTATCAGAATTCTTTGTGAGTTAAAATCTTTAATAATCAATGAAGCCTTCGACAGAAAAACAATCCAGTATCTTTCTTATACATGGAAACAGATGCTAATCGCTATACTGCTGCCATCCCCAAAAGGAATGTCGTTAATATCCTGCATTACTTCTTTCCGTTAAAAGAAGACTAAGAAAGAAGTTTACGCAATCCACTATCTGAAATCAAAGCGGTTGCTGCTAGGTAGGTAACACCTTACAGAATTAATTATTGCAATTACGCCATGTGGACAAAAATGTTCCCTAATGGAATCTGTGTCTATCCATTCGTTAAAATGATTCTTTCTGGGGCTTTTTCCCATTATGATAATAAGTTAAGAAATATTTCTTATTAGATAACTAAGGACTGAGAAGACTTCTGGATATCGGCATTTATATTTTCACTTACTTTCTGATATGTGACATGGCTTTTATTCTCAATCTTTATAACATATAATATCTGAATATACGAAACACTTTATTTTTTTGTTTTTAGTTATTTTTAGTTGCATTTTGAAGGCAGATGATCGCCCTGGAAACGCATTTACCAACAAATTTTACAAATTGCTTTGGGAATTTATAATATACAGGGTGTTTATAAAGTCCCGGACCCATTTTGATGTTTAATAACTCATAAAATAATGAAGATATAAACAAACTTATGGCATTTATTCATGGAATAACTTATATATTTTCCTTTTCAGGTTTGAATATCTTTACTTTTCTAAATATCGTCTGCACGTGTGGTTAATTTCAGATAATTTCATTTTCCAGTCTAAATATCTGTACTTTTCTAAATATTGTCTGCTTATTAATTGCATTTTTCTCTCTCTTTTTTTTTCCTCCGACGAAGCATCCTTTCAACTTTCTGGCATTGTTAATCGCCGTAATGTGCGCATATGGGGATCTGAAAACCCCCATAAATACCGTGAAACAGAAAGGGATTCTCCAAAGGTTAATGTGTGGTGTGGACTAATGCACGACCGAGTCATTTGGTCTTTCTTTTTTACAGAAAAGACGGTCTCATCAGTCGTTTACTTAGACATGTTGGAAAACTTCGTACTACCACAACTAGAAGAGCTTCAGCCACATGTCTTTTTTGCAACAAGATGGTGCACCACCTCACTGGGGTACCATCGTTCGTAGTTCTTTGAATGACCATTTTACAGGAAGATGGATTGGGCGAGGAGGTCCAAATCCTTGGCCACCCAGATCACCTGATATAACGACGCTGGAATGTTTCCTTTGGGGTTTTGTAAAGGACAACGTTTACAGGAGGAGAATGTCGAACATTGATGACCTAAAAGCCAGAATTACAACCGCAATAGCCTCTGTGGATGCCGACATGCTTGCAAGTACCTAGCGTGAAATTGAATATCGACTTGATATTCTCCGTGCGACGAAGGGGGCACACGTGGAAGTTCATTGACAAGGGTTATGAAACTTTCTGAGTCTATCTAACCATTTATGTTATTAATTTTAATCTATCTTTATTATTTTATGGGTTATTAAACATCAAAATGGGTCCGGGACTTTCTAAACACCCTGTATATAATTATGTTGCATAATGACTTGACCAAACGGAAGTTATTTGTGTTTAGGTAAAACTTAGAAAAACTTAATAGATCTGAAACAAAATTAAAATTAATAAGAAAAATGGAAAGACTTAGTAGATCTGAAACAAAATTATTTTTAACGAAAAAAGTCATCAAAGGTTTAAACCAGAGGTTCCTAACTGGGTAGGTATTGACCCCCTGGGGGGTCGATAAAATTTTAAAGTCGAATATTCCTCGGTAGTTTACCTGCATAATCAAAATCCTATTCATTACAAAAATAACTTTTAAGTAAAATGGAAAATTAAATATTTATTGATATAAAGTTCTATCATGTAATAAGGAAGAAAATCATATAAAATAAATGTAAGGCCAAATATACCCTGACACTGCAATATCTCACAGTGTGATCTCTGATTTGCACAGTGTGATGCAAGAAGAGTTAATGGTATTGAAGGTTCAGACATAAATTTTATTCAAAACACATATGTACGCCAAGTTTTGGAACTCAGAAATCCGAGAGAAATATCTTATAGCAAAGGTAGCTGCCGCACTAATGTTTATTGACTTTCTGTTCTTCCTTTTTGCGGTTTAATTCCGCTTATTTAGTTACGGTAAAGCACTCGTGAGACATCTGACTAAGGGAAGGGATGCTTACGTGGAGCACTTTCTAAGAGAAACTGGCTCGTAAACACCGTTGGAGAAACAACATTTGGACAAATTAAAACTTTTAATGTGTATACTATTAGAGTTCGATTATATAATTTATTATTGGCATAGATGTAACCCATTTTTCTGAAGATTACAATGTTTTCTTCAAAAAACACGAACTGGGTCTCCTAGGCCCTGTGCACGAATTCTAATAACTCAAATGGGTGCTTCTGCTCCGGTTTATATTATATATTTACAATTTCTGTGACGTGTTTACTGTTTGTTCTAGATTATAAACGTCAGTTTGTAATATAGAAACTGACGTTGTAGAGACATTAGGTTATTTCGAAGCATCAGACATGAAAAATGAGCAACGCCTTCGCCGGGAATCGAACCACGGACTTCTCGGTTACGCGTCGAGTGTGCTGATCACTGCACCACGAAGGCATGCGAAGAAGGCGGGAGAAATAACTTATAACGTTTATACTCTATTACCTACTTATTGCTTGCGTAGGGGTTAGTAATAGATTGAATGCAAAAATCCGACAATAAATTAATAAAATTTATTCTTATCAAAAGAAATATAACAGAACGCTGCAGTTTTCCCCAGTGATATTCGCACAAGTATTTACAATACCACGCAACGTAATCAGTAGTTACATTTCAGACTACCAAAAACGTTAAAATACAATGCAATGCAAAGCGTTATCGAAAGAGGAAGCTAATTCAGATATCTCAGTTCAGGCGGAAATAAATAAATCGCGATAACACTAACTAAACAGTTGAGCTGTGAAATGTCTCTCCCTTTGGATTTTTACAGTTTTCAATCGGCCGCGTAAGATCTTTCGAGTAATTTCTCCTTCTCGAGATTTCTGGAAACCAATAAGAGGATGGAATCACGATTACAGCTAACATAGTGGTCAGTTACGTTTATTAGGGCAAAGGGCTGTAGCCCAGAAGGTAATTCCGTTTTGGCATTTTGCGTTGATTCACTTTTCAAACGTTTGCTGCCAAATATTACAGTCCTGCATTATATTTAAAGAAATTAAATAATGAAGAATTTGCCTAAATGTATGTATGTTGCTCGCATTGCGACAAAACAGAGGTACCTAGAGCCATAAAATTTTGAATAATGTAATCCTCCACCGAATATGGGCATCAAGAAACACTAATTTGGAATTGGTTTTATTATCTATTTCCTATTTTGTCAGACATTAAAGAATTTTTAATAACCAAATTCAACGATTTCAAAGCCAGGAATGGCAGCACTATACGAAAGAAAAACATTTTCATCTCCAGAGCGCGAGGCTGTGAACCGGAAATTCTAAAGATATGCTCATTTAAAATGTTGAACGTAATTTTATGGTTTAAGTGCAAAGATCGTGATATTTAATAAATAAAGGTAACACACAAAACGTTAAAAAAATGCCTCTTTAACACATTTTAACCATTTTAACACATTGTTCCAGAGCTATTTTCAACTCTGATGGCAAATACTTTGTAACTAGTGCTTCTCGATGCAAAAAACAATGGGTGACTAATATATCCCCGTTCAGTTCTTTAACATGTGTTAAAAATCCTTTTAGATGCCCAAGTCATAGCCGGAATACCATCTGTGTAAATGCCAATGCATGAATTCCACGAAACTTTAATTTCTTCTAAATATGAACTAATTTACATCATAAATATGTTTGCCAGTTGTACAATTAGGTAACTCACAATATACAAATTGTGTAACCTAAACATTGTGCGACATGAAAACAAATAAATTCTGCGATGGATTGTATCATTTGAAAGTGGTATTTTACAAATATCATTATCTTCTGATCCACCAATCATTATTTTTAAAGTTTTGCGATAAGCTGGTAGTATAATTTCTTCAGGCAAATTGTGAGGTTTTAATTTAACTGAAATCAATTCAGTTATTTCATAAGACACTATTTGAGCTTTTTCAGAATTTCGTCAATTCCCATGTGTACCATATGTTGTAAGTCATTAGGTTACTTGAATGTCAGGAAGCTGAGCACAAATGAGCAATGCCATCGCCGGGACTCGAAACAAGGACCTCTTGAGTACGCTTCCAGCGTGGCGACCACTACGCCACGAAGGCATGCCAAGAAGGCGAGAGAAATACCTTATAGACTCCCGCTTTTAAAGAGCGGCTGGGGATTAGGGGACCCATTCGACAAATCCCGGTGGTGGACAATCATCATCCGCCACCTTTTTTTAGTTCAGGCGCCACTTGTTGAGTCATTAGGATATTTGAATGTCAAGAAGCTGACGAAATGAGCAATGCTCTCGCCGAGACTCGAAACACGGACCTCTCGAATACGCGTCGAGTGTGCTGACCACTACAGCACGAATGCGGGAAGAAGACGGGAGAAATACCTTATAATACTAGGATTAAAATCATTATAATTTACTATATAGATTTCTAAAATTTGGCAGCACTCTTTTAGAATTTGAATTTTTGAATTTAAGAATTTTTGGAAGCACTCTTTAAGATTTAAGAATCTTTAAGAATTTTAATTAAGTGCCGTTGCTGAATGATAGAGACTCACTGAGTTAGACTGCAACAATAGGGGAACTAAATCAGTTTGACATGAAACCCATGCTTCTAAGCTTTCTAGTTTAAAAAAGAACAGGGAGAAGAAAACAGAGAGAAAACGAAGAAGGAAGGAAGAAATCAGAGAGAAAAAGAAGAGAGAGAAAATGAAAAGAAACTTAGAACCTAGTAGCTTACTTATGCTTTACTCGTTTAGTTTTTGGTGGAATTTGGCAAGCGTTGTACTAAAACAAAAGTTATAAGAAACTGAATTAATTAAAATAAACATTTTTCAAGGTTTCCTTTCACTTATTTTCGAATTTCAATAACTATCCCATTTTAGATGATACATCGAATTCAAAAGATTTTGATTCCCTAAATCACTTACTATAAACCATAGAAAATAATGTATTTTGAATTAGAGATTTACCTGTTCTGGAATAAAATTTAAGTCCAATATAACTGTAGCCTAAGAAAGAATATCACGAAATGGATTCTTGAAACCGTAAATAACAGCCATAAAATTTTCTTCCATTTACTCTCGGCAATCGTAAAAGACATTACTTTCCTCTATAGAAGTAAAAGATTATTTCATACAGAATTATTATTGTTTTATGTCTACTGTTTTTACTTTAAAAAGTGTATTTTAAATATTGATTTAGAAAAGAAGTGCATTCTTAATACGATGACAAATTTTATCAAATCGTAAAGTATATTTTTCGGGGAAACATAACAATATTTGCAGCGTCTGAATCTTTTCCCTTGCAGATTATTCTTTTTGAAAACCTCTCTCGGGTTATCTTTTTTTCCGATCAAAAGAGACATACTGGCAATAAAATAAAACAAAACAAAAAAATCTAACTTATCAAACAAAATTCAAAATAAAACCTTGAAGGCGAAGGAAAAATTTTGATAAAAAAAAAATGGTAAAAATTTTCCTGCAGTCGCTTTTTTCCTTTTACCGTCTCAAAGCTTTACGCAGTTGTTCATAAACATGTCTTTAAACGCTTCAGATAAAGACCTAAAACTGGAAACTGCCATAAAGCAAACCCCGCTTGCATTTGTACGTACTTTATATCAGAGAGGCTTGCCCATTTGGGGAAAATATAGATTTTCTAAGCGTCTACTTCTAAGCCTTATGCTTAGTCATATTTAACGGGTATGAAGAGAAGCTTTTTTCATAGCCTGGAGCGCTGCTTATGCATCTTGACTTTTGGTTTTCTTTAAGTGAATAATCGTAGAAATGTTTTTGAATTTCGGAATTTCTTTGATGCTTGGGACTTCATGGTCGTAATTCTTGTCCCACTGGACCTCGTTAGTTACTTAAGCTGAGTTATTTTGTTTGCAATTTCTCGTAAAAAGTGGGAGTTAGTATTGTTTAACATAAGTTCAAGGTTTTGAACTATCCCTGGAGTAAGGCTGGTAATGCATTTGCTTTAGATCTTTGACCCTCGTGAATTTCTTCAAATTCGCTGAATGATAATAAGGGAGATGCATATACTCTTAAATGTGTTTTCTATTTTTCTTGCTTTAATTTTTGTTTTGTTTAATCGACTGTAGTTGAATGTATTTTTAGATACCTCCTATTAGTAATCCGTAATTTTTGCTCATTGTCTTGGAGGAAGGGTCATACAATATGGTGTCAGTTTTATTTTTATACTGCATGATAGGTGTATGAAATAATTTTTGTATGTGGAGCCTTATTCATATGTTACAGGCATTAATATTAATTTTCAAATTTATTTGCTAGCCAATCCATAAACTACAAATCTACGAGCCAAGCAAGATAAAATCCTTGGTTCTAAAAGTTATTTTTTTTATTTGCATACTGATGAATCTCTAAATCATTGCCAAATTTATATTATCATTCATTGTTTTCATATATTCCGACCAGTTTGCAATTCGTGTGACAGAAAATAACTATAGTTTTTATACAGACAGTGTCGCCAAGTTTGGAAAATTATTTCAATGATGGCTGCCTGTTATTGACGCGTTGACTGCAGCTAGGAGAAATAATGCTTCCTTGTGTTTATATGTGTGTTCAATTTATGGTATGAATATAATTAAATTATTATTAATTGAATTAATTAAATTTGGTTAAAGAAATTACGACAAGACTCACAATTAAGAAATGAAACAATATAGGATATTGAAAAATAATTTATCTGTTAAATTTTATCTTCAGGCAAAATTATGATGACATAGTTTACATTTAACAAGATTAATTTCGAAGCTTGCAACAACTATAAAGGCTGTTCGGATATTTTTTAGACTTTTTTCATTGTAATTACAGAAATATTTTATCTAAAACGCTTATATTTTAAATGTTCCATCTGATAACTATTATTCTTCGCTATCTTTACGCACCGTAATTTCTAAGACAAACAGTTTTGTAGTACGGGAAGCGCTATTTTATCCTATGATTCTCGAACAATTTTCCAATGTCTAAGGAGGTTCTAGGTCGCCGATTGGAACTCCGCTTTTTAAAAGTCCAAAAGAGGAAAAATCACTTGTCATAGACCAGGAGATTTAGTAAGGATATGGCTTTGACAATCGTTTCTTCTTCAATTTTTTTGAGAAAATTAACAGTAGATTTTGACATTAGGCTGCATTCTTTATCTTGATGCAGTTCTACTAATTGATCCCACTGTATGTAAAGAAACGGTATTTCATATATGGAAATTGGGTATAAAATTTGTTTCTGATAACATGTGGAGTAGATGCATGAATTTTGGTCCACTCTCTTTGCTTTTATTTTTCCGTTATATGAAAAGTCAGTAGCAATCATAAATCCCTTTGAAAGACATTATTTAGACTGTTTGAACTGTTTGAAACTAAGATTGTATTCTTCTCTAAGATGGTAATAAATGGATCTATTTTTATTACGGTCATTTAAATATGCCCAAGATTCTTCTATTGTGATAACATTTTTCCATTGTTGTCCAAATAATTGATTCTAATGGAGAATTCTGCACACGATCAGCTTTCGGCGATATGTCGTGGAGAAAGACGATACACATTGTGTCGTCGCCTTTTTAAGATTTAAATCAGCATTAATAACTTCGTTTACAGTTGTTATTGAGCATTTTAATAATTCTGCATCTGTTCTTTGACTTGGCAGAGTTCCTTTTAGTATTAAATATCTTACTTTTGCAACATTCGAAACACTCCGTTTTTTCCTCGGATAAGTATTTAGATTAATTTTTTCACTCGAAGCTAAATTTAGATGTGCTTACTTGCTTGTAAGAAGTAAAAAAAGCATTGTAATCTCGAAACATTTCGGGTATCATAGTTCAAGGAAAATATACATTTTAACCTCTATCGAATGCAATTTAACACTGTTTTTGCGTGAAATTTGTACGTAAGGGCAGAATAAAGGACTCTTTTTCCCAAAACGGACTGAAAATTGGATTTAAAATGGACTCTGAACTGGCAAAACCGAAAAACGAATAGCCTCAGAACGCTGAAATTTTGTTTATGGGACTCTTAGAACATGTAGTTGTGTACCTCCCTTTTTGATTGCAATCGGCTGCACCAGAAGTATATGAATACACCGAAGAGTCATTACATTATGACCGCTGAGGATTTGTATTCATTCATTTAATACCAGGCTTGATTTTTGCTTGATCTTTTATATCTATGACACTAGAACTGCACTTAAGATCTTTTCAGAAAAGAAGAAATTATGCGGTAAGATGTTGGGAGAGTTAACCTGGCCAATGAATTTCCTTAAAAGTTTTATATTAATTTCTGGGATTGCTCTTAATGGAAGAACTGTAAGTGCTTCTAAGCCTGTGGAATTAATATCTGGATTCATTTCAATAAATCCATCAACAAATTATCTTTTTTATATCAAGCATTACCTTCTGTTAAGAGTTATCTATTTGAAAAATAAAATGAGTTGTTTAAAACTGCTGAGAACGGGAAGGAAAAAGTGAAAACATATAATTAACTCTTCTGAAATAAAACTGAGTTAAAATGTAATTTCTGCACTTTATGATTGCATTTTACTAGAGAGTAGAAATTGCAACAAATAGTGCTTGGATATTCTTTCTTCAACTGCTGATTCCTAACGCTTTATTATTTTCACGATTGTAAACTATCCAATTATGAAATAACCTGCTGGTGTATCTTTAAAAAAATATACGATAAAAGAAACGCGAAATTTCAAACATTGAAGTTACGGTACATTTCACAGTATATAAATTCGCTGATATAAATGTATGCACGTGCATTGTAAAAGAAAATTCCTGAATTGTGCACTAAAAATTGTTAAGTACAATTCTTGTTCATTAGTAATTATCACAAACATTTCAATTTTATCTTCTTTTCTGCGTAGAAAAAGTAAAAAGAGAATTTTCTACATTATCTACCTGCTGGAGGTACAGTTGATGAATGTGAAGGCTTCTTACTTTCATTTTACTGTTAGAGCAAACTGTCTTATTCCCGGAAGCCTGTGATGGAATATGAGTTGGGAAGATAGTTTTGGAAACAATAATGATGATTTACTATTCTCTGTCTTTGTGCAGGGTAAACTGTTATGAGTAATGAAGAAAGCGGAGACAAAGTTCTAATTAACGCGAAGCTGCAGAGCCAACTTCTGAAACAAGTACATATACAGATGTCTATGGATATCTCATTTATTATAGTGCCAAGGTTAATGAAATTCTAGTTCAATTTTTTTTGTGGCATAAGGCTCATAAAGAAATTAAAATTATTAAATTGTTCTTCGTCAGCTAAACTTACGACTATTGTCAGATCCTTCTAGGAAGAAAAATAGAATTATACCAAGTGTTCTTTTTTTATATTGAGTCTTATATAATATAACTGAATTGACATAATCTTCGCCTTAAACGTTTTGCATAAATTAATGGATGAAGACATTCTCTTTAAGGATGGCACAGCTGTAGTGCCGGACTTTACTCCAGGCATTATAAATTACAGACATCATTTCCTTCATTTAAACGAAATGAAGGTAATATCAGGCAGCTTTTGAATATGGATACTGATACGAATTTAATTTTTATAATGTGGACGAATTATTGGATAACCTATGAAAAATGGGGATTTACCAAGCTAAACAGTACACAGTAATTGTGCTGAACTCTTTGAATGTACACAATTAGCAAAATTAATACAAATAGTGGTAGATTAAATGCATAGGGAAAATAATATTTTCAAATTTTAAGCACTTTTAAGAATTGTGACATATTTACTTCTGCAAAAAATATTCCTGACTCTACAACTAAAGGGCATTTATATGTTCTTTGCTTTTTTTTGGATGGCATGAGCATGCAAATCTCTGATATCACTGCTTATAAGTGTCATAATTTTTGTAACCCTTGGTTGTAGACATAACATTCCAGTTACAAAAGCGCTTTAAATTAGGAAAATATTCCCACTACGGCATTTTTACATTTAAAAAAATATATTTTGTAGAATTTATTAAAATCTAACGTTTTTCTGAAACTAACGGTTTTAAACGGTTTTCCTTTCCATATATTAGGGTACACACTTAGGAAAAAAGATGCTCAGACATTTAATTTTAAATTCTGAGGTCATGCTTCCATATAATTTGGAGCAATACACAAACTGAAGGACAAAATATTTCACTTTGTAAGAAATTAAAAATCAAATGTTAGTTTATAAAAATGTTCCTAATGTTGATAGTTTAAGTAAAGAGAACTGCTAAACAGATTCTCATGAAAAAGGTTGAGAAAAGAAATTTGAAAGCAATATAAATTGCTTCAAACGTGTCATTTCTTTCTTATCTGCAACGTGCGCATGCATTTTACACACCCCAACATGTTCCCCCTTTCACATTTACCTGCAAATTTATGTTTGTTGTGCGTTTTCTTCATTGGCAGGTATTAATCAAAGATATAAAAGATGGGTGCACAATTTTGGTTTAGTCTTGGAAAGATGGCAGATGAAATGTTAAAAAAGTGTATGCTGCCATGTTTCTGCACGTCTAAGTGTTATATGCAGTTCTGCTGTTGAAGAGGAAGTAGTGTAAAAACTTCTCTACGTCGTGGCCAAACAAGTGGTTTACAAACACCCTATAATGTTAAAATTCGTTTTGTACTTGGCACGGATTAGCACACCCCGAACTCCCTCCTCCAGATCAGTCTATAAATAAAGAATATTTTGAAGCAGTTTTGAATAAAGTAATGAGAAAAATACATTGTGTTAGATCTAAATTTCAGAAAAAAAGGTGTCGAGTTTCTGTTTGTGATTACGCAAGATCCTATACTGCTGTTAACTTGAAGGAATTACTCAAAATAGCAGATCGTAGAGGTAACCAAGCTTTACATCTTAGCCTCATCAGATTATTTTTTGTTACCAAAAAGGAAAGCCACTATAAAAATGGGCCGATTATCTAATGTGCAGGGCATTTAAAAGTGTGTGATAACGGAACTTCGACATCTTTCTTCAGAAGGCCATAAAGTCTATTTCAATAACTTACACAGCAACACACTAAACTGTATAAGTAAAGGAAGTCATTACTTTGAAGAATATTATACTTTTTATTTTCATCTGTGGTTTCTTAACGTCAACTTCATTTTTAGAACTTTTAGACACGTATTGTGTGTGGGTATACACATACGTAATAGGTTTGCTGTTGGATGGGACAACTGACTACAGAGGGCACCATAACGTCAACATCAGTCCTAGAACTTTTAGACACGCATTTTGTGTGTCTAAAAGTTCCATATATGCAATAGGTTTGCTGTTGGATGGGACAACTGACTACAGAGGGCACCAATTACTTTGCAAAAGAAAATTCCTAACAAATTGTTAACTCAAATGGCAATAGCCTTTTCAATTTCTGCTGTTGATTTGGCTACATTCCCGTTCTGGAATCTGTACTGCGCCACTTCCATCATTAGTTTCATCTGCAAGGATCTGCAATGCGAAAGCTCTTGTCCAATCACCATTCAAAGCTCAAACAACGACTTTCGACATCATATTTGCCCCATCTGCTAATACGATGTCACTTTTTCGCCTCATCATCAATGTCTTCTCATCATTGGGTTGTAATGTCATAATTTATTTTATTCGTTTAGATGTTTTGAAGAAGTAAATACTTTTTGCTAACTTAACGACTCACGTGAAGAGCACACATGCAGATTCATCATGTCCTGCTGGCTAATTTTGCCAGGAATAATTTTATTGTTGGTTGAGAAAACTGACTAGAGAAGACACCAATTGTTTTATAGTCGTCGCTGGGACGGTAATACACGATACTGAAATACAGATTGCGTATTAGATGACTGGAACTTTAACAACTGCAACTAGCTTGCTATTTAAAACATCACTTTATTTCTTGACGAATAATTTCTTAGCACATACCTTCTTAATTGATACAACACTTAAGCGCTATTAACTCCCTAATATTTTGCATGAAACATATCATATTTTTAAACAGCAGATGAAAATTGCAAAGTGGTGAACAGAAGCTAGTTTGGCGAGGAAAGGGAGAAAAAATGAGACAGCATGGCATAGGGCTGAAATGCTTTGTTTGAGTTTTGAATGGTAATTGGAGAAGAGCTTTCACACTGCAGATCATTGCAAATGAAATTCATGACGTAAGTGACGCAGCACAGATTTCGGGACGAAGATGTAGCCAAATCAAAAGCAGCACTATTGCCGATTAAATTAGTAATTTGTTCGTATTTTTTTTTATATTTAGTAATTTCACTTAAATTTTAAATTCTTTGGATAAGTTCTCTGTTTAAAAGTAAAATTTTGATTTGAAATTTACACTAAAGTATTTTATTATTTCACTTTCGACTTCAATTCTTTGGCTTTTTCCCTTGCTTTGGGGAGGGGTCAGAATTTCTTATGAACTACGAAATTAAGTTAAAATACATTGGAATGATTCATCGACTAATTATGGATACAGAAAAGCAAGAATTTTGGACGAAGAGAGATTTCAATTGATTTCAAAGTTCCTTCTCCTGTCGAAGTAGCACTGAAGTTGATTGAAATCCTCTTCTATTATATTCTTTTCTTTAAATTTCATTATTTTTTTAAACTAGGGTATTACTTGTTTAAAAATTTTTAGTTTTAGCATTTATTAAATTCGTTTTTGCATTTATTGGATTTTATGAAATTTATTACTTATCAGAATTTCAAATGTCTTTGTAAAATTGGTTCTAAATTTCTTACTTTATGTCTTTACTGATATTTTTCAGCAACTTAATGAGCGAAAATATTAGATATGACTATATTAGATTTAAAAAAATTTTACTGTAATTATGAAACATATATATATAATATGGTACAAACATAAAATATGAAAGAAAATTATTAACTTTAATTTAACTACAGTCCTTCTAATTCCTCATTTTATCTTGGCTGCCTCCTCTTCCTGGAATCTAAAGTGCGTCATCTGAAAATCAATCCCCATTTCCCTATTATTTAAAAGCAGCATTTTTATGCAATCTCAGCTCATGCATGGATATTTTTATGCAATCTCAGCTCAAAATTTAAATGAAGAAATCAGCTCTATAAACACGCCTTTCCTGAAATGCGTACTTTCTTCCTGCCTTCCTCTCTCTACGCTGACGTGTACTGCTTATTTCTACGCTTCATCTATTGTCTCGAGATGTGCTTCGTCGTATAAAATTATGGGGTATTTATAGCATCCATAATGACGATGTGTAAGAGGAATACGTGTCCTGAAAATTATTCGTCAAGAAATGCAATTGAGTGATGAGTCAACAGCTACGTTTGTCTCCAAGTTCCATCATTCTCTTACTCATTCTATTTGTACCCCAGAAATATCTATAACCTTCTCTGCCATGAATGGAATGCAACTGTTGTCTTCTCCCTCATACACCCTAAAATATTACATACATACACACACATTATTATGTATACGTGCTTTCGGCATTATTTCATAAATAACAAACAGTTTCGCCTTTGTGATTAAGATTAGACAAATTAAGAAGCAAACCATCGTTAAATACTAAGAATATGATGAAAGCAAGATAACTTAAATATATCATACCAATTATAAAAATAAATTATAAAAAATACATATATATTATGTTTTGTTTCAGTCCAGAAGATATAAAGCAGTCTTGTTTCTTATAATCACAAGAGGATGTTAATAATACGTCACTGGGAGATAGAATAACAACGCTATAATTAAACAGTTTTTTTTTTTCTAATTTCCCTTTCGTGTTGCAAAGAAGATGTGTTTCTTTTACATGTTTCCTATTCATTGTCGGAATAATGTTACAACATTTATCTACTGCTCTTTGAGCAACCTTAAATCGATATTTTCTGGAAATATGCGTTGGAGACTATCCCTTATTCCTTAACTATAACCCGAGAATTTATGCATATTAAGTTTTTGCATATAAATTTTCCAAATCGATTGCAATATTAGCTAAAGGGAATATTTCTCACCCTTTAAGTTGCTTGTAGCATTTTTTATTCTATAATAATGAAGAAATATATTGATCTGCTGTACAGGAGACAGTCATGGTGTTGACGCTTATATGAGACATGTCAAAATTTAAGAAAAAGTTACTTGACTATTATTAGAAATCCATGATTAGAAGAGTATGTTTTTGACAGTATTCACTTCATTTATTTGAAGCACTTTTGAATTGCACTTTTGCATTTCAAATATGAAATTCTAGATTAATTCTCCTTAAACTTTTTTGTGAGAAAACATACATAAAAAGAAAATCAAAGCAATTACGAATTTGCGTGTTGTAGATGAGTTCGGTATGTTTTGTCAATATTTAAAAATAAATTCGAAACATGAGTAAAGCATTTTAAGGACAAAAAAGCCAGAAGATTCCCAACAGATGTTTTGATTGTTAAGGTAAAACATTTAATCCATTTTTATTTTAAAAAAATTGTCAGATTCACGTTTAATCTTAGGCAAAAGAAATAAAATTTCAGAGACAATTCATCTTCAAAATGTATTTATATTTTATCTCAGCTGCTTTATCGAAATATAAAAATAAGACCTGCTGTCTAAAATATCATAAAGTGCATATATAAGGTATTTTCTCCATCCTTTCTAAATGCCTTCGTGGTGTAACGGTAGCTCACTCGGCGCTTATTCGACAGGTCTAGGTTCGAGTCCCGCCTATGGCACTGAAAATTTTTTATGTCTGCTGCTTCAAAACAACCTAATGACTCTATGCATTCAGTAAACGTTTGTAGCAAGCAGTATAACTGAAAGAAATAAATTAATATGGATTGATACAGGAAATCAGGTATGATTTTGAGTAGTGTGATTAGAAACCTGAAATTTCAAACTTTAGGAGAAGGAAGAGAAACTAATTAAATTTTGTTTATACAATAAAAGCATGCCAATTTCAAGTGCAAAATTATCTAAAATCCCACAAGGAATACACAGAAAAAATTTTAGCTTTTAAAAGAAGCGAATTTATAATTAATCATCCTCAAAAACAGTACGGTTTCGCATAAAACAAATGTCAATCCAACTTCATAAAAATTTATTGTTGTTTTTTGAACCTCTGACGACATACAAGTGTCACTGAGGCCTTTGAAAGAGTTAATTAATCTTAAGACCTCCTTAGGTCTTATTATAAAAGGATATTAAAACATGTCATTTTCAGAAACAACTATGGCTAGGGCATTAATAGTAAGAAACATTCTAATCTAACCATTAATTTTCTATTGTGTTATTTTCAAAAGTTAGTAACTGAAAAATAGATTAACTTTGCATTTACCTAGTTTACATTCACTTTAAAGCCAGTTCGTTAATTATAAGTCATTGAATAAAAGTAAGTTACTATTCTGAGAATAGAATTCAAATAATGGGTTGTTAAGCTCCTAATAAATTATTAAAAAGCAGTACGGGATAACATCAGGCAACCTTTTAAAAGCTAGTCAATTTACAAACATTCAGCACTTCAAGAATTTCTGGATATCATAAACCTTATAAATAAAATCTTACTTTTCCCCAGGAATCTATACTATTAAAATCTGTGTGAATCGGTCTGTGTGTTTGTGGCATTATCTCCTTCCAAAAATTCGTGGGAAGCCATTTCAACCATTCTCATCTTCGTACAACTTTAATCAACCAAGATATTAATTAAAACCATTGAAAAAGCTAATTTTCGAACTCATTTTCCGAGTGGCAACAGTCCCCGTTGGAGATAAAAATGAAAAAGTTGCCACTGCTTGGTTTCAAATTGTAGAGTTTGTTAATAAAAATTTTGTAAGTTTTACAAAACACGAAATAAAAATAACATTGCCAAACACTAAATATATCATTATTACATAATGTCATATTCTGACGTTGAGGAAAGCATGCGATTGCATCTAGCCTCATTGTATGTGAAATTGTTTCGTTAATGTCAGCATTTTAAATAAGTAGCTGCTGTTGGCAACTCTTCTCTTTCAGATTAGCATAATTGACAGGATATATTATTGCCACGTTAATTCTTTTATTGATATTAAAAAGAAGTTATTATATTACATTAAATTTAAATCATGACGTCACACGTATTAACGTGAAATGTCAACAGCTTTTGCTTCCCGGTTTAGCAACAAAAAATTATTTACAGATTGGCTGTTGCTTGGAAAAAAATAACTGATTTCATTCATATTAAAATATTTTTACACATTTGCTTTTCAGGGGTACATAGAACTCATATATTTGTAATTCAATCATCTGGGGGCTTACTTTCTAGTTAAATATAAAGTGTCAGAATAGAAAAACTCAGTGCATACTTAAGACTGCACAAAACAGAAGCTCACATTTTAGAGAAGTTCACATAAGAATTAAAACTCACATGTTGGTTACAAGGCTTCAAATTCTGTTTAAATATTCTTAAAGCAATAAAACTTTATTTTGGATAGAAAGGCTGTCACAACGTGCCAATAAGTGGAATTTTGTTAGAGAAAGATCAATGCAAAAATGCAAAACCCTCTTGTTCAATAAAATACAAGAGTCTCTTTGGAGATGCTGTAGTCATGACACGTAATGCTCGCTTTCAAACTGAAGTATTCAACGGGTCCAATAAAGCATTATTCTTAGGGTATCCTCGAAGCTAAAGTAAGAAGGAATAACCTTAGGACAGCATTGTGGGAGATTTATTGGAAATTTTTCGCTGATTATTCTTTCGGGTCTGAAATTAATTAAAAGAGGCCACATTATATAAGAGAAAGAATATTATCTTGCACGGAAAATGGAAAATACAAACGGTCAGCACCATTAGACTTCTCTTATCTTTAACATAAAGATAATCCCCAGTTGTATAACATAGACGGCGACGCCGTTAAGATGTTCAAATCACATGACCTGTGAAAGAGATAAATTTATCTTTCGCGAATAACAGCAAACCGCAGATTCAGTTATGTTGTTGTTGTGACTTATCTCATTTGTACGACAGTAACATCAGAGCAAGTCCATGAAATTCTTCGTGGCAAGGAGCGCAAGACTGCGCCTGTCGTTGGCAAGAGCCTTGAGCACGATACAAGTGACAGCACGACTTTGCTCAGTCCCGCCCCAGATTTTGCGGGAGAGCACCTCGGGGGGAACAGGCCCGAAGGTCTCCCACTCCTCTTCCCCTACCAGCAACCTCTCGAGAGGACTTTTGGCTCTCTTCGTATTTAGTGTCCCTATGCCGTGCAGACAATATACAAGCATCCATGCCTTCTCCAAGATTCAAACCCGAGCCCAACAGTACGGCAGTCAGGGCCGCTAATCACTATCTCGGTTGGGCAGTGCATTCAGTCAAAGAACGTTTATATAAAAAAGGAAAGGTTCCATAGACGTAATGTAAACCAGTTTGCTATTACGCCACTAGAAAGCGGAGGGAAAATATGCCAAGGGATTTAGCGACGGAACTTGGCGGCGAGGATTTCCCTCTCAGCGAGTTGTACAGGAAATTGAGCAACATGTGTTAAGAAGTGTTCTTTAACAAAATGTTACTTCTTTGACTTTTCGCAATAATTTAAACTCGGATTTTCGTAATTTTTTTTGCTCAAAATAACTAATCCATTAATTAGTTTACTTGTGCGAAAAAATATTTTCTTTTCCTTTAAAGTTTAAACGCATTTTAAACGATATTCGTTCTATGAACTCTTGATAACGCGACTTTCCAACTTGGACACCGGTTTCGAGTTTTGGCCACAGCTATATTCGCCGATGGCCAGTTGTTTCCCTGTGAGTTGAAGCGGAGCCACTCCTGCTGGAAAGAAGTTTTTCTTCTTAACAATACATATTCTTTGATTCATAAATTAATTAGCATCCCTGGGGTTCACCTGGTTGGAATTTCCGGAAGCGACCATTTATAGGAAGAGAACGGGGATTCTGCCAGAAAACTGGCTAGACAGCTATCTAGACAGCCTCGATTTCTGAGATAAATAATCAGTCTTTACAGGACTAGAGCCTCCGTTTATTCGCGAGGTGGTAGGTTCGGGCTTGACAGAGACCGTACTTGTACTGCCGTGTCCTCTCCCCCGGCTCTTATAGAGCTGGATTACAATCTAGCTCCATAATAGTCGGTGTTAACAGATTTATAGGCCGAGCCCTCAGGCTTGACGCCGCTGTGTTAGTGACGGTGATTGACAAGACAGATAGTGCACCAAGTTGAATTTCAATGCCGATGAAATGGTGCCCAGCAGGAAAGATGTCAAACGTTTTATATATACCGTCATATTTTGCTAGCGTTACAAGCTTTGTCCCATGCTTTGAATAAAGCCGGGCTAGGACTGCGGGCATTGCGACCGCTTGGACGATGTCTGTGGAGCCTGGTTATCAAACTCAGTAAGGCATGTACCAGGTCGAAGGTCCAGGTTTTAGTGTTCTGTAAATTAATTAGCATTATTATGACATTAAGTATTATGGTAAGGATTTGGAGAAAGTTTTAAGACTTTTAATGATTTTGGGGCCAATTTTACATTATTTTTATTCATTAAAAATGGAAATAAGAAACACCTTCTCGAATTTACAAACGGGGTTAATTAATTTACACTATGATATAAATTTTAAAGATATTTTCTAGTACGTTTTCTTCAAGGTTACAAGCTTAATCCAAATTGAAACGCTATGAAGTATTGCAGTAAGAATTAAAAATGCTTAGAATTATTTATGTATATTTATAAATATTTATGTATTATGCATTTTTCTGTATGTGTCAGAGAAAATTTTAATAAATAAAACAAAGATAACAGGTTTTCTTTAATTTATTACACGCTCCTCCATAAAGCATTAAAAGGAAAGGGAGTGATGATCCGTGGAAATGTTTTAAGGGAAACTGGTTCGTATCCATATTTTATATTTAAATATATGACGAAAAACCTCGAAAACGCCCATGCAGTCAGCCCGCTCGGCGGGATTCGAAACCTGAATCAAACTATCAGTGATCAGCTGTTTCTATCGCTCGGCCTTTGGTGGGCCAAGATAATAATTCATTATTATTTATTCTCAAGCTTTGTCCCACTTGGCAAGTTTTCGTAATTTGTTTAGGTTTAGTTTAGATAAGTTATTTAATTAATTCGGTATATAGAAATATTTTCAATAAACATTAATAAGAAAATCAATTACAAAGTGTAACCAACAGAAATTTCTTGTAAACCAACGTTTCATTTGAAACAGGAGGAAAACATGAATTTGGAATGCTTCCCATTTGAGTCAATATTAGTAATGTTTATGAGATAATAAGGAGGTAAATATTTAGTAAATTTAATTTAAAACACAGCTAATTTTTTTTCCATTAAAAAAAATTTTTCTTCTTGGCAAACAAAAGCAAAACAACAAAAAAACATTAGGCCCATCAGCAGCTTTTTGATCGAGCATTTGGCCCACATGCAGTTTGAATTTGAGACCACTGAAATAAGCAACCTTACGCAAATTGTTCGTCAAATAGTTCTTTGACAAGTGATGTGTACAGTTACAGTATTCTGGAAAGTTGTTCAACCGTCACTGAACGGGCATTAACAGATTAAGCCACGATATCCATAGATCGAATAGTCTCTGTTTTCTGACAAACATTAACGCCAGCTTGCCTAAGCATTCATCAATTCCTCATGCTCTTTCTTTTTCCGAAATTGCTAGCTACATTGTTTTCCTGGTACGCAGTAGACACATTCAACTGTGTATGCCTGTCGACTGCTGTTTCCTCTGTTTCAAGTCCAAAGAGCCAGAATCTTCAAATTTGATGACAATTTTATAAAAACCATTTCCAGGCATTAAACAGTTTTGAAATTGTTCGTGTCCCTAACTTAATGGGTATCTATCTTTTTAGTAAGAGAGTTTTATAAAAAAAACGCGATATCTTAGTAACACAGCTATTACGAATTAAAATCCTCATTTCTCACCTACTAAGCGAAAATTAGATTGAAAGCTTCTTAATGTTTCTTGGTAATTTATTGGCTTCGTCAGTACCGATACTTCTTAAATTTTATTCGGAATAGTAAAATGTCACTTTTCAGCATGATTATTCCTTACTGAAATGTGTTTTGCACTTGTGCGTTTCATGCGTATTTTATATTCTTGCAGGAAATTCTGTGCATTTATTAATTATGTTAATCAATATTCCACTATAGTAAAACTCCTATAAATAAAGCTACAATATTCCTCGTCTCATTGCTGGCCGTGGAACATTCTGCGATGCTTAAATTGAAATTTTATTTTATCTTTTACTGCGTTAATGAGACCTCTATTGATCTAAGGTGACAATTTGTTAATTAAGACCACTTACGTATGTTCTAGTTTGTCACGTTCGGCTCCTGTACGGTTCTTGTGGATGTAGTATTTTTTACCTATTTTCTATATTTGCATATCATTAGCCAATTTTGGTCTCCGAACATATAATATACTATTATTGGACAATTAACTCAGTAGCTAGATAAGACTGAACGGTTACCTGCGTTAGAGTTGCACATTACCAAAGAAGGTAAAGTGAGAGTCAGATACTATCTGACTCCTGCTTTGGCCATAGTAACCTGACGTTGTTGGCACTCTGACAAACATTTATACTGTGACCCCTCTGTAGGGTAGACTAGCACAGGGTTACCAAAGAAGGTAAAGCGAGAATCAAATACTACCTGGCTCTTGCTTTAACCGTACTAGCTTGACGTCGCTGACCCTCTAACAAACATTTATACGGGCACCCTGTCTAAAGTGCAGGCTATTGAGCACAGAATGACCAAAGTAGGTAAAGCGGAAGTCAGATACTTTGACCATAGTAGCCTGATCTTCTTGGCACTCTAACAAAAGTTTATACTATGACCCTGTCTAAAGTGTAGACTAATAAGCACAGGATTACCAAAAAATGTAACGTGGGAATCAGATACTATCTGACTCTTGCTTTAACTATACTGACTTGACATTGTTGGCACTCTGACAAACATTTGTAAGGTAACCTTGTCTAAAGTTTAGAGTAGGGAACACAGGATTACCAAATTAGGTAAAGCGGGAGTCCAATACTATCTGACTCCTGCTTTGACAATAGTAGCCTTACGTTGTTGGCACTTTGACAAAAGTTTATACTATGACTCTGCCTAAAGTGTAGACTAATAAGCACAAGGTTACCAAAGAAGCTAAAACGAGAGTCCATTACTATCTGACTCCTGTTTTGACCATAGTAGCCTGACATTGTTGGCACTCTGACAAAAGTTTATACTACGACCCTGCCTAAAATTTAGACTAATGAGCACAGGGTTACGAAAGAAGGTAAAACGAGAGTCCATTACTATCTGACTCCTGTTTTGACCATAGTAGCCTGACGTTCTTGGCACTCTAACAAACTTTTACCCTGTAACATGATCTAAAGTGTAGACTAGCGAGTACAGGACATTAGAATGATCTTTACTGCAGCTTTCACCTCTGTTTTAAGCTATATATACGTCCTAATTGCACTTTAATGCCTTATTTCTTGGGTATAGTGATAAAAAATTAAATAAAGCAATCTCCATTAAATGAATCACATTCTCTACCGAATGTTGTATTAATTTACCTGTACTACGCATGCAATTTATACCGGTGATCGCCGTATATAGGATAAAGGGAAAAAACTAAAAGTAATACTGAATTTACTCATATGCTGAAAAAAATTATTCTTTATGAAAAAAATATTGAAAAAATTATTCTTTGCGTATCGTTTATTTCTTCGTTGTCATACAGAGCTAACGTGCATATATTAAACTAAATTCTAAGGCACGAAAATGAATTGCCTAACCTTAGTATAAGTAAAATTTCATAACATTAGTAACATACCACCACCTTTGTTTTTGGGAGAGTGTGGTAATTATAAAATATTTTGTTTGCTACATTCTTTATTTGAATGTAGTTACTCTCGTTTCGTATTCAAAATAAATTCATTGCGAATTAAAATAAACGATGTAGATAGCAAATTTTAATAATTTTGAAACAAACTTTCAGTCAACCAATCAAGTTTAAGAACGATTATTCCGTAGTTTAAAAACAAAAATCTCAATCCATGAATAAAACTTCCACCTCAGTCATCAAGAATTTCATTTCTATGAATTCTCTTCCGAAGACAAATTACTAATATTGTACTACAGCACATTTTTCGAGAAAAGATGCATAATGATGAATACAAATAATTTCACAAAATTTCTCATCTGCTAACTTATTTTGATAAATTCTATGACAAACGAATTTTAAGACTTATCATTATTAACATGCATTTTCCCAAAAGATTTGGAATACTGAGTGACTTTCAAAGTAATTAATTCTATTTAGTTTGGAAATTGAATAACTTCCTTTTTCGATTCCAAGTGCTTCCAAAAAATGCTTAAAATTAACCAGAAAAATATGCACATAAAGTAATAAGGTGGAAGTTTTCGACTAATCCTAAGCGAAAAACCGTAATACTTATTCAAAGTACTGAGTAAAAGAAAACAAAGTCAACAGAAATTTGATAACCATAAACTCACTCAGATCGTCTTCGAACATCTGTTTTTTTACAGTAACGATTAGTTCATAAGGACAAGCTAAATTAAAGTGCAGATTAAAAACCTTTCATTAAATTTTAAAAAGTATTCAGATATTAAAAATTTTAAATCTTGAAACATTATTTGAACATTTGTGGTTTAATGACTTTATTGTAGGTAAGGAAAACAAAATTAAGAAATATATGGATGGATAAATAAAGAAATTTCTTAGCCTGTACTCTCAAAGAAGGTAAAATATTTTCTTTTCAAAATTTTGAAAGCAGACAACCAATACTTATTATTGCGATCTGCGATCATTAAGTACAATATAAAGAGACAAAATCCTTTACTCTAGCGTGCTTCTAAATACAGGACCGACTTGTGATTGTTTTCTTGAGTTTGAAGAAACTAAAGACATCAACTTGGATCACATAAATAGATATATTTTCATAAATTTGACTGAAAAAAAAAACTAAGCATTTTTTTTTTCCGTCAAAATTCATTTTTCTCTTTGTTCTCTAGGTGGTGCTATGGAAGATGGGACAGTTTTAACTTATTCCCATCTTCGCGTTTTGTCTTAGACTTGTGTGCAAGCCTTGTTTCCTGTCTTGATATAGTCATTTTGAGTATCGGAACGCCAATCTTGGAGGATCTGGCTGGTGGTGGGGAGGGGTGATATAGTTGGGTTATTCTCTAGAGAAACATTGCTCATTTTTTGTGTTAAGTTTCTCGTTTCTTTTGTGGAACTTATTTCCAAGCGATATAACATTGTAATTGCCATAAAATTTCTCCCGAATTTGTTGTAACTTTCACTAAAGAAATATACCTACTTTTTTATTTAAAAACATGAATTACTCTTGCCATATCCAATTAGCTGTTATTACCGGGGACCAAACGATGTTAGTCAGTTGTTGGGCATCTTTCACAGAAGGGTAACTTTGTCACAAATGTCAAAGATATTCACTTCTAAGACTTTTGCGAATATTCTGCAAAAGCCTTTTCCGATAGATCTATCGTCTATTTAGATATGTTGAATTTATGGGATAGAGATCTCGTGAGCTTGTTTTTGGAACTTCTTGCAAAAACATAGAATGTGTGATAAGACTCAAATCCTATGAAAGACTTATTAATAGCATAAAGACTCGGATAAGCATCACGAGCTGTTCGTATTATTATTATTATTATTACTATTAAATAATGAAGAATATACACTGGTGTGCAAAAATTAAGAACGAGACGGTTTTTTCAATATAACTTTGTACAAAAGCTTTCCAAATCAACACATTTAATACCGTAAGATCCCCAATACGTAAGGACATGAGTAATGTAAGCAACATTTAATAAAAGAGATATCAGAGGGATAAAAAGAAGCTTTATTGAAAAAGTAGCATGGAGCGCAATACGACTGAAGGCCGAAACATCCCTGTGATGGGTGTCCAGCAAGAAACATCCGGTCTTTAATAGGGGATATGATCTCCCCTGACTGCTAGGCAAGTTTCACATCATTTGTGCATGCTGGATATGTGGTTTTAATGAGCTGTTGAGACACTGCTGCTCGTTCCTCTTGTAGCACCAATCGCAGTTTCGGAATCGTTACTGGCGATAATTTACGTGCTGCCACGGGTCTTCCTAGTACGTTCCACACATGCTTGACGGGATTTAGATCCAGAGACCTTACCGACCAATCCATGTGTTCAATATCTTCACTCTCCAACAGCTCTTCGACAGTAACTGTGCGATGAGGTGCAGCGTTTTCGTCCATAAAGAGGAACTGAGGACCCATAGCCCTTGTGAAAAGACGTATGTAAGGAAGAAGAACCTCGTTACAATAGCAGTCCCAGGTGACGAACCTCCTTGGGAGATATCAAGGTCGGTCCGGCTATCAAGCATTATGTCTGCTCGAACGAGAACTCCGCGACCTCCAAAACAGTCCCTTTTGATGATGTTGAAGGGGTTATTGCGTGTTCCCCGCTCTGTCCAGACGTGTATGTGTCTAAAACCGCAACTCAGACTAAATCTGCTCTCATCTGTAAAGAGTACTCGTCCCCATTCATTGTCTCTCCAACTCCGGTGTTCCCGGCACCACAGAGAACGCCTTCTCCGATGGGCAGGCGTTAGAGGTACACACCGTACAGGGCGTCGTGCAAACAGAGGACCATCGTGCAGCCTTCTGGCTACGGTAAAACGCGATATCGTTCGTCCAGTCGCCTGTGTCGTGTGTCTAGCGATTTCTCCCGCTGTCTGCCGCCTGTTTCTTCTGGCCTGTAAGGCAATATACCGGTCATCTGCGGGTGTGGTTCCTCGTGGACGACCACTACTAAACCCCCGGATAGCTGTTCCTGTAGTTTGAAATTGTCTCCAAAGTCGTGAAACGATGCTGTGAGCAATTCCGAACTCTACTTGTCACACTGCAGCCTTCCTCCAACTTCCCAATGATTCAACCTCGGGTAAAAGCATCCAGATGTCGTCTAACAGATTGATTATTCGCCATTTCTCGCTAAGCCAGCAACTGGGTGTGATTTTAACTGCTACACGGCGTGCAATCTCTTTGCGAGAAATACTGATCTTACACCGACAACATGCTTTATACTACTCAGACACTCCCCCATTACGTCTACCTGCATATCGGCGCATGTGCTGCCGTACATCACCTTACTTAATCTCCTGATTGGTCTTTCTGTCCGCTCTGCCTCTTTGTTCAGCTGATATGCTAATTTTTCGACTTCGTCCTTAATTTTTGCACACCAGTGTATATGTGTGCATACGTGTATGTAGATATGTATGCATTGTGGGAAAAAGATTTCACTTAGAGCCTCCACACTTTGAGCATACATAGTCTTTCACCCGAATAAGTGCTCTTCGAAGCCCTAATTTTCAGATCCAAATTTGTTTTTTATTTCATAGTTTGTAAGAATTTAATGAATTTTACTTAATACATTTATAATGTATTTTCCCTGCCTTCTTAGCATGCCTTCGTGGGGTAGTTTTCAGCAAGCTCGACGCGTATTCGAGAGGTCCATGTTTCGAGTCCCGGCGAGGGCATTGCTCAGTTTTCATTTCTCCTGCTTCGAAATAACCTAATGTCTCTACAATGGCGCTCGAACTAAAAACGTTGGTGGATGATGATTCTCCACCACCAGGATTTGGCGATTGGCTAATCCCCAGTCGCCCTTTAAAAAGGGGAGTATATAAGGTATTTTTCCTGCCTTCTTAGCATGCCTTGGTGGTGTAATGGCCAGCACGCTTCGCGCGTATTCGAGAAATCCCATGTTCGAATTCCGGCGAGGGATTGCACATTTTGCACGTCTCTGATGCTTTCAAAAAATACTTAATGTCTGTACTCCCGAATTAAAAAAAAAGGCGGTGGATGATGATTCTCCACAGCCATGATTTGGGGAGTAGGTCCCCTAATCCCCAGTCGCCCTTTAAGAGGAGGGGTATATAAGATATTTCTTCCGCCTTCTTAGCATGCCTTCGTGGTGTAATGGTCAAGCACACTGGGCGCGTACTCGAGAGGTCCGTGATTGGAGTTCCGGCGAGGGCACTGCTCATTTTTCCCATCTCCCACTTCCAAAAAATCCTAATGTCTCTAAACATTAAACGATTTCAAAGTGTGAAGTGACAATGGTGTCATTGGAGTAGAATAGTGAGACACCAGAGTGCGTGTCCCTGTCGAATAAAAAAGTGTCATTGAGAACTATGTCTGTGAAAAGAATGTTCTTCACCAGAAATCCGTAAAATGTCCAAATAAATATATAAATATTCACAAGGAGGTTCGTAGGAGGGTAGGCACAAATACATAACTGAATAGCAAGCATTCATAGAAGGCAAGCAAGACAAACTATTATAGCTACCCTTAAATAGTATGTTCATTAGGTATTGACCTGGAGCGTTGTAACACTGCTCGAAGTAAAACATTTTTACCTCCAGCGCGCCTGACTGTTGACATTCGGAGAAATGTAAGATATTTATCTTACAATTTTAATCAACAAACTGGACTGTTTAGAAACCATGTATTGGTAAAGCCACTTGTCTGGTGTAGTGGTTACTGATGCTGACTGACGAAACGAAGAACCTGGGTTCGAATACTGGAGAATGGATATTTGTAAGCGTGTGGTGTCTGCAAGGTATAACGTCTGTACTCAAAATCCTTTCGAGACGTTGATGGTAGGGGAAGAGAAAGAACAGACCGTCGGACAGTCCACCCCCTTGTGTGTTCTCCCTCAACACTGAGGCTAAAGCTGAACTAGCTAGGTTCAGCAATACTTCAATCACCTGTGGTAGTGCAGAGGCGCTGGCCCAGCCTCAAGCTGCAGTTGTCCTGCACGAAATAAAATACCTTTAACCCAGTAGCGTATTGCCATTCTGTAAACAATAAGATCCTTAATTTCCATATTTAATCCCATTGTTATTGACTAGCAAATTGTGCACATTATAAGCAATAAACACAACTCTTAAGAATATTTTTTCCATTTTTTTTAAATTTTATTGATTTAAATAAAATTGCATTTAAATCATGAGATCTCTAATTAGACTGAAATTACACTAGTTGGACTCATTAAAATTATTACACCTATTTTCTTTGTTATAATAACTATTTTAAGCGCCAGGCTGTGCAAGCGACTGGTTGAATAAATAACAAATGCTCATATTCTACGCAATGACTTCATATATATGAAAAAACAAAACTTCATATATTAGCATAATGTCAATTTCAAGTAGAAATTGATTAAATATTGTTAAACCATGCATACATTTTTTAATAATAAGTTTTTTCATTTAATTAGATTTTCAGAATTACTATACATAACTTTTCGCATTCTTCTATACCTTTAATTGTTCGAAAAAAGCCTTCTGTGGCCATAAACAAATTTATTCCGATAGTTAAGTTTATTTGATAGTCCGACATCGGACAAGTCCCGAAAGTGCATGTTATCGGGGTTTTTCATTATAATCCTAAAATACCTGGAAACGCTTGCAGAGTTTATGTGCATAAGCTATGATCTGCTACTGAAAGCCGTCCTAGACCTATGACCTTGAAGACCAGCTGTTGCTGGTCTTCAAGGTCTTCTAGTAAAACTTCTAGTACTTGCGATTTTGCGTACTTTTTGCGACATCTATCATTTTCTTATGGTACTTTTTCCAACTTCAAAGATTTTTTTTAATATACCGTAAAATGCTTTTATGTTAAAATAATGTATAAATTAAAAATAATTTATGTAAAAGGTTTTTCATGAAATTTATTATTTTTATTAGCCTATTTATATAATAGTTTATTTAGGCTTAAATAGAAGTTGGCATCTAGCAATCTTGTGTACATGTGGGCTTTTCTTTTCAAGGTTGCACAGGCTGAAGTCGGTATAACGTCGAGAAGGAAGGGGAAAAGTGAGAAAGAAAGAAAACAAGCTGCTTTTGACCTCTCACCCAAAGAACCTTTATGTAAAGAAGGAAAGGCTCCATAGACGTAATGTAAACCACTTTGTCTGCAACGCCGCTACAAAGAAAAGGGAACATTCGCCAAGGGATTTGGCGACGGAATCTGTTGACGAGAATTTCCCCTCTGTGATGTGCCGGTTCTTTGGTACCCAGCAGACATTTTTCCCCTCCACGACGTGTATAGGAAATTGAGGAACACGGGTTAAGATGAATCGTTCTTTGATTTGTCGCGATAATTTAAACTCGGAAATGATGAAATATTAGGTGAAGTTTCTCTTTCACTGGCTGTTGAACTTCCATTGTCCATATCGCTACTTGAAACCAAAGAACCTATTGTTTGTTTAAACTCTTGCTAAACGTAATGGTCGAACCTGTCCAAACCAACTTCGAAATTCCGCTTCGAGCTTTGGCCCTTTTTGGCGACAGATATTTCACGCATGCGCAGTTGTTTCCCTTTTCGCTGGAAGGGAGCTACTTCTCCTTCTGCGAAGTTTTCCTTCTTAACAGTATATATTCTTTGTCTCACTTTCACCCCCTCACTCCCCTCCTCACCTGCGGTTTTTTTTTTCTAGTCAATCCTCCTCCCCCCCCCTCCCGCAGTTCTATTGTGATAGTGAATCTAACAAAAGAACTTGCAGCTAGCGCGCCATATATTGAATACCCAAATAGAGAAAGACATGAAGTTCATTCTCTTGATTATAACATTGCTAAGAACTAAGCAATGGAAATGATTTAAAAGTCAAAGTATTGTTCGACCATCTCATCCGCGACCATGAGCGCAAACACGCATGCGCCATTCGGACCGAATTATTCTCAAAATAGGCTGTAAGAATGGAGACTTTCTCTCCCTCCAGCATATCTCTTTCCGGAGAAGAGAAGACTTTCACGTGACTTTTGACGTGGCAGCAACTAATAATTCCCCTATTGGACGAGTCCATGTGTTTTGGCAGAATGCCAGCCAGGGTTGCGTTTGAGAAGGTCGAACTATAACGCCATTTTTCCAAGTAACAACACAAATAAATTTAACAGTGGAAGAACAATTAATAAAAAAAATGTATTAAAAAAATTAACTGCCAGTTAAAAAAATTTAGTACTACAAAAGAGCTAACATTTTAAACATGAGGAATCTCTTAAGAATGGATTTGCACAAATTAATTAAAAATAGAAACCTAAATTAAATGAGAATTAATTAAAAAAGAAATGGATAATTAAACAATTGAAAATGAGCAATATAGTTTTAAAATTTTCGTTATATGTAATTAAAAAGATTAAGAATCGAATACAGTAACTTACGGAACCAACACACAGGAAATTTGTGGTGATATCAGAGGTCATGTGAACATCCGATTATAACTTCACAAAAATCACGTGATCTCTGACGTCATTTGCGATTTTTGCGACTTTTTTAGTCTTCTCTTGGTACTTTAGTTGAAAAATTTCTGCTGTCATTGACCTGGGCCAGAAGCTCTGAACCTGGATTTGAAGTTCTACTGTAGACCTGGAACAAATGCCTTATTCAATGGCATTACAGATTTTATGTAATCTCTTATTATATCATTAAGTTTCGATCCCAAAATTCAAATTTTACTGTGAAGAAAATTTTTACAATATTTTCTAAAGGTCAAAATTTCTTTTGCAACGTAGATGTTACATATACATATGCTTTAAAGAGTCATTACTTTGTTTAACCGCTAATGATTAGAGCAATTTGGGTAAATTTATAACGTTAACACTGGTTTCGTTTGTTTACTAAAAATGAAAACGTTTCTAAAATTTTATAATTAATCTTCATTCATCATTATAATTGAGAACTATTTTTTACTAAACATTAAGTTAAATTCGTAAATGCGCATTTTAAAAAAACAGTTTTATTTTACAGACAGAATTATTTTTTCATCTTTGAAGAACGAAAGAGTAATTCTCATTATAATCGCAGCTGATTAAAAAACATCTATTTAAAATGCTGAAAGCGCAAATGATAAATAGCCTTTTTATACCGTTATTGCAATTACTTTCGAAGAGAAAAAAAATAAAATGAAGAATATAATAACACCATCTGTGTCCGGATTCTAAATAAATATCTTAGAAATCTTCTATTGTAATCGTTATTAATCATAAGAACTACTAAATGAAACTGCCGCCAGAATATCACGAAAATAATTTTGTTTTCAGAATTGACAGATGTGTTTTTTAATGAATTTTTTTAGAAAAAGATTCCAGTTTAGATTCTTAACGTTTTTCTTTTAAAGAGCCGTTACTGACACATTAATTAAGAAGGCTTCACTCGATATGAAACAGATGGCGCTATCGATAGCGAAGAAAAAGGATTGGACTGGAGGAGAGAAAGTAGTAAACAACTTTGAAAACCTGGACTGTGTTGGTAGCAAATGCTGCTTTTTATTAGATATACGTTGCAGTACATTTCTTATTGAATTTTTCCGAGAAAATCTTTATCGATTACGGAATCGCTAGAGGAACAGAAAACACTAGACGAAGTTGAAAAAAAAAACTAAATTCGTTCCGCTTTAACACATTTTACAAACACCAAAGACGTAGAGTATGTCATGTCAAGGGGGGGTATAATCGGATATAGTAATTCTGGAATAAGCAGCTCTATCAGTATTGGAAGTCGAATGCGGGAGATTTTGCAAACTGAAAAAAAAAGTAGGCATGAAATTTAAAGCAAAAACAAAGAATATGTTTCATGCGAGGAGTTCAATGCCCTGTTCTGAAAGGAAAAAAATTAAGACTTTAATGATTTTTTATCTCTGATGTTAACACAGAAAGAAAAAGTGAATTTTAAACACAGGCGATGGAAATAAAGATTCTATCACTGTGACGAACCTTCTTTCTGCTTCAGTATATTCGAATTTGAACATCAGCAGAACACAGTTTCAATTTAAACATCAGCAGAATACAGAATGCATACGGTATCAATGTACACTGCGCAAAAAAAAAAAAGGGGACAATTTTATATCTCTCGTTGTATTGGGCCGATTGACGACATTCAAATTGCGTTCTTCATGTCACGAAAGCGCAACTTACGATATATATTAGATTTACGTATAGCACTGTTCTAACATAGGTATTTTCGTACAAAATCGGCCTTTTTCTGAAGTAACATACCAATTTTTTTTTTAGTATTTCGATTCTACGACTCAAATTATGCCCAGATATTAAATTTTGTGAAATTTGGTGGGAAATTTACGGAGATATTCAAAACTTTAACGTGGCGAATTTTTTTCAGTTTGCGCCAGAAATACCCTTGGCCCACTTTTTAATACATGGCAACCAATTTCCCTATTCCTTCTATTTTGCGGCCCACCAGCGGCCGAGCGGTAAAGACGCTGAACACTGGTAGTTTGGTCCGAGGTTCGAATCCCGCGAACGGGCCGGCTGCATGGGCGTTTTCGTGGTTTTCCCCATTTGTAACGTGTATACGAGCCAGTTTCCCTTAGAAAGTCCTCCACGAAGGCATCACTCCCTTTAGGCAGATAGCCCTCGTGAGCTTTGCTATAATTGAATAACCTAACCTTTTATTTTGCAGGAACAAAAAAAAGTCACATCATTCCTACCACTTACCTCACATTTTAAGGTATTTTATCTAGAAATTGATATATTTAAATTAGTCTTTAAAATGTAAATTAAAGAGTTTAATAGAGACAGGATACTCTTTAACTGAATTTTAAAAGTTTAATATTTTAAATTGTTTGACTTTTAACATGGATAGAGAACATAGATTTTAAAATATTTTGGAATAGGGATATATCACCAGTGTTTTTGTATTTGTTTGTGTTAGATGGGCCTGTCCGCTTTTAGCCATAAGGCCGTTTATTCGGTAGGGGGGCTGAGGGCTTCGCCCTTCACATTACATTACATTACATCTTTCCTACCTTTTTACATTGTGTATGAGTGGGAAAAAAGTCACATCGTTCCTTTCAAATACTTTTAACAAAGTGCGTAAACCACATTAGATGTTATTATCGTTTCAACAAGTATGCCAAATTTCAAAACGCGCCAACATGTAAATTCACGTATATCTTCGAAACTTTTGAATAAAAATCTCTAATTTTTTGCAGGCATACTTAGAAATACATCTACTTTAAGTTGATGGGAAAAATTTTATGGGTCATATTTCAAAATTTTTTTCCAAAAATTTATCAAAATTATTTAAAAATACAAATTTAAAAAATAAATTATAAAAAATGGGCGAATTTTATTTGAAACGAACTTCAATTTCGGACTGTGAAAGAAGGAATCAAGTAAATGTAATAAAAAAAGATATATTAATAAATACATACTAAATCGAATTAGCATTGAGAAGCTAAACTTTTGAGAGCTAATATTCTAAGAACTACTCGTGCGATTTTTACAAAAGCTTGTCAGTTTGGCATAATTTGACTCGTAGAATCGAAATATGGAAAAAAATTGGCATGTGATTTCGGAAAAAGTCCGATTTTGTGTCAAAATACCTATATTGGAACAATGCTATATATAAATCTAATACTTATCTAAGTCGCGCTTTCGAGACGTGGAAAATGCAATTTGAATTTCGTCAATCAGCGCAGTAGTACTGGAGATATAGAAC
>KK112492.1:629938-642162 GCA_000611955.2 Stegodyphus mimosarum
ACATGTAATTTTGACTATCCTTGATACTATTGTCATTTTGAATAACTTGATTAATAATTATTCGGCCTCATTTAAAGAATTGAACGTATAAGGAAGCGATTAAGATTTCAGAGGAAGTTTTTAGTCAAATTCAGTAAGATGATTGCTTCATAGACATGTTAATTAATTACTTAAATATTCATGTTTCATAATAACGGCCTTGTTTTACAGAATGACCACAATCCAGAACTTGCTCTTTTGTCCCGTTCCCGAAAACGAAATGTTCTTTTATAATGTATGTTAAGCTAAAATCATTATAAATATTTCGTAATACCACATAAAATTTTTAAAAGCGGGCTGAGAAGGCATGAAAAAAGCTTCATTTATGGACCGAAATACACACGAAACTCAGCTTTATAATAAATTAACAAAAAAAAAATCATTATAACACTACCCCACTCTCATTCACATCCACTCTAGCAGCTGATTTCAAATAGGACAGCTTTCTTAAGAAGCCAAAAAAATGTCTTGTTCGATGCTCTCGTCCCTTGTAGCATCGCAGCACGATGGGATGAGCATGTATGGAGCTCTTGACATCACGTTAAGGGCGTGGCTTCGCTTCTGAACTCCCTGTGCGGGTTCCGACTTAATTGTGGAGGGGGGACATTCTCAATATCTGCCATGTGGTTCTGCTGGAACACATGGAAAGTCTAAGCCTAGTAGCCCACGTGGGTGTAGAGCGCATTAAAATTCGCAGGCTTTAAAATTCAATAACACCTTTTTTATTAGGAAGAACCGCAATGTACTTTGTCAAAGTGCATATACTAAGATATAATTTCATTAATTTTCTTTTTTTTGGGGGGGGGGGTTACGGAACCAATTAAAGGCTTTCGCAACTACTGGAGACACTTAACAGGAGGCCACCTTTACCTCCTATGAAGGGACGGACAATTTAACTGCTTTCTCCGGGATTCGAACTTGGGCCTTTTGGTCCAGCAGTAGGCTCCTTTAACCCCTATACCATCTGGACGGCTCATTAAAAATATAATCATTACCCATTGGAGGAGTCTGGTTTCTAGCAGAGGTAGCTGGAAACGTCTAAAACGTCTAGTGTAGTAGGCTTTGGTTGATCCTGAGCTGGCACGCCATGGATGATGATGATGATAATTTTATCTTTATTATATCTATGCTATGAAAGGAGTAAGGAACTTCTTTTTATACTTATTTTAACTTATCATTAAATTACTTCAACACTCTTAACTCATTGCTTCAACAATAACTTCTTTCAACAGCCGTCTAAAAGAACAATTGCAGTAATCTTCATTTTCGGGGTATTTGAGTGATTGACTTACATTGAAACCAGTACCTGAGCATAAGCTATGAGGATTACAGATTTAAGAGTAAGATTTTCATCTCAAAAGCAAAATGTCCTGATAGTTAGCCTGGACTTTCTTACCAGAGAATCATGTTGCGTCTAGAAACCTCTGATGGCAAGAGAAAGAGATGCTCCTTCTTCGGAAAGGCTTCTGCTATCCACAGCGATATATGATTATAGCTCAACGATTTAAATACGATATAAGATTTACTGCTCACTACATAATATAATAAATGTTAGTTTTAATAATTTATTTATGGAAATATATAGTACAAACATGTAAAATTAAAGCACAAAACTGTAATTACATTTGAAATTTTAATATATTGGTAACAATTTATGAAATGTGTGATTAGGAAAAAGACTAATTACGAAAGAAACGTTTCAGTAAAAGAAGAAAATCGTATGCATACTACAGAACAAACATTTCAAAAAATAAACAACAGGAGACCATCAATAGAGCAGCTGCACCATCTTTTCGACTTTCAGCTTTTGTGCTCTATTGATGGAAACTATCCACCATCCGCTATCAGCGGCATTTATTTGAAATAAAATTTTACAGAGTTACAATGAATATACAAATATACATATGACATACAGAGGCTGTTTCCAATAAAGTTCATAACAAAAATATTAAGAGAATTGTTACTTGTGTTGAAAAATTTATGTTTACAGATTTTTATATATTAATTTTGAAGAATAACCAAATTATATACTATAAAATATCATTATACATTTTAAAGAATTCAGACAAATATAATTTAGAAATATATAAGCCAAATTAAAAAAAGCAAATACCAATTCTCAAATGGAATATTCGCGATATACTTAACTAACATTAAAGTATGACTGATTCTCCGCGAATGATTTAGCCCGCACTCTGTGCGTTTGCTTCACTACATACTGGCTTGGATTACAAAGTCGCCTCAGATTATTAAGTTAGTTTACATTGTGTCTATGAGAGCATGCTTGATTTCCCTTGCTTGCGGCGCGACGTCGATATCGATGAATTAATCGTAGCTCAAATGTGAAACTTGTCCTCACACTTATAACGCACATATGCCTTCAACGAAGGTTAAAACCATACATCCCAATCATATTCTCAAAGTTTCTCCATTATTGGAGTAAATAATATTTGCAAGGAGAGTTCGAAGACTTTCCAATAACCTTGTATAACCCATTTAAGAACATGCTTAAAATGAGCATCTCCGATTGTAGAAAATTTTAGGAAACAGGAAATGAAGTTTATCTTTTAATATCTAATAATTTTTTAATTCGGTTGGTCTTGACGTTTACAGTTTATGTCTCTGCCTCTTCTGTTAAAAAAATTAGCGATTTCTCAAAAAATTGTGGCTGATATGAAAGGACTAAAATTGGCTTTATTCTAGATTACTTGTATTGATGATTGCTTTCGATAATGTAGTTTTTCGCAAGAAATCAGAAATGTTCTATTAAACCCCCTAAGCTGATGCGGTTTCCCGCAATTAAACTCATACATTTTTCAAATTGTAAAAAACAAATATTGAACAATATATACAGTTTTTATCCTTTTTTCCTTTAGATATTTTTTTCCTTTAAAAACTTCTCTCTTTTAAAAATTTCTTTATAGATGTGTGCTGTAAACCGAAAAATGTAGTAATATAGTTTTCTGCCTTAAAGTGGTATGATAGCCAGTAAGTGGTACAGCCGAAAACATCGCAGCAAAAACTTTGCGGACGAAAACGTCGCGGAGGAAACAAAGCAAGGCGAAAATGTCGTGGTACAAAAGATCGTGGGATAAAATAAAGCACAGAGAAAACATCGTGGTACAAAATCTCGTCGTCGAAAATAAAGCGCTTCAAAAACTTCGCAGTTTAAAAACATCGTCGTCCAAAATATCGTGGTTAAAAATAAAGTACATACAAATCATCGCATGGCGATAACATCGCAGACATGCGTTTTTCAGGCTTTAATAATTGTTAATGTATATTCGCATAACCCATGAAAACAAGATGGAAAGAAGGATAATTTTTGCTGTCATATACTGTATTAACTAATAAATTTTTAAAAAACAAGAAATTTAAACAAACAAGAAATAATTTTCACTATAAGAGTATCAGATTAAAAAAAGTGAAGAAAATAATATCATAATTAACTTAGCAATTTTTTTACGGATAAGTTCATGCAGTTACTTATCTTTCTTTTTCCATTCTTTTTTACATTATACTTTTCATGAAAAATTAACAGTAAAACTTTATGAAAAATAATTTATTAATGACGCTTGTTAGTTAACTATGTTAGTTTAAAATTAAATGCTATAATTTGAGTTAATTTTCAATGTTTAAGTTTCCATTTTACATTTTCAACAAATATTTATTAGTTAATAAAAAATATGAAAGTGAAAATTATCCTTCTTTCCATCTTGCGCTCACAAATCATTATACGAGTTTTTACAATTATTAAACAATCATTAAATTTTACAATTATTAAAGCATGAAAATCGCATGTTTGCGATGTTATCGTCATGCGATGATTTGTAGGTACTTTTTACCACGATATTTTCGACGGCGATGTTTTTAAACTGCGAAGTTTTTGAACCGTTTATTTTCGACGACGATATTTTGTATCACGATGTTTTAGAGCTGCGATGTTTTCTCTTTGCTTTATTTTCTCCCACGATGTTTTGTACCATGACGTTTTCACCTTGCGTTGTTTTCTCCGCGATGTTCTCGGCAGACACCCCAGTAAGTTGTCTTTCAGTGGCATACCCTTAACTATGGTCTTAAATTACCCATCTTGATAAGAATATTATAAGACTGATTGTATGGCATAAAAGTTATACTATTAAATATATACTATTAAAATTTGATAGTTATACATACTATTAAAATTTGATAAAGTATGAATTTAAATGTAAAGCATTCAACTAAAACACATTTAAGACGTATGTTTTCTACCTATTAATCTTCAATAAAGTTCTTCAATTGAAACGAGAGCAGGATTCATCATTCGTTAAAAAGATTTGAGAACAAAATTTCCTCAAATGTTTAATTTTATATCATTTCTTCGGGAGTAGCGTTTATCATATAATTGAGCAAAGAAAATTAAATTTGACTTAAATCTGTTTCGCCTGAATTTTTCTTCATTCTTGTTTCCTTTGAAGCTCGAAAACCCCGGAAACAAATTTAATCTCAAAATACATTAAATTTATCATTTTATAAACTCTAGCCAAGGAGTGTTAGTTGTTTATAATTGAAAAAAAAAATATGCACTCCCTAAAATCAAATTTACGTATTTTTCGCAAAGTAATTATCTGTCTACTAAAATTAATATTAAGTATGAGTGACATTATAATAGTATATTATTCATTGCATGCATGCATATATTTTTAGTCGCTCAAAAAATACTTAATTTTTGAATTATAACTTCAGTCTTTTATCCGGTGCATCGAGTACAGTATAATGTTTCCAAATTTATTAATTATAGTTTGAAAGATAGACTTTTATTTTATATTTAATAGCTTTGTTATTTCGTATAGTTTAATAATTCCTTTGTTTCATTTTTACAATGATAAAGTACACTGTATTATTCATAAAAGGGAAGACAGGAGGGTGTAGGTTTGCTAAGGAGAACTGAAGAATATGAGGTAGACAAGAATGCAAGAAAATGAGAATATAGGATTAGGATATGGGATTAGAATTAGAATATAAGAGAGATCCTGAGTTATATTTGTCAGATCCCTATGCTGAAAGTTTTTCTGCCTTTCTGCTTAAATTCAAGACTTTTCATTTGCTGTGGTTGATGTAAATGTCTGAAACAACGGTAATGTGATTCCCTGCTTAAAAAATATTATAAATAAAATTTCTCCTTTTTTTCTTATTCTATCATTTACTTGGTTTTATTAAAAAATTAACAGCTTCTAAATTTTTTAAGTAATTTAAATTTTTTTTTCATATTATTTAAATTTGTTCACATCATCATTATTCCTAGTCAAAATGATATCTTAATAGAATCACTGTTCAACTTCAAAAGATGCACTCAAGATCGGGCATCAGTTGCTCCTTATTTTCAAGTTTTATATTAGTATGTATTCAAACAGATAAAGATAGGTGGCCACTGTTGCCGGACAGTTACAGCAGGACGGACAGTTACAACCATGCCTTCTCCGGGATTCGAACCCGGGACCCTCTCTACGACCGTCAGAGTCACTAAACACTACCCTGGCTGGGCTTACATACAGATATTAGAAAACAAATTTACAATACACAATTAAACATGCAAATATTAGGAAACAAATATGCAATAGACAATTGCACATGAAACACATTATTCACATTTGCACATTATTTACATACAAATATTAGTACTTTTCTTTATGCGTCGATGAAAAATTTAATTTCTAGCAGATACTAAGCTTTTGCTTTCAGGCAGAAAATAAATATGAATTTGAATTTTTTACTTTATACAATTAATATCGCTAATGTTTGTTTCAATAAATGTAAATTTTAAAATTTAGTTAAAAATTTGTGTTCAAAAGAACATTCCCATTTTCTTTAAAAAAAAAAAGAAAGAAAGAAAAAGAATCCCGATCTGTCAGCTTCTTTCAGATTATTCATTCAACCTGCATGCAGTTTGAGTTTGAGATTAGAGTTCTAATTGAACTCAGATTACATCTGACAACTGACATTATATTATACCCATTAATTAGCTTATATACTACATCTTGCTTAGATTAAATGACGCAGTAACTGTGAAATGGCAAATATTATTTTTACTTTTTAGCTAGACTTTTAGTGTAAAATGAGAAATGTATTACTTGAATAAACCTGAGCGCTCCATTTCAAATAATTAGCTGTAGTATGCTAAAAATGTCTTATCGTTAAATTTTTCTAAAAGTGAATTATAAAAATATTTTATTTGTGTTTTCCGGAAAAGTGAATTGTGATAGCTATCAGACAATAATTTGCCTCCGTCTAATATTGTTATTACAATGCAGTGAGACAATTAAATTTCTAAGACTTCCATAGACTTTCTAAGACATTCATTCTAAGACTTTCTAAGACTTTTCTAAAACGAGTCCATTAATTAAAAATTCCACAGACTTAGCCAATGAATAAATAAGCATTATAAATTTGAAATGGGCTGTCATTTACACTCTTTTAATTAAAATTCCATTGCAGAAGAGCAGTGTAAGGTTTCATTTTACGCAGAAAAAATGCATTTATGATTTAATTAATTATGTCTTGATTAATAATTAATTAGGTAAAACGATTAGTCTTGTTTATATATTTTATATGATTCATAAAGGTGAAATAATCGAAGCGTAAGATTATTCCGTTAAATACTTTGAATTGTTTTAAAACGTCATTACATTATTAAGTTATTATACATAGCTATCTTAATGTTTAAATTTTAAAATAACGTTTTCCTTTTCTCAAACCTTTTGTACTCTTGTAAAAATGTTGCATAAATTAATTTAAACAATTTTTTAAAAATAGTAAGTGTGCCTATTCAACTTTAGGGCTTCATTTTAAAATACAGTCAAGTACCGAAAATCCGCCGACCTGAAATCCGCCAACTCCTGAATTTGCATTGCCTCTCAAAATATAAACAATGAATTTATAGGTTCCAGAAACCGCAGAATGGAGAATGAAATACCGAAGAAAAAATATTTATCCAATAATAACGTCATAATTATCGAATTATAATGATTCTGTGTTAGTGGCAGAAAAAAAAATCTTACATCAGAAGAGGTTTTTAGTATGGATGATGTGTTCAGATAAGCCAACACTGGCATATCAGATAACAGATGATGAAATCTTTGGCTCTGTTTTGAACTCGCCACAGCAAGAAAACAATTCCAACATCTGCACAGATAATGAATGTGAAAGGAGTGAGAAAATATCTTTTAATGAGGGTTTGGAACATGGTGAAAAATACCTAAATTATTTAGAACAACATAGCTCTGTCACAGAGCAAGAGATTGTGACCCTGCAGAATTTACAAAAAACAAAAAACAAAACTTACTCTGGAGCACCTAAAGTTTTAAAACAAACCTCTATCAGAAAAATGCTTGAAACAAATAAAAAAAAATGAAATATTTTATGCTTTATTAGTATCCCTTATTTTTACAAGTCTCTTTTGTATATGTCCTTAATGTTTTAAAATATTCCTGTAGTCACTAATATAAATAAATAATATAATATATATATACATATAATAATTTAATGCATATAATAAAATAATGTAATAATGTATATTATTGTACATAATAATTTAAGTAAATGTATCTAATATGCCTTATTTATTTTGCTCTTTTAGTCTGAATACTATGATTTGGTTTTTCTGTCCTGAAATCCGCAAAATCCTAAAATCTAAACAACCTCTGGTCCCAAGCATTGCGGATTTCTGGACTTCTACTGTAGTATTAATTTTTCCCACAACCATTGTTTACCTTTTTCATTTCCTTTATTGCTTGATGCTAGTAGTATGCCAAATTAGATTAAATTTGTTTTGCCAATGCCTTTAAAATTACAGATTTGGTTTTGATTTTATTAGATAACTTATAGAGAGAGACATTAGTTTAATTCGGAAACAGGAGTCATAAAAAAGGAGCAACTCCTTCGCCGGGAATTGAACCACGGACCTCCCGGTTACTCGTCGAGCGGGCTGACCATTACATCACGAAGGCATGCGAAGGAGGCGGGAGGAATACCTCATGAACTTTCTGCTTAGCTCTTAATGCTTGTTATTAAAAGATATGCAACATTTGAAATAATAAAACCTTTAAACCTATTACAATACATTATTATGCATGTATAGAAAGCAAAACGTTTGTGTTCTCCATAAATTCTTTTTTTAATTATAGTCATTTTATTAATTTATTTTTTATTTTTTTTTCTAAGTTTACAACGTAAATCGGCCTACAACATCTTATCTTTACCCTGAAAAATAAAAACTCAAGCTTCCACTTAAATAACAAAAGAGCATATATAATTGAATTTACAAAACAGCTCAAATTGCTTTGGAAGCCTAAAAGCGGGTGTTTCCGTCGAAAGTTCACGGGGTAGAAATATTAATATCATGCAGATGTTCCTCCCCCCGTTCATAAAGAATTGAATAACCTTTAGAAAAATTCCCCGTGTCTTTTCCCTTTTTTCCCTTAGCCATTTTTTCTGCGGCCAGAGTTAATTAAAGCTATTTGTCAAAAAGTGCACGTGGGGAAACACTATTAAGAGACGCTTAAAAGTTTTTCAACCGTAAAACTCAATTTCTAAAGCAGCGTGTTATGAAGGAGATAGTTGAAACGAAGTAGACTGTTCTATAGGAAGTTCGAGTTTAGTTCTAGAATTTTTTAAGGAAAATAATTCAAATTTATAAAAGTAAAATTATTGACTGATTTGTTTTAGACCTTTTTTTCTTTTTTCAAATATATAATTAGGTTCAAAAGATATTTCTAGCATGCAAATAATGCAGAAAATGGAATGAATTAGATCAGTGGGAGTTACCTCTTTGAAAATAAGTTTTTTAGAGTAAACACAAGTTTTTAGCAACAAAAGCAAAAGAAAAGCGAAAGAAGGATTCCTGGAAGAAGCCATCAAAATATGATGAAAATTGAATGTGTATCGTACGCGAGTATGGAAAAATATCTTTCTGATCCCGGGCTAGCGGTGGCCAATCATTCGCTTAAAACAACTACATACTTGGAAAATATGAGTAACCTGTAGATGCGGTGTATAGTCACAGATATTTTACAGACAATGTTCAGAGGTAAAACGTGGCGAATATCGACCAACCCGATCATTAATCCACTTCTTCAACAATTCTAAAGTGCGCTTGTGTGCGTTCTGTTGCGCATTAAGCGAATCTGATCAGAAGGACGTTGGGCAATCGCCTGGCTATATAAAAGTGTGGCTAGATATTAGCTTTCTAGAAATAACCTGGCTATGTTATGGTAGAAATAATAACAAGACCAAGTGCCACCCAGATCATATAGTGGTTAGGGAAGGTAAACCGCTGAGCTGGCTTCCGTTCCAGGTATACTTCATATATCCATGTAGAATTGGTTATTAACCCAGCGGGAGATAACCACTAGCTACCAGGCCGCAGCCCTGGGCCGCCCCGGCAGAGCAGACGACATTTATTAAATGCAAAAACGAAATATGCGTGTGCATACAAGGCACTTGGTATAACGGTATAATCAAACAAAAACGGTATAATCAAAATATATATACATATAAATACCAACACACACATATATATATATATATTTCAAAGCAAATAAAAGTATACATACTCTCATGCTTATTCATATATATATACTCATGTCCATAAATTAAAGATAATTCAGAGTCACGAGAAATCGAACTCTAAAATAAATATATCACCTGTAAAATCACTACACACATCTTCAAGAATCATATGCAAATTTCAGGAAGTAACCAGATGACACCGATGATACGTCACAATGACGAGAGTGTAAGAGAGTGATATATAAGGAATACAGGCAAAGAAGTAAAATTGTTCGCAGGCGCTTTATAAGCATTTCAGTGCAATAATCGAATAGTTATGACACAAAGGACCCATTTGGATGATTTTTTACGTGGTAGAATTATCGGCCGTCTGGAATGTGGGCGTACCCAGTTGGAAGTAACAGACGAACTTGGAATTGCCCACAGTGTCATCTCCAGGCTTTGGCAACTATTCAAGATGATGATAATGTGAGTAGACGTTACCGCACAGGTCGCCCCAGAGTTACAACACCGAATGAGGACCGGTATTTGGAAGTTACTGCCAAAAGAAACAGGCGGAGCACAATCTCAGACCTGTCTCGTCAGCCACTGGTACGACAATTTCAAGGCACACCGTGTACAGACACTTAGGGCAGATTGGTCTATATGCTCGTAGACCTGTCAGATGCGTTCCACTTACTGCAACTCACTGTCGCCTGCGGTTAGCCTGGAGTAGAGAGCATGCATTGTGGACACCGCAACAGTGGGCTTGTGTGATGTTTTCCGACGAGTCCAGATTTAGCTTTCAGTCTGATTCTCGCCGGACTTTCACATGGAGAGCTCCAGGTACCCGTTACCACGAAGAAAACATCATTGAACGACATCGTTACGGTGGTGCAGGAGTGTTCGTTTGGGGTGGAATTATTCTGGGTTCCAGAACTGACCTGCATGTTCAAATTGGAACCATGACAAGCCAAATTTATCGGGACGTCATTTTGGAACAACATGTATGTTTGTTTCGGGGCGCCATGGGCGCACAATTTGTGTTTACGGATGACAACGCCCGTTCTCACCGTGCAAACATCGTAAGCGAATGCCTTCAATCGGAGGATATCACCCGTATGGACTAGCCAGCATTCTCACCGGACTTTAATCCAATAGAGCACGTGTGGGACAAGCTTGGCCGACGAGTTGCAGCCCGTCAACCTCCTCCTACATGTCTACCGGAGCTTCGGAGAGCATTGCTTTTGGAGTGGCGTAATATCCCCCAAAATCAAATCGATAATTTGCATGCCTAGGCGTTGTACGGACTGTATTGCATCGTCTGGGAGACATACAATGTATTAACAATCATACCAACCATGTAATATTGGTTTTTTGTAAATAGGTGTTTTTTGTAATTTGCTCCAGGGAGAAAAAATCGCTAATGTTTTTAATAATATCAAACATATAGCATCTTTTTTTGCTCTTTACCTTTTGTTTAATAAATAAGCTTTACAAATAAGTCAAATTTGTTTTGCTTCTAAGTCTTCCTTTGCCTGATTTCGCATTATCCTTAATTTATGGACATGAGTGTGTATATACATTATCATGATAGTTAAAGTTTGCATGAAGAATATTATCCTTAGTAAAGGTTACGTACTATAAAAAAAGATATTAACAACATAGTTATAGCACAGCATTTTGATGTAGTACAAAATTTGTGTATGAAAATCTGGCTTTGTATAAACAGAAAATTACATATTGGACTGACGTATTACATTGCTGACATACTGAACTAGTGTATATAATTCTAACGTACATGCTGCTGTGCTTTGCAGAGCAAGTAATCTGTCTTCAGGTTAATAAATGTGCCAGTTCAAGAATAGTTAATGGCATACTGAAGGTGCGATGTCTGAAACTATGCTAAGAAATGACGTTGTTAGAACCTAATGTGTGTTATGTACAACACAGGCCGCTATCTTCGAGCGTCAGAAGAATTAAAAAACTGTATTTAAATGGTATAAACAAATCTACTGAGCCCATTAAAACAATTTGCATGAAAGTGACTGTTGCTGATTTCCATATTTTTACTAAATGCCAGAGTTTTAAACAAATAAACTTTATCTTTCAAAGATCGAAAAAATAATAATAGGTTAAAACGCACATTAATTGATCAGATTAACTGCAAAGGAGTGTTATCTGGAATGATAAAACCAAAACATCCATATTTAGTAGTAACGTACAAAATCGTGAGGAGAACTGGAGTTGATATGCTAGCTGTCCAGAAAAATCTAGAAAAATCGAGATTGTTCTACTGATAATTAAAAAGCTTATAAAAGCCGAATTGAAACACCTCATCTCAGTTGCTGTTGTAGTTGTAGCTGTTTAAAGCGAACTGCTGTTTGTTTTTATGCTGTAGCGATTTCGCTGTGAGATAGAATTAGTTTATCTGTTTTGAATTGCGTTTTGGTAAACTTTTGAGATATTGTGACATTGTGCGAATATCTCTGAAGAAATATTTCAGCATTTTGATTTATCTCTTGTGGAAAGAATAAACTTTTGTTAACTTTTTAACGACTTGTGCATTCAATCCATAACGAACCCGTACGCATGCAACAATAAATTTCTTTAATATAACATTTTGTAGCTAATATTAATATGAAATCTGCTCCTGTTTC
>KK112492.1:642191-721960 GCA_000611955.2 Stegodyphus mimosarum
TTTTTAAATTCCTACTATTAGCTCACACTCTCCCTATGTCTTGTTCAAATTTTCAGTCGTTAATAAAATACCTTTTTTATCCACTCAAGTTCAGATATATTTTTTTTAAACTTGTAGTGGATGACACTTGATGTCAATACAGTTTTTTCTCATATTAATTATTTTATTTTTGTATTTTTAAATTTTTTCTTTGTTTACCTAAGTAGGAATTAATTTTTTTATTTTAATTAATTACTAATTGATTAATTTTCAGTACTTAATAAAATACTTTTTAGTCATCCATTCAAGTTCAAATAAAATTTTTTTAAACTAGTAATGGATAACACTTGTTATTAATATAGTTTTTTTTCCATATTAATTTTTTTTAATTTTTAATTAGAATGTTTTTTGTACTTAATTTTTTTTGGTATATTAAATTTTTTTTGTTAACCTAAGTAGAAATTGACATTAAAAATTTGTTTTACACTACTTATTTTCAATATACTTACGCGGATTTCATCTTCCACAAAAAGGTGAATATTTTTCTCTTTATTCATAAAATTTATTACACAAGAAAAAGCTTGTTTACTTATTTACAAGAAAAAGCTTGCTTTTAATTATTTGTGAATGTACAATGCTGAAAACTGCAGCAGTGTGCTAATTGCTTTAATGGATACTAACTTTCAATAGAAATCCAGAATTTGTCTAAAGACATGATATTAAATCTCGTTTTCTATAAACCATCTGATTTTCAGTCACAAAGTTCTTCTTCATTTAAAGTTAGATTCTGAGTATGAACAGAAGTGTGAGAAAATGGATTCCTCTTCCAATCGTATCTATATACAGGATTGTTGATAGGGTTGGAAAATAATCATCAGTTTCCTTCGACAGCTCCTCTAGTCCCGCCAGTAATTCAGACATATCAAGATTCCCTTTTACAATATGACCGTTTCCATAAGTTTTTTTAAATCCAAGTTTAATTTTTTTTTAAATCCAAGAATTTTGTCACTTGAAATTAGTGTATGTTTCCGCCGCTTTGCAGTATTTTATTCAGTTGATTCCAGAAATGAAAAATATCTGCTAAATAAGCTAGCATCTAGACCCACATTTAATCCTCAAAGCATTCAGTAAAATCTTGTTTGTTGTTTTTTTTTTTAATGTACATGCATTTCTTTCTTTAGATTAAAATTTGCATGAATTTTTGCCGTTAGTTTTAGTGCATAATAACAGATTTGTGTGTTGTTCGTCCATGTTTTCACAGAACTTTTTAAAAATTCTGAAGTGAAATGGATTTCATTTAATGAAGTTGTAAAGTATTTTCTCCCTCTTTCCAGCATGCCTTTGTGGTGTAATGGCAGCACACTCGGCGCATATTCGAGAGGTCCAAGTTCATATCCCGACGACGGCATTGCTCGTATTTCACGTCTCTTGCTTTAAAAAAAACTAACGACTCTGCAAAGTTTACCTTCTTTATAGCATCGTCAAATACCTGTTGTAGTTCACTACCCAGAGATTTTGACACAAACACTTCTCTGTGAATGAAATAAAGCGTATAAACAACACTAATTTTTTTTCTTTTACAAAAGTAACAAAGCCTTTTATGAAAGCAGCACCATCCGTATTAATGCAATACAGCTTTTCCAAGAAAGATATTTTCCGCAGATTATGCAGATACAATATTAAACACGTATTTTCCTCTGCTTGTCTGAAGTAATGTTTTAAGCATATGAAGTGTTCTCATATTTCTCCCTCATTAGCAAACCTTACACACATTAGACTATAACATTTGTTGGTTAAATCTACTGTCTCATGCACTTGAAAAATTGTCATTTTTCAATTTTTCACACAAAACCACTTCAACATCATATCATATATGGTTAGTGTTTGATGTTTTAAGTTGTGCATCATAAACAAAACCATAAAGCTTAATTTTATGCGAAATATATCAAACTTCCACTATTTCAACGCAAAGACTATAAATATTTGATTTTTCCTTCGTTTGAAATAGCATACGTCATTTACGATTAGCATTTTTGCAAAGTATTTGAAACCTTATTATATCCGTGTCGAATTCTTCCGTCACCGGTCTTTGGCTTTCAACGATATATGTGTTTCTGCATTTTACTGATAATATCCGAAACTAACTTTATACGGAACACAGGGGTCTTCACCAAATTCCACCCAACTTCTTATGCTTAAACCAAGTCATAACTCATTATATAACGATATATCGTTATGTAATGAGGGTAATCTCCCCTGTGTTCCTTGTCAAATAGTGGATTAATATATCTACATCATCCTTGTCAAATAAAGGATTAATATATCCACATGATGTCAGTTACTATTTTAGAGAAACCTTGAAGCTTCAAGAAACATGTACGAAGTGCTTTCTATCTATACTTTGATCTGATTTGTCTCATTAAATTTATTTTCGACGTTGTTGCCACCAAATGTTTCACTGTATTTTTTATCTAAATATATGCCAACTTTTTGCTGTTGGTACTAATATGTGGCTTCAGTTTTTGAAAGAAACATTGGCGTTTTGACAATTCTTGCTGCATGTTGCCCAATTTAAGCTTGCTTAATTTTTCGTCTATTCTTAACCCTTCGAAATGTATTGTTTCATTGATTAATTTCAGTTTATTGTAAAATACACATCCTTAATCAAAGTATTTTATTTCAAAAGTTATTTTTTTTTCTCTACGTGTTTATCAACTGAAATATTTTTTGTCCAAATGAGCGTTTAGTCTCGAAACGGGATTTTGCGTTGAATCATTATAAACGGAGTATCACTTTTCAAAATATTGCCGCCAAATATTATTGCCTTGTATTATTTTTAAATAAATTAAACGATGAAGAGTCTACATTAATGTATGAATGTCGCATTGCAAAAAAAAAGGCGGTACCTAGAGCCATAAAATTTTGAATAACGTAGCCCTCTACTCAAATATGTACATCTAGAAGCCTGAATTATGAATTTCGAATTTGTGTTATAATCTATTTCATATTTTTTAAAACTTTTAAGGAATATTTGTTAACAAACTCAGTGATTTAGAAGAGAGCAATGGCAACACTGTACGGAATAAAACAATTTTATCTCCAGCGCGGGAGACTGTCTACAGAAAATTCTAAAGATATGCTCTTTTTAAATATCTGGTGAATTTGCTGTGGAACTCAATTTGGGCCATAAGTTCGAAAATCGTGATATTTAATAAATAAAGCAAACACACAAAACGTTAATAATAAAAAGACAAAAAAAAATTTGCTAGCCGTCTTACTAAGAAAACGGAACACTGATATGATGAACTGAAGCGAGAAGGAAAAAACTATAAAAACGTATGCAAACATTTAACACTACAACGGAAATTCTAAATTTTGTTCAATTAAATATAAATTTTTCAATTTTGCTGTTAAATTGTATATGGGGCAAATGTGAAGAAAATTATCCTTAATAATAAATCTAAAAACTAATCTAAAAACGAATGGGTTAGCAGGAGCAAATGTAACAGCAGACTATGTAGACTGCGAGCTCAGCGAGGGAGGAAAAAACCTTAACAAACGTTTTGGGCGACCGTTAAAATCTGAAACCTGTCAAATTTATTTCTCTTTCCTTTATTTAAATTTCTCCTGTTTCATATCACTTTCAATTTTCTAAGTATCATTTCTAAGTACCTCAAAAATTCTTTCTATACTGGTCTGCTTGTGGCTCTCGCGAGTTATCTGAGATATATACAAAAGCGCGATTATTTTATTATTTAATATATTTGTCATCCCACAAAAGCATCTTCATGACGTTTGGAATACACTGACAAAACGTACATTATTTCTATTTACGAAGTTTAAATATAACGCGATATATTTTGCAGTGCATATTCAAGGTAGAAAGGTGCTTAGAAACGTCATTAAGTTGCTTTAGATTTTGTATTCTGGATTCTGCTCTTATTTATTCCGATAAACGTATTTCTGCTTATAACTGATCTCGTGGTATTGAAATTAAGCTTTGTAATTAATGATGCCCTTAAAATGAACTATTGAAGCAAAACTTTTATTTTGAATTGCGTGCGTTAATTTTTCTTAAGATCTTTTTCCTTTTAATAAAAAAATATAATATTTCTCTCGGATCTAAAGAAAAGAAATACTACACCTTTCAAGGCTAAAAGCCAAATTACCTCGTTTTGTATTACTAATTCCTGAATAGAGAAAATTTAGTTAAAAATTTCCTTGGGAAAGTAATTGAATTTATTTTCAATATATTCTTTGAAAGTAACTCTTACTCTGTAAGAAATTAAATATCCTGAAGTCATCCTTTTCTTTCCTTGCTATAATGCGAAATTTATTTATTTAATTTGCGAATTAATTGGCGATTGAAAGCGCTAGTAAATTCAATTACTTCGTTTCTATCGGAACATAATTTATTTTTCACTAACTGTGGAAGATTTATTTAAAGTGTATGAGAACACTCTATACACGAACAAAAATCGATTAAAATAGTTAAACTGTTAATAAATTCATTTACTAATAAAATCTTCTTATTAAATATAGTTGGGAAATTGTTAAAGGAAGTCTTATTTCATTTCTTAATAGATTCAATAGCGAGAAAAAAGGGATTTTCCAGCATTATGTAATTTTAATTCGATAATCTGGCACCTTATATTAGAAAAGGCGAAAGTGTCTGCCATGGACGTTGTCATCTAATCAATGTTCGCATCAGCTGACTATAACTTAATAATTTCAGTAATTTCACTTTAATTACTGCAGATTTCTTTCCGCAGTGAGATAACAAAAAATTAGTTTTTTTTTAATGAATATACTTAAATGCAATTGTTGTTGTTGCTGACTGATGCTCAGTTGTCTGACCTATAGTCAGCAAAAGCCTACGGAATTCCTCGTGGGAAGGAGCGCAAGGTGACACCTGTCGTTGGCACAGCCTTCAGCAACTTATAGGTGACAGTGCGACTTTGCTTAGTTCCACCTCCAATTTTTATGGAGAGCACTCGGTCTTTTCCTACCAGCAACCTCTCGAGAGGACTTTCGGATCGCCGTATATTAAGAGTGCCCGCATGCCGCAAGGACACTATACATTTACAAACATCCATGCCTTCTCCGGGATACGAAACCGGGCACTTCGGCACAGCAGTCAGCGACGCTAATCACTATACCGGTTGGTCGACAAATGCAATTGTTTTCAAGCGATATTAAATACTTATTCTTATTAGAAACATCTATGGATTCATAATAGTTCCCTTTTTATAGTTATGCCGATATGGTATATTACCAGCACATTTATTTTCATGCAACTTCGCAAGTGCACGAAATGCATAATACTTTCCAAAATGCGTAAACCAATGTGCATAATACTTTCCATTTAAAATTTTGTATTGCTAAAATAACTGAGAGATTTAAAAACAATACATGCATTTTATCTTATTTTTAATATTATCAATTTGGTATATTGAAATAAAGAATAAGATTTATTCCTTTATTTTAATATACCTAACTGATATCTTTTATAAATTATAATTTAACAAAATCTATTTCTAACTACAATCATTATGCATCTTGCTACAGAATGATCACCTGCACACAAAACCATAACGAGATTTTTAGTTAAATATTTAATCTGCTTTTATACGAATATATACAAGCAGGATCGCAATGAATGTGTTTACGCTATCAATACGCAATCACACTTTGCTACTAAAATTAGAGATATAAAGAATTAATGTTGTTCCTTCACAGCGTTCTTTTGATGTATGTAATCTAGTTAGCAATTATAAGACGTGGGTTTAGTTCCTTGGGAACAATTGGGTTCTTAAAATGCTTTCATGCTATAAGCATAATTCATGAAAACGCTTTTATCACCATAAAATATGTATTCAATTACAGAAGGTTAGTTTTTTACTTCCTTGTACGAAGTAAAGAGGATGGATTGTAATCGCGAAAAATTTCGGGTATCATTATTTCAACGAAAATATTCATTTTGACCGCCATCGAATGCAATTTAAGGATGTTTTTTCATGACAACTATACGTAAGGACAGAATAACAGATCGTTTTCTCTAAAAAATTATAAAATTCATTTAAAATGGATTCTGAAGAGATTTTTTTCCAAGCGTCTGTGCGTACATACGTATATATCTCGCATAACTCAAAAACGAGTAGCCTCAGAACGTTGAAATTTTACATATAGGACTGTTATAACATGTAGATGTACACTTCCTATTTTGGTTGCAATCAGCTGCACCAAAAGTATACATGCACATTTCGTGTTTTAGTTTTTAAACTTTGTTCTCATGATCTTTTAAGAAAATGATTTCTGACATTTGAATATATATATGTATATATCCACTCTGTTACTCGCTCAGTGAGCTCAGTTTCTTTATTCTTATACGTTTGTAAATTATGCAATTTTTGCTTTAAAAAGGTTTGAATTATGTTGTTCTTATCTTCCCATTAAGGTTTTTATGCCTTTAGGTAACCTGTATGTTACAGTTGTGGAATTATTAACAATTTAAAAGTTGTTTAAGTGCAGATCAGCCTAATTTTTGTTTACCATAGCAGCCATATTTGTTTGTATTTGAAACTTAAAAGAATAGTGGATTTGTTGTCAATCTAGAGAAACTAAGCTTTCCAACAAGAAAGTAAAGTCTTCTTTTATTATTGCGAATTGAATTATGCTTAGTTCATTCTGCCTTCTTGTCTTCTGGCCGTATTGCTTGTTTTTGAGTAGAAACTGTAATTTTAATTGTAAAAAAATTGTTTTGATTGTTTTAACTGTATTTCGTGTTTTACGTTTTTCTACATCTTTCAATTTTTAGTATAGATCATTTGAGATTTTATGCATTTTTGCCTTGTCTCGAAGTAAGAACTGAATTAATTGAATGAGAAATAAATCTCTAATGAAATTCGAGGAAATGCGTTTAAATGAAATGCATTAAACAATGTTTATAATTTAATATTTCGTACAAGGAAGTCATGTGGTGGACACGTCGGATTTTTTAATAGTACACAGATTGTTTATAAATGAATGGAAAGATTTTGAAAATTAATAATAAATCGGTGTATTACCTTATCCTTGGTTATTACCTTATACCGTCAACATTGTCAACTCTCCAAGTTTTGCATTTGATTCCTACTCTTTGCTTGTTGTGCTTACTGCGCAGCCGCAGCGTCAGTTTCCAAGATGGCTTTCAGTGTAAAGGAAAAGGTTTTCTATTGTGCTCCGTTTTCATGTAAAGCATGCACTGCAGACCATCACGGCGGACATAGTACACCGTGTATGGGAGAAATTTGATTACCGTGTTGATGCGTATCGTGTAACCAAAGGCGCACGTAATACAATAGAACAATAATACAAAATGAATATAAATATTAATTAAAATGCAATTTAAGTAAAATTTTGCACCCTTCATAAGAAAAAATTAATTGAATCAAGATTTTCAAGATCTCAATTTCCCCAGTGGGAATTTTGGTTTGGGCTTGAACTTAGGATTTTTGGCACCACGATTTTTGGCACACTTAACAAATTTTTGAATTTCTTCATAAAGTACTGTAGTAACATTCGATAATCCGACACTACTTTCAACCACATACCTCATATTTTAAACGCTGCTAAAAACTCAACTAAACCTGGCGGCACAAACAGTCCTTAGAGAGCCATGGCCAGCAGTGCACTGATATTTGCTTTCTAGACCGTGGGCGCTTGTGCATCTTTGCCTGGACAATTGCATTTTCTTTGCCATGAGCAATCATTAATTCGGCTAGGGGGACAATGTATTGCAAGAGAGGTATTTTCCTATGTTTGGTTTCTTGAAACAATATGTGTGCATTCACAACAGCTGTCATCAAAAGTTTATAAAATACTTTTTTCCACCATTTTGTAGATCTTCTGTCAAAATCATATAGGCATATCTTTTGATCAGACAAATCTACTCCTCCCATAAATCTGTTATAGTCGGCAATAGCGGTAGGACAATTTGTCATTACTTTTTCTCCATCTTTCTGCTTACGTTTTACTTGTATGACATCAGGTCCGTGGCAATTACTCAGAATCAGAACTTCCTTTGAATCTTGCCATCTTGCTGCAAGAGTTCCTCTTCTATTCTGGAGAAATTCTGAATCACCTTTTTGAAGTTTTTCGTCAGAGAATTTTGGCATGTCTTTTCTACGAGAAATACAAGTACCAACAGAAGGAAAGGATATGTTATCCAATAAGTTTACACTTGTAAAAAATCTATCAAATGTAAGTGTAACATCTGGGTTACGTATTGTTGAGGAAAGTTTTAGAACAACTCTTTCTCCAAGTATTGTACCCTCATGATCTGTATTATCCATGTCTTTGCCAGAATATATATTGAAGTCATAGGTGTAGCCCGTAGCAGCATCACATCTCTCCCACACTTTGATTCCCCGTTTTATTGGCTTTAGGGGTAAATACTGCTTTAGGCTAGAACGACCTTTGAATTTAGCCATGGATTCATCGATGCTTTGAAAGGGACTATCTTCGCGAGCTTGCATAAATGTCTTTTTGAAACATGCCACCACTTCATCCATATAATATGTCTTTGGAGCATTCGCATCTTTTTCTGGATCATTGAAGTACATTTTTGCAAAGAGCAATAGGCATCTGTTACGGGAAATCGCATTTTTGATAGCTTCGTTTCCCAATGAAGAATTGCTGGACCAATAATCTGAAAAGTTCGGTACTTGATTATACGACATGACAAGCATAACTCCCAACACAAGCATAATTTCTGAAGGGTCTGTGTCAGGAATATCTACTTTTTTTTCATGTCTCAGTATTTCAAGGCGCTGGTTGGTACATTGAGAAATAAAAATAAGAAGACTTCGTGGAAATACACATGAGAAACATTCTAATTCATTAGAGGATCTGTTGATTTTGGCCAGTATTGCAGTTGGACGGTCTTTAGATACATGGAGCCGTGGCTCAAAATTTGGACCAACATTTGACCAAATGACAGGATCAGTAGGTTTTGAAATAGTTTTTTTTTATGTTTATTTTTTGCCTTGCACTTATATTTTGATACCTGCTCCGCTTCATCGGGTGAGAAATCATCAGAGTCCGAGTCAACGGAGGGTTCTGATGAATGCTCAAGACATGACAGCTTTCGTTTCGGTGCCCTTGATGTTCCTGAATTTTCTCTCAATTCTTCACAGCTATCACTGTCTGAGGAACTAGGGACATATTCCTTGTCTATATCTGAATCGTCCAATTCATCACTTGAATCCGGTTCATTCAATAATTTAATTATTTCTTCCTTTGTCAATCCCTTCCTGCGATTCATGATATTGCTATGCCTAAAAATACAGAAATGACCACTTTGAGAATGAGGCATAGATATATTTCAATAACCACTGGGACAATAATGTCCCAATAAAACAGACCATTGGGACATATATGTCCCATAATATTATTTTTTTTCAAAATCTACAATGAAAATTCACTTACTTCAAATAAACTGCTTGATATGGCAAAAATAGACGAAAATCACATACAACGAAAACAGCACGTGTGTCCACTCATGTATCTTCGCCTAAAATGGCTGCCAGAATGTCCAAACTTTCCCGCTTGTCAAAACTGTTACGATAAAACAAAGAGCTCACAGGGCACTAGTGTCATCTATCGAGAAAAAATTACACTAAAAGGTAGATGTAATCACAGGAAACCAGTGGGACACTCGCGGCAATAAATTTTACGCTTGTTTTTCCCATTGGGTGATTTGGAAACATTTGCGGGACATATATGTCCCGGTGGGGCCGAAAGGGTTAAGTTATGCCTCTTTCCTATTCATTCTAATTTCAGCTTACAATTTCCTACCAGAATGTAATTTCAGAAATGCAGTGAATGCAAATGAGTAAGAGTACTATTTAATTCGATGTTTCGCTTCGCCGACTTCGAGAGAGAGAGTCTGATTTTCCTGACTAGCGCGCGTTTGCCACTTGGCTACGTTCTCTCTTAGCTACTACGCTCGGCCATACTTTAGACTCTTTCTTGGCTTCGTAGATTTAATTAATATTTAGGGGCCAACTGCTTAGAATTCTGATACCTTCCTCTATATCTTTCAGATAGCTTTAGTTAAGCTTAGTTTAGTTTAATTTCATAATTATTTAAGTTCAAGCCCAAGTGGAGGCTTTGTGTAAGTTCTCAGTTTGCAACTGATTGCAAATATTCTAAGAAATAAAGGGTAGTTAACCCTTTTTATCTTACGTGTTTATTCACACACTTAAGCGATTATTCCCTTGTTAGAGTTTGTGGGGTTCTGAGATTGAACATTGGAATTAAATAAGTAAAACCCCCCAATACCAAAAAGCGGAAAGTAAACCTGCAAAGTTTCCTATTAAAGACAGAATGTAATAAAAAATTATAAGCAATATCCCCAAAGTATTTAATAATATGTAATTGTTTTTCTTTTAGATGGGATAAAATAACGGAATCATATAATATGAATTAAGTGAAATTCAAACTTATTTTGAAAAGACTTTATGCACTTTCAGTATTAATAATTTCAAAACAAAAACGGTATTAAATAAAATTGAATCATTTATAAAGTTATTTACTAATAAGATCGGTTTATTTAATATAGTTTATAAATTGTTATAGGATGCGTTATTCTATTATTTAATGCATTCAATAAAGAGAAAAAAATCCTTTTCCGTCAATGAGTAATTTTAACCGACGTTATATTAGACAAGGTGAAAGTGTGTGTCATGGGCGCAGTCAACTGATCAATATTCACGCTTATTAACTGTTACGTGTTACCATACTTTTTATTACATGTTCGTTATACTACTTGTATTTAATAAAGATATTCGGATTTGCTGCGGTTTTCTGCACCTGTAAAAGCTGTCGCTTGAGTTGTAAAAAAAGTTTCCAAATTTTTCTTTAACTTTTCTGCTCTTCTAATATGTGTAATCACGAAGTTTATGCGAACTGTTACTGCTAATACGAATTGTGCCAGAACTGTAAAACATCAAAAAGTTTAATTTTATTTACTGTTTGCACTGTAGCTGTTCATGGCAACGATCTGTAAGGAAATTTAAAATGCAATCCTATATTTTAAAACCTTCCTTTTGGAAAGCAAGTAAGATGATATTAATATATGATTTTAAGATTCCAATAATACAACCATAGGATGTTATAAGCCTTATTATTACGATCTAATTTTATCATTTACTATGCAAGCTGCTCTGATGTTAGTTTTAAGATATGAGTTGAATGAGTTTTAAAGTATGAGTTGCCTACTTTAGTTACTGTTTACTTTGGTTAATATTTAATATTACTTCAGCATTAACAGCGACAGCTACAAGTATAGGTAAAGGTATGCGGAGTACCAGCGATGTACCATGGGTCAACTGATAATGCCGTCTTTTACTAAGTATGAAAACAAAAAACCTCAAAGCTTTCGGATTTAACATTCGCCCACAGGGACTTTTTTAACGTTTTGTGTGTTACTTTTATTTATTAAATATCATGTTCTTCGCACTTAAACCCTAAAATTCATTTCAAGAGCAAAATCGCAAAATATTTTAAAATGAACATACCTTTAGAATTTTCGATACACAGTCCCGCGCGCTGGAAATAAAAATGTTTTCTTTCTTTCGTACAGTGATGCCATTCCTCGCTTTGAAATCGTAGAATTTGTTAATCAAAAAGTTTTTAATGTCTGACAAAATATGAAATAGGTAATAAAACAAATTCCAAATTAGGGCTATCAGATGCCCATATTCTGGTGGAAATGTACATTATTCAAAATTGGGTGGCTCTAGCTACAGTTATTTTATTACAATGCTAGAAACATATACACATTTATGCAGATTCTTCATTATTTAATTTCTTTAAATATAATACAGGGCTGTAATATTTGATGGCATTATTTTGAAAATTGAATCAACGCAAAATGCCAAAACGAAGTTAATAGTCCTTCTGGATAACGCCCTTTGGGCTAAAAGAAAAGGTTACTTGCTATATAAGAATTTACAAAGAAATGTTCAGGAAATGTTCCACGTGATCTAGAGTTTACCTATTGTGGTACATCGCGCAATCCCACCGTACGCTCCGCATCCAGTATTTATTAAAAATAATGATCTAGGACAGAGAAAGATTACAATATACTCACAATACAACTTGAAATTCACAAATTAAATTGAATATCTGGTTTTGTGTCACAAAAATACATTAGCAGTGGCATCAGCATCTTTCTTAATATGATTCAGAAAGACGAGGAGAAGAAAGTAATGATGAAAAAAGATGGGAGACAAGAAAATCGTGTGGTGCGTAAACGTGTAGCTGCAGCTGGCGGATTGGGAAAATAATAATTACGCACTTTCTCATTTAGTAAAATGAAACACTCGAAAAAGGAATTTCAATGATACATTTTATTTTGAACGGTTTTTGTTGTTGTTGAATAGTTAAAAAATACTGTAAACTCGACACGTGTTGAGATTGGAAAAAAATATTACAAATGTAAAACAAATATTTAAAATATACATATGTACACTGCGAAAAAAAGGGGGGGTCAGTTCTATATCTCCCGTTCTACTCAGTTCTAAATTGCGTTTTTCATGTCTCGAAAGCACGAATTAGGTTATCCATTAGATTTACATAGATATTTTTTACACAAAATCGGATTTTTCTGAAATGAAATGCCAGTGTTTTTTCATATTTCGATTCTACGGCTCAAATTATGCCTACATATTAGATTTTGTAAAATTTGGTGCGAAATTTATGGAGAAATTCAAAAATTTATCGTGGCGCATTTTTTTTTCAGTTTGCGCCAAGAATAATTCACTCGGCGAACTTCTTAATTTATAGCAACCTATTTTCCTTTTCTTTTTTTCATTGCAAACGAGTGGAAAACAGTCATTGATCATACTTTCAAATAATTTTAACAAATTGCGTAAACCACGTTTGGCGTTATTATCGCTTATAACCAATATGCCAAACTTCAAAACGCGCCCATATATAAATTCACGTATATCTTAGGATATATTTAATAAAAAATATACGCTTAGAAATATATTTACTTTAAGATGATGCTGAAAATTTTATAGGTTATAATATAAAAGTTTTTCAAAAAATTTATAAAAAATATTTAAAATACAAATTTTTAAAATAAATCATAAAAATATGCGAATTATATTTAGATTAAGCCTAAATTTCGAGTTTTTGGGAAAAGGAATCATGTAAGTTTAATAAAAAAAAGAGATTTTAATAAATATATGTCTAATTCAATTAACACTGAGGAGGTAAAATTTTGAGAGCCAATTTTTTAAAAACTACTCGCGCGATTTTTACAAAACTTTCCAGCATGGCATAATTTGAGTCGAGAATTGAAATATCGAAAAACATCGGCATGCTGTTTCAGAAAAAATCCGATTTTGTGTTAATATACCTATATTAGAACAATGCTACATATATAAACTTAATACATATCCTAAGTCGCGCTTTCGAGACATAAAAGACGCAAGTTAAATTTCGTAAGTCGGCCCAGTTGAACCGGAGATATAGAATTGTTCCCCCTTTTATTTTGCGCAGTGTACGTATGAAAATTAAAATAAATTTGCATTTTGATTTTTGATTATTACAGACGCATTTAACTCATCAATATTTGTGTCTGCAAGTAATGTTTTCGGAAATATGAGTAATCAAAAACAATCTGTGAGAGATCTTTGATCAGTCAAAATATTTTACTTAGCTTTGTACACTCGACCAGTTGTCATGAACAATCGGCAGTCAAAACATTTAGTTTCCTCCCTGTGCTCGACGAGATTAGCACATCAAAAAATTATTCGCAATAGATCATTGTGTTTTGAAAATAAGAGAGGAATGTTGTACAGGATACAGGTACGTTGGTTTGTCATTTTAATTCAAAGCATAATTCTATGCGTTAGAGAATCGGGAGCTCACTGTTATTTGATAACACGGCATCGCTAGACACCCAATATTACTGAATTTTCTCACATCTACTGTCCAAGCATATCATTTTAAAGTAGCCGCTTGGCTAAAGCCTCAAAATACAGCTTGGGAATGTATTTTTACGAATGTACCAATTTATGTCAACTGGTTAAGACTGCTGAATTACTGAGAGTTCAACTCAAGTTTGACGTGAGACGAAATGTTTAGTTGGAGGATTGGTGTTCGTGGTTTTCGCCTTGTGTAACATGAATAGAGCCAGTTTTCTTTAGAAAGTCTTCCAAGATGGCATCCCTTTCTTTAAGCAGATAGTCTTTGTGTGCTTTGATCTATTTAAATAAATTAAGCATTCTCGGCCATTGAACTAGCTGACTATTTTCCCTCCTATGCACGCAAATATGGGTTCGTTTTCCTATAACGCTTTTCCGAGAGACTCCTCTCTCCACAAAGATTCCTCAAAGGTACTTTGACATAATCAAATAAACCAAGTCAGGGTCTTGGACAAAAATATAATCTTTCTTTAAGAACTACAGCATCAATGAAAGAAGTTACCTACACATAGGATTCTCACTTTAATTATTTAAGTTCATCAATTATTTATTTGAAAATATTCGAGATTTTTCAGAAAAGGAAAATTTAAAAGGCCACCAATGCTCTCATCGGAATTTGAAACAGGAATCATCTGTTTGCTAGCTTGGCATACTAACCATTCACGCCACGAGAACGCAAACGGGAGAATCTACTATTGTTATAATTTCAGTCACTAAATTAATTCTTCATTTACATTTTCATGATAAGAAATAATCACATATATTACCAGAAATACAATCAGTATATTTTATTTCTTGACAATGTATTTGTATTTGTGATGAAAGCAAACATTGTCAAGTGTTGCTAAACCGAATTGCAAGTAAATTGCTTTTACTTTGTTGGTTCTAGAAAAGATATTCTTAAAATTATTGTTCTCTGAGCATTAAAGAAATCTGTCTTTAGCAATAGATAGAGCCTTAACAGAACGTTACCTTCAGATAATTTAAAGAAACTTATTTTAGTTTTACCGCACAAGGAAGGGGACAGTACACCTTTAATTGAGAGAAAATACAAAATATTTAACATATACTAAACAATTTTTAAAAAACTAACTAATGGGCCTAGTTTCACAATTTTTTCAGGGCTATTAGATGAGACAATGATACTCCTGAAAATAAATGTCTAATGGATTTGAAATAAAATTTAATAATTAAAAAAAATATTTTTGTAAGACTCTAACAATTGAAGAATTGAAGTCTTGAATTACACTGCTTCCTTGCGCGCAGGATAACTTACATAAATTCACCATAATCTGTAGAAAGTTAATGCCAAATTAAAGCTATTGGTCTAATTATTCATCTGAAGTAAAATATTTTAATTAGTTCAACTTTTAAAAACATAATCGAACAATAATTTTTAAAAAATAATTTTTTGTTAATTTTTAACGTACAATTTTACTGAAAAAAAATTTTTTATTTAACGTATCTTTATAATTAGAGTCTATTTTAATTACTGTCTTCATATTTATTTGTGCTGTAAATTTCGATGCTGTATCTTAAGCGGTTTCATAGATATGCTGCGCGCAAGTCTGAAAAACAACGTTTTGAGAAAAAGCTCTTTAAAGTTAAGTTTTAATTTTGGAACATAAATTTCAATCATATAGCAATAAAATCACTTTTGGAATGATAACTTGACACTTAAAATAGTATTTCTTGATATTCATGTAGGTGAAAATAAAATAATTTATAAAATGGCATAAAATATACAACCAAACAGCAAAAATCATTAAACGTAATCTTAAGATGTATGGTACTCAGTAACAGAAGTAATTAATATTATTTACCATATTGCAAAACTTACTTCCACATAATGCTTGTGACAGGAATCTCAAATAAGGTAAATTTTATGTGATATAAAATTTATATATATTGTATAAATTTTTCATATAAACAATTTGTAGTAAAATTCAAAATTTTCCACTTTCATATACAACACCTTCCTGTTGTGCAATTGTTTCTAATTGTGAAGTGTTATGTAAATGTCTGATTCTGCGAATAGACAAATTCAGTTCTGAAGCATTTTTTTCAGCTTCCTTTATTCGTTGCAAATCACACTTTCTTGCTGCTTCTAGAGAATACTGCCCCACTCGAAAACCCAAATTTTGCATGATTTGTAGTCTTCCCTGTCTTCCTTCGTTAAATGCTACAACTGCTTCATTTGCAGCTATATCAGCAATTACTTTGCTTGAACTGCTTGTCTTTGGACAGAATTTCCATATTACAGAATTAAGGGATTCATTGGGATTCTGTGTTCGACCACCAAGGCAACGTTTAAGTAAAGTGGGTTCTGACAAGTCTTTAAAAATTTTCTTTATGCTGTCCATTACTGGGGCTGCCATTACATTTTTATGTTTAAAATCTTTCAATTTTCCAGCTGCTTTGGCTTTTTGGTACTTACACCAAGACACATTTCCTTGTGGGCAAAAATCATGGAGTGGTTCATCATCAGTTGAACGCTTATAGTAATAAATCGCCCATATAGCTTTCCGCATATCCATAACACAGTCTTTGTTATTTCGTATAGCTTGTCCATACTACATAGTTACTTGATCAATAAATTTATCAGTTAAACGTCCTTTCCCACCCAATGATTTACCATCCTCCAGCTTTTTTCCTCTCCTAGAGTGCTTCGGTTCTCGTAATCTACTTCCCATTCTTTTTTGCACATGATCTACGCATTCTACTTTATTTAATTCAATATCAGGCCCATGAATATTGCTCTTTTGAAGTTCAAGAAATGTTTTAGTATCGCCATACCCAATATAGTTTATGTACTGAGCGTTAAACTTTTCTTCAGAACGAGAAAATATTCGTAGCATACCAACAACTTCCATTTTCCCAGCTGATCCAAAATGATTTTTCGCACACACAATATCATGGCTCCTTTTCCAGTTCTCAAATTCTTTAGCATTTTTATTATTTTTACCCCATTCACATCCTTTACAGTACGAAGACAATACTTCAAGATCGAGCACTTTTCCAGTTTCAATACCAATTACACTAGTTATCCCAATTTTCGACGAGTGACCTCGAGTTTTCCAAGATCCGTCACCACTGATGGTAAGCTGTGACTGTCCTGTCATTTCAATTTCTTGCTTTGCAGCATTTAACATTGATAACTCAGCAACGTCTTTCACACAACGGGTAATCTTTTGCAATGATTTATGGTACGCGCTTTTCTGGACAGGTTGGGGCAAATCCATTGCACCACAGAAATTCTTCATTCCAGCCAGACCTTGGCCAATGCATCTCATAGCATAAATAAACCTTCTGTTTACTTCAGGCACATTTGATTTTGCTCCCATCATACGAGAATTTCTGAAAGAATTCAGTTTTTTACAACCCGCACATTCAATCGTGAACACAGATGATAATCCATGATTTAGAGTTTCACATATATTTATGTCTGAGCCACACACTTTGCAACACAAAATACTTGAAATTTCAGAAAACAAAATATCAATTGCTATTATTCTGTATCCCAAACTCTGTGTTGCACTAAAACTATTATTAAAGCAACCACTGTTCAACTTTTTTCATGAAGAACTAACACCGTCAGACACTTTAGTCTCATTGACATTTGTGTATTTGTTGCCATAAAACTTACGTTTTTTTGGGCGCTGTCCTGAAGCACGCTTTTTTAACTTATCCATCAAAAAGCAGAATTACAAAGAAGTAATTAGCAAACTGAATTCCAGTAATTAGCACAAAACACTGTAAAGAATACAGTTAAATAATATATATTCGATGAAAATTCAATCACGATTGCGAGCAACACAAAAATCGAATTAAAATCAAATCGCAGTATACTAACGTAGCAAAACACGATGTAAACAAACCGAGCGAAAGTAGGAATTATAGTACATGTTTTACATGGTTCTCTTTTTCGGCAATATTATATTTAATAAAAAATAAGGCTTTGCATGCAACGCCAAAGCTAGGATGAGGGCTATGTGACTTCAAAATGTAAACAAACTGTCATGGCAGCTGACTCAGGACATTTAAATCAAAAACAATGAAGTGAGATTCATATTTTCGTTTATAACTCGACAAGTAATTATCGGAGAAGTAAAAGTATGGTATCAATTTATTCAGAATGAAATGCTCTACCAAATACAATAAAATCCCCAAAATCGATTTTTTTATCATTTTAAAGGTGTACTGTCCCCTTCAGAACGTTACCTTCCGATAATTTAAAGAAACTTATTTTAGTTTTACCGCACAAGGAAAGGCTATTAGAGGTTCAGAGAGTATTAAAGAATAGCAGAGGTAGCTAAGTCTGCTAAACAAGGATTTCTGATTAAATGTCAGACTGAAAATTCCTTCACAATGTTCTATAAATCTTTTAAAATAAAATTAATTTCCAAAATTCGATTGGCACATTCTATAGCAGAATTGAATCATAGAATGTATCAAATTGACATACTAATCGATTTTAGGAGCAAAAAGCTGCCTGGCCTTGTGGATGTCTTACAGTAACCGATTTAATAAAACTGCTGATCAGCGCGCATCAGATTTCTTGTTGTATTAACCATCAAGCATCCGAACACTTATGATGCCATCAAAAATGACCAAATTCATATCTTAAAAGCTTTTGTGCTCTGATAAGGCTTACTTTAGCATTTAAGGAGAATGTGACAGATATTTCTTTCATTGAAAAAGACAAAAAATTCTAAATGTATTCAAACAAAGCTTCGTATATATAAATAAAACATCACGGTTATTAAAACAAATGGATTTTAGCTTGTGAATCTGTCTTTTGTTTAAGGTTTCCAAAAGAAAATTTTTATGAAGTAGTTTCTTAGTTTTTAACAAGGCGCCTGATTCTGACATTTTACAATTTTTAATACTATGATTTTTAGAAAAATGATTGCTAAAGTTTCTTGATAGAAAATGAGGTGCCTTTTAGTTTTAATATGGGTCGCTAGTCACTTTAATAGCATTCTTTAAAGAACGTTTACCTAGAACGTTTACCATGAACGACCTCCAAACTGGAAATAATCTACTCCCTCCATCCAATTACTGCTAAAAGATACAGTTTGAAACCTTTAATCAGTTATAATTGAACAGAATATATCGTTTCGCATAGCACTGGCTTCTAAATACAGATTCCAAGCAATTTGTTACTGAGTAGATTCATTTTAAATTGCACATCCTGGGGGGGGGGGGTTGTCGTGAGTAGGAAATTCGTTTTCATTGATGTGCTGTAAAACGAATCCCTTAGGAAGAAGACGAAAATGTAACTGTTGTGGTAGAAATCGAGAATAGTAACGGTAACAATGATAAAAATAAAGCATTTTTTTCAAATAATGTAGTTTTTGCACTAAATTTATGGGTAAATTAATTCAAGGGCTCAATTCACTTCCATCAACCAATGCAAGATATTATCACGAAATTATTATTCTATGATTTTATGAATAATTTTACTCAAAAGATATAACAGTATTCTCTACAGATGTACTCTTTGTCTTCTAAATGTAACCAGATAACAGAGATTTTGCATTTGAGAAAGAAATTTGTATCAGAGAATTAATCTCTGCATATATCGCCTCTATAAAAGATGAAAGAAAATTAGTGTCTACTCAAGTGGTGAGATAAAACCGAGATAAAGTGAAGTTAAGATAAACACGGATATTTTAAATTTGCCTTTATTGCCCTGTTTCATCAATCCTTTGAAAGAAGATATTAATAGATAATAATGAGCATCGTGACAAAATGTTAAGAACAGGTTTCAGATGTTCCATCAGTGTCCTTTTTAGAATTTATTCGCATACTTAAGACAGAAACAACTGAAGTTGACATAGAGCTGACACTTAATCAAACGATCTGTACGGGGATCGGATAAATGAATAGCAGCCAAAGCAGTCATTACAAAACAAAAACCATATCTCGAAAATGTGCATGTAGGCTGTCTACAAATAAACAATTTTTGAATATTTGTTGATTTAGTTAAAGAAACTGAGGCTTTTTTCCTTTCTTTGTTCATGAAAATTAGCCCATTTTTACAAACAGAATATTGACTGCAGATTGAATCCTGCCATTCGCATATTTTAAAAGTTATATCATTTTCCAAATTTTCAAATTATTCAAAAAGTTAAAATTATTATAAATTTCCGAACAGTATATCATAGACCATTTCAAAATTGATACTTCGCGTTAAAAAAAATAAAAAAAAAAGTTTAAAATCCGTCCCATATTCAAGTCGGAATAAACCACAAATAAAAACTAAAAACAGAAGCACAGTGGCAAGCTGCAAAGAAGGAATGGGGGGGCAAAATATGCTGAAACCGAAAAGGAAATAACAAATTTTTATCTTTTGCTGCATCGTCTACAGGGAGTTGGTACAATGCAAAAAGTCAATAGATTAAATATCTGTTTCGGAATCGGCAAAGACACAAATTAAAGCTTAAAATTTAATAATAATCTTAGAAAAATAATTGAATATAATTTGTGATTTTATCAATCCAACCTCTGCAGGGCGAAGTTTTTCTCCCTCCAATGGCGGGCTCTAGCCGTTGGCCACTATCAAGGCTGTGAGTGTAGGTCTCTTTATTGTGGGAGCACTTAATACGTGGGCCACCGTTGCCTGCTATTAAGTGATAGACAAACTGCATCCCTGTTTTCTCCGGGATTCCAAAGCAAGCCCTTTGGTACAAAAGCCAGAGTCCTAACCACTTTCCCGTCTGGGCGGCACGTTAATGTTTATTTTAAGTGAGAACATACTCTATCTTTGAGAAAAACAGAGAATGAAATAGGGAACTGGATTGTGGGAATACACACTAGGTAATCAGTATAATAAGTTATATCTAGATTATTATGACAGTATAGTTTGTATGTTCTTAGCACAATAGAATTAGGCATTCTTGTAAAAATTTTAACATTGGTTTTAATCTAGATTATACTGTCTAATAGTTTTTTATCTCTTTTATTAAAAAAATTGACCTACTTCAGCTTCTACCTTGCAAGAATGCCCGCTTGAGTGAGTTTTATGTTCTGTAACCATTTGACAACTTTTTCACTTTTTGCCTTATTCTCGTCTATATTTATTACTACTATGATATTTTATGTTTCAATTTCTTTAAATTATTTTTACCAGATATAATCAGTTTAAAATTCATAGTTTATCTAAATTCATTATTCAAGACATATATACTTTGCCACTATATTTGACATATATATTTTGCCACTATGTATGCACATACAAGTTTCATATAAAAGGAAAGCGACTGTGTAGAGGAGGCATTCCAAATTTTCGGAAGAACTGTTATAATTAAATAATTTAAAACGGTTCGTCAGCTAATTTTGGATGAATAGAGCCACAGCGGTTTTCCTTCCATCTGAATCTGATCTATCTCCTGTTGATAACGTTGAATCGAATTTTATTTATGTTCCTTTTCCTTCTCTTCTTATTTATATATTTTTATGTATTTTTGTTGTTTGGGGGTTTTCTTCTGGTTTAGAAACACTGAGTTGATGAGTTTTTTTTGCATTTTGTATTGGGAGTTTTTGAGATTATACTGGTTTGAAATTTTCATTTTTTATGCCTTTGTAGCTTTAGTTCGAAATTTATTACTTTTTATTATCTACAATTAATTAATTTTTCAGTAGCATATTATGCGGAAATAATATTAGGATATTTTTCTTTTAAAACAATTTCTGTATTACTGCATATATGTAATGCAGTATTACACTATATATATATATATAATGAATAAATACAAAGTAGAGACCAGCAACAAGTGACGGTAATAATACAAGATGAAATAAAATAAAAAATATGTTTAATGTCGATCCAGAACAACCCACAAGCAAAAACCAAAAACAGAAGCACAGTGGCAAACTGCATAAAATGGGGAAAAGAGAAATCAAAATTTAAAAAGGAAATAATAGTTTACATCTCCTCACATCGTTAGTGGTTCAACGAAAGAAGTAAAAATATTAACATATTTTTTGTTTAACGAAGACACAAATTAAAAATTAACGTTTAATTCTAAGTATAATCTCTGAAAATTAATCAAAGTAATCTGTGTTTTTATCACTCCAACAGTTTCAGGCCGGAATAAGTTTTGCAAAAAACTGCAAAATTATAACATCAAAACAATAAACACGCTTAAAATAGCTTTAGAATCTAAAAAAAATTGTTTTTGAGTAAAAAAAAATCTGTAAATACAAGCAATTTAAAACATGAAAATATACTCAGCTCTGAACATCTGATACAATACAAGCTAATAATAATAGTGCAAAAAATTGCAAATTATAGCATCAAAACCATAAAAAAGCTTTAAAAACCTGAAAAATCCCACTTTTTTTTCCCTTTTGAGCTAACCGAATCCGAAAAGCAAAGCATGTAAACACAAGCAATCTAACATAAAAAAAAACTAATGAAAATTTGATATTAAAAGAACATTAAAAAATAATCTGAAAGCTTTCAGATTTTATATAACCCCCTTCCAAGGCAGATTCAAAACGGGATTTGCAAAGTGATATAGACATTCAAAGTCGTTCAACGCAAATTACCACTAGACACTCTTAACTTCTTTGCGTTGCTATGCTACCAACATAATACGGATAAGAAATGTAAAGAAATCTTGCGGATAAAATATCCATGCTTGAATATTCATGCCATATGTAATGTTTTCTTTTTTTTTAATCGAACTGCGGGCTCTCGTCTTTTTTTTACATTGGTCACTCCTAAGGCCGGAATTGGTGGCCATTTTATTGTGTAGACACCTAATAGGCGACCACTGTCAACTCCTATGAAGGACGGAAAGTTACAACCATGCCTTCTCCGGGATTTGAACCCGAGCCGTGCGGTATCGCAGTCCGCTACCCTAACCACTATATCATCTGGGTGGCGCGATGTTAATATTAATGGAACGCTTTGAAATTGTTGAGTATGTTAAACAAAAATTCGTTAAAGTTTGACAAAATATGAAACAGATAATAAAACTAAGTCTTAATTACAAATCTGGGCTTCCAGATGCCCATATTCGAGTGGAGGACTACGTTATTCAAAATTTGATGCCTCCAAGCACCATTGCTTTTTTTGACAATGCGAGAAACATACACACATTCGTGTAGATTCTTCATTATTTAATTTCTTTAAGTATAATGCAGGGCTCTAACATTTGGTGGCAACAATCTGAAAAGTGATTTAGACTTTTATAGTGAACCAACGCAAAAAATATTATTTTGACATGCCTACATAAGACAAGATTATATAATTAAAGACGGGTAAAGAAACTTGACGAAAACGTATCTGGTTAAAGGGAAATCGGAAATGAGATATTGGCATTTAATCAGTCACCCAAGTATAGTGAAATGCGATTTCTATTCAATTACTTCTGCTATTCTTGCCACCCTTTTAGAAATTTATAACGTGATTAACCACTTATCAGAAAATTGCTTTCTGTTGGAAAGAAGCAATTCTAACCATTATCCTTTGTTTTCATTTAACCATCATCACTCATAATTCACATAAATTTCAGTTACGAAAACGGGCAGTTAGTCTTTGGAGGCTTTAGCATTATCTAAATAACCATAATCCTAATTTCTCAGTTGCACAACAAAAGAAGCTTAATTGAAGGTTTTCTGAGCAATAGATCAGTTTCTCTTTGATCCACAAGATTTTTTGTTCCTTAAATCGCAATTTATCATTTTGCTCCAATAATATATTATAGATTATGTAATCATTATTTGGCTTTGTTACGCCCATTTATCAGAATATGTTGTCGTTATTACTGTTGTTTCAAACGGCCGCCCACTTACTTGGTAATGGACAAAATACATTCGGTCATTTAGCCGTCTCATCGCTGAGAGTTTGTGCAGAGAGCGCTCGAATAACACCCGAAAAAAGGGGTAAGTAATCACCCAATTTTGATCAGGAACATCCCATGGGATGAATTCGAGGATTTTTCGTCCCTTTTCCTTGCCACCAAACTTTTCAAGAGGAATTTTATGTTTTCTCAGAAATATCCATGCTTTCTCAGAAATTTGATCCCGGGCCCCAAGATTATGGCAGCGGATAACCCTATCACCATGCCAACAAGGCGGCTTTTATCAGAAAATAAATTTGAGAAAAAAATTCAAGTTTTTTTTTTTAACTTAAACAAGGATTTTTTCAAACAGAGGTTATGATTAACTAGCTGAAACATATTCATATTCATTCAACTTTATAGTTTCATAAATTCCTAAATTAATTACCTTCAAACAGCTTTGCTTAACTGCGACATGATTTTCGGGACATTATGGTTTTATTCAAAATTCTAAATTAAATTGAAATCATCAAGTTTAATTAGAAAAATAAATAAACATAAATAACCAAATCCGAAAATAAACATTCCAGTATAAAATTTAAAATCACAACATCAGATTGGAGTGGTTTTCAATAAATTCTGTTAATTTTGATTAGTAATCTAAAAAGAATTTTTTTTAAGTATTTTAGTCCAAGCACTGAATACGCGCAAATTAGTTTTATATTTGAAAAAATTTTGTTTGTGAGTGGAAAACTATATATGTGTAACCCTTTAAGCGATATAGATAGATTGAAAGCTCATAATGTAGCTAAACTGTCTTTCCGAATTTTAGCACTTTTTTTTCTTTCAAATATTCACTTCAAAGAAAATTGTTTGTTTTGAAAGTTTGTAAGGTTTATCCTAATTTTATAACAGTTATTTTAAATTTATGCATCTTTCCTGTCTGTTCTAGCTTCAGCTTACAATTTCCTAACAGAATGTATTGTCAAAAACGCGGTTAATGCAAATGAGTAAGAGTAGTATTTGTTTCCCTGACTTTATTAGAGACCCCAAGTTCCTGACTAGTGCGTGTTTGCCTCTGGCTACGTCTCTCTCTAAGCTAATGCTACGATCGGCCGTACTTTAAGCCCTCGATTGGCTTCGCCGACTTAAATGAGATTTAGGTGCCAACTACTTAGAATCTTGATAGCTTCGGCTATATCTTTCAGTTAGCTTTAGTTAAGCTTAGTTAAGTTTAATTTCATATTAATTTGAGCCCAAACCCAAGTGGAGGCTTTGCTTTACGCTCCGAGTTACGAGCTGATTGTGTCATATTTATTTTGAGAAATAAAAGGTAGTTAACCCTTCTTGAGTCCTAACGTCTCTGTTCACACACTTAAGCAATTATCCGCTTATTCGTGTTAGGGGTTTCGACGATTGAACTACGAAATAAGAAAGTGAAACCCCACAAGTTGTTCTGTGGTAGAATTTCAGACGCAATTCTAAGAATGGTTCTAGCATCATTAGTGTTATTGGGCACTTTCTAGTACATTCACTTTTTTTTCTTTCGAGCCTCAGTGTCGATGATAAAGCTTTTTCAAGCATTTATTATTTGTTATTAAACATTTATTATTGCATTTATTATTATTTACATTATTTACTATCATTCAAACATTTATTATTATAATATATAGTTTAAGCACGAAAAGTTTAAGTTTATCTATGTCACATGTCAGATATGAAATTAATCAGAGAAAGTTATAAGTTATATCTCACGCCTTCTTATCATGCTTTAGTGGTGTAATACTCAGCCAACTCGGCGCGTATTCGAGAGATCCGAGGTTCGAGTTCCAGCGAGGATATTCCTAATTTTTCATTTTTCCATCTTCGAAAAACACCTAATGTCTCTACAGTTGCTCCAGAACTAAAAAAAGTGGTGGATGATAATTCTCTACAACCAGGATTTGGCGATTGGGTCTCCTAATCTCCAGGAACAGATATAAGTAGCCGGAGCACCAGAACTTATTTAGTGGCTTTTACAGACATTGCTCCGCCGCGCTACTGTACCCACTGGGCGTTCGGTTGGCCTGAATCAGAATCCAGCCCAACAAGACATTTACAAAGATACTTTACATTAATTCTAGACTTTCGTACTGAATATACCATTACAATGACACGGTATACAATTATTACAATGAAGTTAATCAATTAACAAAAGTTGGATTATGACAGATTAATATAACATAATTACATCAAACATATATTAATGCATCATAAAAACAATACATTTACGTTAGCATATCTAATTACATCAAATTACATTAAAAACTTTTAAGGGCCTAATTTTTGTAGAACATTTTGTGTATCTCCTAGTACATTGTCGTATTCCTAAGGCAATTATCTTGTTGATACATTTACTTTAATTTTTATCTTGTTACAGACAGTTGCAATATTTCTGAAATCCTTATTTTTGTAAATTAATATATCACAATTACTTTATCCATATATTAGTACACCACATAATACTTACATTTACATTAATATATCTAATTACGTCAAATTATATTAAGCAATCTTTTAATTATTACAGAATATATTTATTTTTTTAATCTCCTAGTACATTGTCATATTCTTAATTTTGTCAAAACACTCCCTACCATTTTGAGCCTGTTTCAGGCATTTGCAACATTTCTGAAATCTTGCGTTATTTTTGTAAGTTGCGGAATACATGGTATTTATACAGACATGATAGAGTCTTGACATATGTCTTCTCTTTTGTATTAGAAAAGTTTCTTCACAATCAAGGAAATCTTTTGATGTAGTTGAGAAATCGTTAGTAAGTATTTAACGTACTCAGGTGTAATTTGTGTCCTTCCTTTGCAGTGTTCTTTTGTGAGCTGGGACTTGAACATAAAGTGATCTGGGTCTGCATTTTCCTCAAATACGCACTCCTCTGAGTCGCTCATTTAGTGCATAGTAGTACGTGGGGAAAGGACCATGTCCAGATAAAAAGATGTTGATAAAGAAGTTATATGAGACTGGATCATATGTGTTTTTTTATAGAAGTTAAAAAAGCCTTCTACCTACTTATGCATTTTCCCATTGAGCTTGCCATTATTTAATGTAATTTTTCTCGGCATATGTTACGCAGAAGACTTTGAGAATGAGACATTGATTGATGGTAGAGATGGGGTTTGAGCTGTATCTTTCGCAAGCGCATCTGCCTTTTCATTTTGCGCTTGTCCTACCTGCGCTTTTATTCACTTTATTTTTGTAGACATCATATTGTGCCGTGATATTAAATCGTAGATATCTTGTACTATTGTTGATTTGTCTTTTGTCACATCAACAGCTTTTATTGCCGCTTAGCTATCACCTGTAGAGGGTAACGTTTGTTAAATGCCTTTGATGAGCCCATTGAATAGCGTGTTTTATGGCTGAAAGTTCAGCTTGGAAAACGCTGTTGTAGTTTCTTAGGTGTCCATTCCATTTTGTTGTTCCTTCTTCTGAGAGAAGAGATAAGAACGTGCATCCTACTTCTGCGTTTACCTTTGATCCATCTGTGTACACTACTGGAAATGTAGGTATACTGAGGGTTCCTTCTTTTGTAGTTATTCTGAGTTTTTCATGTACTGCAGGGTGTCTTAAGGGTTTCGAAGCTGTTCGAAATCAAGAGGGCACAGGACTTGATCTTCTACCTCTATGCTTTTCTTGAGGTGAAATAACATGGCTGAATCTACATCTTCTTCTAGTTTTAGATGGAGGGATGCGATTTCTGTTAAAACACAGAGTGCTCCCGTTGAGGTAGTTCCGTATACTTCAGCTATTTGTAAGAGAAAGGGGCGTTGAATCAAAGCTAGAAGTCTTTTCTTCCTCACTCCTAATCCGCAGTCTCCCTTTAAAAAGGGGAAGTATATAAGGCATTTCTTCCGCCTTCTTAGTATGCCTTCGTGGTGTAATGGCCAGCACACTCGGTGCGTATTCGAGAGGTCCGCGTTTCGAGCCTCGGCCACAGCACGGCTAATTTTTCATGTCTGCTGCTTAGAAATAATTTAATACCTTTACAAAGTTATTCGAACACATCAAAGCCCTTGGGGGTTATTTGCACACAGGAAGGAGAACTTCTAATGAAAACTGGCTCGTATTCACATTACACATGGAATGACATCGAAGCACCTTGCAGCAAGCCGATTGGAATGGGGTCGAATATGGGTTGAAAATCCAGTATTCAGCTCTCTTAGTTACTCAGCTACTGGTGAGTTGAAGCAAAACTATAATTGGTAATTAACAGATACGCATATTTTTCAGCCAAAAATATTTAAATGTGTAGTACAACGTCACGAAAGAGAGGTTAATTACTAACTATATCGCGATACCAAAGGAACCTACTAAAAATGATTTCAATCATTCTGAACTGACATTATTAAAGAAATGAAAGTTGAAATGTCTAATGAAGAAACAAAACTTTCCTTGCAGAGTTATCGGCTTGATGAGATTCACTTCACTAACTTCTTTCTACCTTATATTCCTTTTGTCATCTAATCCTGTCACGATTTACGACTTCTCTACGAACTTGACTTAAGTGCTATTCTGAGAAGCTATCACCTTCATATCTGACCTGATAGTTCAAAGGTCTTAGATTTTCGCTAACACGCATCAACTCATCCGTGGGAGAGATATGGGAAAGTATGTGGTTCTATCTTTTCAGCTTAATGGAAATTTCTGTCACTGAGTATTGCGAGCAGGCAGTAACTTCTGGTAAAATCAAACGTGCAGAAAACAAGGAAAAAAATCTGGGAGATAAATCATTTCTTTTTGTTACATAATCGGATTCTTGCAGCATTTCTGCTCAGTCGTTTTAATTTAGTTTGTTCTAATTAGATTCACTCTGTTCACGTTGGTACAGACTCAGATGCTGAATATAAAAATTCTTTCTTATTTTCGTAATTTAAGAAAAAATTATTTCTTTTGTAGCCTGTTTTTTTATGTCGCATATTCTTTTTCTATGCTGGCATTTTACTTATTTTTTGTTTTGTGTGAATCTTTTTTGAGAATTAGTTGTTTTTTAAAAATTTGTTTAATAAACTGAGTAAATTATTTATGCTAAATTTATATTTTATATCTTACTGATTTCCCTGAGGAAATAATATTCAAAATTCTGAAGTTTCCTATAGTCTTACAAATAATATTTCCATAATAATAATTTTTTTGTCAACTGCTTAAATTAATGATGTAAAGATGGCAATCGAAAGATCCAGAGTTCGAATCCGGACAATGAAACAGCAGATTTTTCGCGTTCTCTGTTTCGAGTAGGTTTTCGTTAGCCTAATAGACTCTACATTATAAGCAATGTAAATAAATACAAATATAAGAATGAAAGCAGTGTAAATCGCATTGTTTCGCCCATCTTTATATGCATATAACAAAAATCTCGCATATAATATTTTCTGATTCTTCTTGCAAATTCTTTAGATGCCTGAGAACATTTGTTTCTGCTTGGTAGCCCAGAATAGTTTAATCCTGGTTAATGCTTAAGTATATCTAAGCTCCTGTACGGTTCCTTAGAGTGACTAAGGGAGCTAAAGTTTCAAAAAAGGATGGTACAAAACTGCTTTGATTATAGAATTCAGAAGTCTGGATGGTAAACATGTCCCTTTGGCCAAATGTTAAACCTTCACTTAAGAGTAATGATTAAATAACGTGAAGTGATAAAATTTCCAATCATTTAGGTTCTCATTGAGCTGTTTTTAAAGCTGCTTTCACTTTTGATCATTCATATTAGTATAACAGTTAAATGCGTAAGCACGGCCATAAATACATAAATCATAAGACTTCTAATGAACCACTGAGATTTAAATAGCGCTATGAAATGCCCAGACACGGCAGGATAGCTTCCCCGAAAAGGTGGTTTAGGGTTGCCACATTTGGCGCGAAATCGCCCATTTGGCGAAAAATTGGAGATATGCCGTAGAAGGATGGAGAACATTCTAGAACAAATTCTTACCGGGTTAGCCGAGGATGTTCTCGAAGGCAGGCCAAAAGCTAAATAAACCCTGCCTGTATGTAAAGTTGCAGTCCAGTCTAGTACCGCGTTGGTCGTCTAGTGTTTCGCGAGTTGTGCATCGAGAGTGTGCATCGTCGAGGCTATTGAGTGCATCACGAACTGTAGCATGGGGAGTCTCGAGAGTACGTTGAGTTCCGAGAACGAGCAGACCGAGTCGAGATATGTACTCCAGTGTTTTGTCGTGAAGCTGTCCTTATAATTATAGCCTGTTAGCCTAAAGGCTACCTTGATGATTGTTTCAGCGTGTTTGTAGTAGTTTTCGACGACTGTAAACGTGTTTTGGAGCTGTCTTTAGTAATACTGGCTAATAAATTGTGTTTTAATTCTTCATGAAATGTTGTAGTTAATCACTCCAAATCCACGAACCCGTAAGAACTCAACAACAGAAACAAACTCTTACTTTAAACATTACTTCTTTTACCACATACAGGCTTTCTTACTACTTTTCAAATGAAAGCCACAATAGAAGTTACACCAGTGATAATATCTTTAGGGAATCCCGAGTTTTACAAGATTTTATTAATTCTATTGTATAGATCACAGCTTTGTAATTATAGCACTAATCTTTGTATATTCATATCTGTCGAAATGAATATTTACACATATTTCTCTTTTGTAATTTACTTTGGAAAAACTTCGCAAAAATTTTCAGTCAACTGCTTATAAGAACAAACAAAAACAAAATCTTGAACTTAGAAGAAATTCCTTTCAGCACTTGCACTGAATTATGCTAATTTAAATTTGAAAATTATTGGATGAAATAATAATCATTAAGTAAGAATATATGAAAATTTTTGTTCACATTTTGTGCACAAGTTCTGGAACAAAGAAGTGAAGCTATCCTTCTAGTTCTTGGAAACTGTCATAACTGAACCATATCACTCTCAGTTAACAGAATTTTCACTAAATCGCTAAGGAGCGCGAAAGCAAACGCTTTTTCTGTCAGACTGCAGACTGAGTTGGAGAATAGATCAAAAATCTTCAAAGTGGTATAACGAAGTTTTGAAAGGTCAACTAAGTATTCTTTCTTTCATAAATGTAGCTCCAGTTAGCATGCATTTACAGACGCCCGAGATCAAATAATCATCAGAAGGGCAACAACGAAAGGAACTGTTACGAACTGACGCTTCATCTTTTTGAAATCCCAAGTGGTCTCGTACCTACATCGAGGTGCCTAATATATATTTCCCAGTCGCATTATGACGACAAGAGGGAGGTGTTGAATTTTCGGGTCCGATGCTAAGTTTAATGAGCACTGTCTTAGATGGTGGACCACATTGAAGTTGCGTTATCCCAGTGGGACCCTCTGAAGGAAGAGCTACGGGGAACTTGCAATTTCGGTTGACTTCTAGGGGTCTTACAGTAAATCGAACGCGCGCTTGGCTTCTCCGAAAAGGGAGGTAATCTTTCACATACTTTGAATGCAAATGGAACCCCTCGGGGATCCATATCAACAAAAATGACAACTCTTGAGCAGTGGATCACTCGGCTCACGGGTCGATGAAGAAAGCAGCCAGCTGCGTGCAGATTGAGCACTGATTTTTCGAACTCGCATTGCGGTCCCGGGTGCGAAAAATCAGTGCTCAGTGTGCTCGCCTGACCCGGGACCTCGCCTGACTGAAGGTCGGATGAAACTTGCCGAAGGAGCTTGCTCCTACTTGGACGTATCGGACGTAAAACTCCGTCGACTTAAGGTCTCGTACCACCTTAACCCTCTCATACCATACAAGCACGCTGCGCCTTCTTTTTTCTCAAGCTGTAAGATTAATACGTATGCTACTACTAAGTAGACCTTTGTCAACATGGCGAAGGTCTGCACTGTTATTAATATCAAAGCTAACGATACAGAGGATGAGCCATCCTGAAACGGAGAGCTACTGTAATAGCTAAACTCTAGTACACACCAAGAGTTTGTGCATTGCATACTGAATATCAGTCTGTCAGTCAGCTAAACTGTACATACACATTCTCCCACTGTCGTGTGGAACTTCAGCTGCGATGCTGCAACAAATTAAAGTTCGTCTACAGTATGATTGGTTAACTCAAAATACTCTTCAAGCAATGGGCCAACTTCATTGTCTATCATATTTTATTGATTTTTTCAATAAATCATGCTCTTTAATCTTTCATGGTAAGTACATAATTTACAACGACTTTTGCTGCAATCTAACAACCGATTTTTAATTCGAGCAACCAAGTTGAAAGCGCGTGGAAATAAAGTTTCCTTTTAGCGATAACCCATACTTGATTGGTAACTGTATCTGAGATTTGAGTTTTATTCATGTATACATATTATATTTAAATACAGCTCCGAAATTTTTACAGAATTTAATAATATAAAATAAGCCTTTCTTTACTTCAAGTATTTCTTAATCATGGTTTTCAAGAGGGCATTTCTATTTCATAAATCTACATGATAACTTTGAGATCTGTATTTCTTTCTTCTCACTTCTGCTAGCATATGAAAAAAGTGTAAGAAAAATTTTATAATTTTTATTAACAAGTTTTGTATTATCTAATAATCACTGTTATCAAAATTATGTAGGTAATCGTAATTGCACATTAAATACTTGACTATGGAAGCTAATGAAAAATTTTTATGTCTTCAAAAATTTTAAGCGGCATGTAAATTTTGAATAAGCGATATGAAATTCTGAATTACAGGCGTAACAAAAAACTATTTGTATTGCAAAAACTTTATTTCACTATAATTTCCTAATATAACTTGAAATTTGGCGAAAATAATTTGTAAATGTATTACATGTGTTTAATTGCTTTATTAATTTGTATAAGTTTCGAGCTATAATTTTTAAATAGACATTGGAATTGCGTAAACAGGCCCACTGGAGCAGATGATACAAAGTGTCTTAAGTACTACAAAGTCTATAGAAAGGGTGTAAAGGACCCTTTATTAACTTAATATATTCCCAGATGGCACCGACCCGTGCTTACAAAAGCTAACACTTTGGCTTAACTCAAAAAGTAATAACTAACTTAAATTAACATAACGGCTTTTCACAGGTCACTTAACACGCAGGTTGGCTCTGACACGTAAAAGTCAGCATAAACAAGCCTAATGGCTAGAAACCAGAAATCTAATTGTTAATAAATCAGAGATAACAGCGTGGCGAAACGAAATCTTCTCTTAAATACTAACTTCTTTCTACATTATTTGCATATATGCGTGCTACCTCATTTACATTCTCTCAAGAATGCGTGGGCTGAAAGTGTTAGTTACTATGTGTTCTAGTATTATGAGATTTTAGTATTTAATCAGCAAAGCATTTAGTAATCCATGATATTAATTCTTATATTAAGGAGAATTTTAGCGTTATGTCTTTTTCTTCTGAAGTTATCTTTAAACTAACTTCTTCAGCTGCAAAATCTACTACCGATTAGCTTCCAGAAAAGTTTCAAGTTTTCCTCTTTATTTGACCTCTTTATTATTTTTTTGTTTTTAGTATTATACACTTATATTCGGCAAGTAATAAACTAATGATATACAAGTGATAGACTAATATATTTATCTAGCTGTTTTGTTAAAAAAATATGGCAACATATTTTTAACTACAACACAAAAATCTAAAGTATTTAAATCGATTTTTTTCATTAAGTTCGGGAATCGTATCGGTCGCTGCTTAATTCGTATAGCTTTAATAGGACACTGGATATTAATATCATTACTAATCAATTTATTTTAGGCGTAAAAACTAGCGTTGCATAAAAAGCTTCTTTAAAATGCATAAGATACTTCTATTTACTTTTTTATTTTCTTTTTTTTCAAACTTATTTACTATACATTTCTTTTAAGAGCATTCCCAAATTTGATTACGCTCTCTTAAAGGATTTACTTTTAGAATTTTTCGTTGTAGATGTAAGCTGATAATACTTTTGTTTACTATTTTTTGCTTCCAAATTAAATAAACTGCGATTTTTTGTTGTAAATTCGGGCTTTAAAGCTTAAATGGATTAGGAATGTTGCGGAAAAAAAGAAAGGGTGCTATGCTAAGTAGTACTCAAGCATTAAAGAGGTCTTTCTTCATTATGTAAATGAAGTCACTATTCTCCCTAAATAGCATTTACTCTCTAAATTCACTTCTTGAAGTTATTTTACATATAAGATTTTGTGACAATGTGACATTATAAATCTCTTATTTTTTATTTTCTTTGCCATTTTGAGCTCATAACGAAAGAGTTTAAAATAATGAAGCTTCTCACATATTCTACTTTTGCAATCTATTCATAACATCTGAAAATTGCAATACTGCTCAGCGTCCATCAATATGGTTACTGAATTATAAGGACTGTTAATTTCAGAGTGAAATCTGCTTCTTCAAAATGCCACACGCCTCAATATAGAATGTTTAATGCATACCGATATCAGGAAAGACTTACTTAGTAATAAATGCTACTATAGAAGCATAAAATACCATGCATTATATATCATAAATCCTAACTGCTTCTCGATGAAAAGGAATTAGAGACGTTTTAGTTTAGTTTAACATTTAAAAATCTATATTAAAATGCAGTACTTACGTATAAACTTAACCACATTAGTGGAAGTCGCCAAACTGTGGCAACCATGCCCGTAACCACTCTTCCGGCAACCATTATTATAGCAATCCTTCAGTCAAGCAACGTCGCCATTTTCGTATGCGTTCTTTTTAGTTGTATTTCAAATTCCAACAGTTTTTATAAACAAACCGTGATATTTTTTAAGCTGAATTTTAAAATGAGCTTGTGGAATGCCCGCAATGGAAGAAACTATGGTAAAATTTCTGCAAAAATACAAAATTTTGCTGAAAGTTTTCTGAGGAGAATAACCAAGGAAATGCATTTCTTCGATAGCTGCTACGATTGCACGAAGCCGAGTCCTTCCAATTCTCTGATGGTTTCCTAAGTGAAAAGAGATCGCTGTGTACTTCGGGAGAAGAACAGCGCAAAAAAAAAAAACTACGAGAAGATTTGAAGAAAAATCTAAGTGCTTTATTTTTTTAATGTATCACATAATCCTTATTTCATAATTGAAATTTGTATTTTAAACTCTAAAGCATGTTTCCTTTTCATATGCTGATAATGCTTACCTTCTTATGATAAATATCGAGGATTTCGGAATGTCTACAAAAAAAAGGGGGTGGGTCCGAAAACCACCAGCTTGGACCTAATAAGTAACTCTTACCTTTTCCTCTCTAAAAAATAACCAAATTGAGCCAAGGTGGTTGCGTAAGCAACTTATAAGGTGTTTCTTCCCGCTTTTTTGCATGAGTTTTTGGTGTAGTGGTCAGCACGCTCGACGCGTAACCGAGAAGTTCCCGGCGAAAGGCGTTGCTCATTTTTTATCACTCCTTCGAAAGTACCTAATTTTCTACAACCTAAAATGCTTTTAGACTTACAAATGGAAAACTAACATAGAATAAATATACAATTCTTACGGAATGTATTATCTTAACATAATCATATTTGATACACATATCTTTATAGTAATTTTTAAAATGCATTGCGTCAAAACTGATCTTGTCTTGGTATAGCATTTAACAAGTGTAGGAATAATAGAAATATTTTCTAACGTAAATTATGCCATGTTCGCCTGAATGTATGGCTACACATATAACACGGATTATGAATTTTCTGAAGGTCATTTTAAAGGGGAAAAGATTCAGCTTACATTCGGCAAATACGCTGTTTCCTAAGCTGCGAAAAGCTTTTCAAAATTTTCGTTGTCTTACCGTTCCTAATAGTGAACGCGTAAAATCATAGGTGTGAGGAAGATTAATACATTTTTTCAAATTGCCAAAATTAAAAGAAATAGGCTGACTCCAATAGCTGTGTAATGTCTAGTTACTAAACATTTAGTGTCACTGCTGAAGTAAGTGCAGGAACCAACAAGAAAGGGTTAAAAGAACTCTTTATTGGATTCCGTTAACTTTACAAAGCATCCACTTGACGTTAACAAACTACGCCTCGCTCGGGCGGTAACCCAAATAACAAGAACTAAACTAAAAATTCAAAGATATTAACAGAACAGTAGAATATTCCCCAGGGCTCAGAGAATCATGTTAACTAAAATCGCGACGAAGTCTAGTGGCAGAAGATTAATAGCAGTTACGCCACTTTAACTAGCAATAAGTACAGAATCAGAAGCTCACGTTACAGAGGTACAGAAATTTTTCACTTTCTCTAACTTCCCCTTCCAAGTCTCAGAATTTAAACCTTTTTCTTCTACTGGTAGAAACTGCTTCCTTCGCTCGCGCAACCAAATTTACATATTCTGGCATTGACAATTAGAGGAATGAAGGCTTATAGGAAAGAAAGCATAAGCTTAACTGGTTAGTTAAAATAAATATAATCCCTACAGCTGTAACCGAAGAACACTTTGACTGTCAATGTCACTGGTGTCTGTGAACCTATAGGTTTTCAGTCATTAGGGTAAGGTCGGGCTATATTGAACGATTAATGAAACAAGGGATAATAAGTATAGTATTTGATATGCTAATATAACGCTATGCAACACTTCATTACTTTTGAAAATACTCCGTTAAAGGCATTTTACTGTCAAAACTGTCATGGGAAGTAGGTTTGCTGAGAGTTCTGTAATTACGGCAGTGAAAGCCTAAGCTCTGTGTTGCGTGCAAAACCGATGAAAATGTTTTTATACAAATCGCATATTAATATTTCTATTTAAAAAAATTCTTCATCTTTAACAATTTATCATGGATCCATGTTGGAATCTAAGACAGTTGTAAAGTTATTAGTTTATATCGATGAAAGAACGTGAAAAAGACGTGCATAAGACGTAACGTAAGACTGACGTAAGATAAAAATTTCCAGTATTTCTCAGCATTTTAATATTTGAATCATTTAGATATTTTAACGGTCTGTGAGTAACAGTTTTTAAGTTTTTGGTTTTACTTTTAAATGTACACAGGAAAATAGAATGATATCTTTATTATCCCAAAGAAGCGTTAACCCAGAAGGGATATTAGTCTTAAAACGGTATTTTGCGTTGATTCACTATAAAAGTGTGAATCACTTTCCAAATTATTGCCACCAAATATTATCGCCGTTTATCATATTTAAAGAAATTAAATAATGAAGAATTTGCATGAATGCACACAAGTTTTTCTCATTGTACAAAAACAACGGTATCTAAAGCCATCAACTTCTGAATAACGTAGCCCTCCACCCGAATATTAACCCCCGTGGAAGCCCGAATTTTGAATTTCGAATTAGTTTTATTGTGTATATCATATTTTGAAAAACTTCAACGAATCACTTATTAACAAACTCAGCGGTTTCAAAGCGAGCAATGGCAACACTGTATATGGAAAAAAAAATATTTTTCTCTCCAGCGCGCGAGATTTTCTATTGGAAATTCTAAAAGCTTGGTTGGTTTGAAATATTTTTGACCCAAAGGAACATTAACCCAAATGCTCTTAAAACGTGTATATGTATGTAAATGAAAAAAATATCCCATTGGGCATAATATAAAATCTGAAAGTTTTCAGATTTTTTTTTAGTAACTAGTTACTTTTTGTTGTTGATGTTGTTAAAATAATCTAATTTTATTTCTTTAAAATGTAATTTTTTTTTGACGTTAGAAAGTCTGTAATCGAAATTTTTCCATTTTTTGCATTACGCTACTTTTCGTATGTTACTTCATATCTTAAGTTACGTTATCTCAGCATTAAACATCCAGGCGACTTGCTAAATTACAAGTTTTCAGCTATTAGACATGAACTTATAATTAGTTTTCTCCTTCCTTTCAGCGTGGCTTCGTGTTGTTACTGGAAGCATACTCGATCCGTATTTGAGAGATATGAAATTCGGTTCCAGGCAAGGGCATTGCACACTTTTCACATTTCCTGCTTCAAAAAAGAATTAATGCCTTTACAAGAGCAGCCTGAACTAAAACCTGGTGGTCGATAGTTCGTCATCACCAGGGATTTTGCGACTGGGTCTTCTAATCCCCAGATGTCCTTCAAAACAGAGAGTATAGAAAGATTTTCCCATGTTTAGCATGTACACAAGCCAGTTCTCCTTAGAATGTCCTCCACGAAGGCATCCCTCACCTTAGGTATATAGCCCTCGAGTGCTTTGCCATAATTAAACCACACCAAACCGAAATATAGAGACCTATATACGACCAATCTCGAAACCGATTTCAAAATTTGCATAAAAATATGGCAGCTTTCCTTATTTTCGTCCTTCTTTTCGCGTGCTTTCAAGTTGTATTTGGAAGCATACTCGATGCGTATTCGAGAGATGTGGATTCGGATCCCAGTGAGGGCATTACACATTTTTCACGCTTTCTGCTTTAAAAAAAAGTAATAACTCAACAACCTTCTTGCAATGATTTTCATCTTTAATAGCAAATTGTAACTTCAAAGCTGAATTTTCTAATGTTACAAATCTTGGGACATAATTTTTAACTTATTTTCAAATGAAAAAAAAAAAAGAATTTCCTGAAGTATAGTAAACTGAGCGATTTAAAATCATTTTACAGAATTATCAGTAATTTTTATTTTTATTTCTCGTATAATAATATATATCTCTAATGCAATTCATAAAATAGCTAATTCATAGTCTCTGTAAACACTTACATTATTAGAGAATCCATAAAAAATGTTTCTATCCTCATATATTCAAATGTAAACGGGCAATTTATCTTTAGTCTTAAAATAACAACTGAAAATGTTTGGCGCTTCTTTTGATATAAAGACTCGCAAATAAATTCCAACTACAGAATTTCTGCAAAGTTAAATGTTTCACAAATGTCACTCACATACACGTGTCAATTTTTTGAAAACCTCCAAACTGTCCTCACATTTCAAGATCTGTGTCAGCTGCGGCAGCTGTTCTAAATGATAAGAATCTACTCGAAAACTATAAACTCCTCTTTCCGTCAAAGCTATCACGATTCCAGGAACTCCAGATACAGGGTATTAAATGATTTAGCTGCTTGTGAAAAATTATTAAATGATTTACTTGCTGGTAAATAAAGTGAAATAAACGGAGATTCCTACTCCCTATTACAGACTCCGATTTATTTAAATGGTGATAAAAGTACTTTCAGAACAAAAACTAAAAACTTAATAAAATGCAAGATAAAAATAGCATGCAGTATGTTTCCGAAATAACTCAGCTCAGAATTTTGTAGGATGAAGTAACCCGATATTTCTACTGAAATGGAAACATTTTAGGGGCATAATTTAGGGAGGAAGAGGAAAGACATTAACAGCAAAATGATTTATTAGTATTTACAATACTGAATATATATTTGAGCTGAAAAGTACAGTTTATGTATTATATGTCACCTTATATGCTTTACAAATTTAAATATTCAGAGAAAGACATGAAATAATGAAATAAATTTTTTGGTAGCTGTAAATTGATACGCAGATAGTTTCTTCTCTTTCTCATTATAAGATGCGGTAAAACTGCATATTACGGGCCAGTTTGGCGAGTTTTCGAAAAGTCGCCAAATTGGTTATTTTCGCGTATTTTAAAAAATACTTACCCATCATATCGCCATATTAGATGGTTGCGAATTTGAATGAATCTTGTAAACATGCAAAAAATTGATCATGTAAACATGTAAAAATATCTAAAACAGAAGTTCAAGAAAAACAACGATAAGGTATTTGAAAGTTAATAACTATGTATTTTATGGACTCAACAATATTAAAACTTTTTATAATATCATATACCATTTTTAAGACAGTAGCAAAATGGAGTAAGACGTTTTAGCACGAAATTTAAGAAATTGTAATAAGCAGTAAATCAGCAGTAAATGATCGGAAAGCATTGAGTCATATTTAAGATGGTACTTTAAAAAAATGCAAAACAAAAAGGAAGATAAAATTCAAAATTTCGATCTACTGAAACATGAGTAAACTACTGTATAGTAAAAAAACAAAAAGTGGTTACACAATTTTAACTACGTAATTTATATTTTTACAATAATTTTTTTTATTTACAATAAACAGTAGAAACTCCCATTTGTTTAGAGCTACACTAAAATGTAACAATACAATGGAGATGAAATTCAAAATGGAGCGCTCATTTCAACCACGTGCTTAACCACATATAATGGACACATATCTCCATTCACACAAATCTGTCGCATCTTTCCTTTCAACTAATTTCATATTATTTTTATACTTAGGACATTCGTACATATTCGCAATCCAACCATAATTCATGCACCATTCTGTCACACATCTTTCGCCCTTATCTTGCAATCGAATCAAATAAGTAAAATCCACACGTTCAACTCTTTCGACGCCAGCCATTTTGCTCCCACAATCTATTAGAAGCACAGTGAAATGACAAAAAATTCAAAAAGCCCACTTAAATAGTACTATAAACTCTAACCTTAAACCCTAACGATTTTCATGACGCCAAGAGGTTACCAGGTTTGGCGCGATTTCGCTTCATTTGGCGACTGGCCCCTAATCTGCAGTCTAGCCTAAGATGCTATTTGCATTTCAGGAAAGTCAGATATAGTCAGTATACTTCACATAAAATATGTGCATTATACAAATGCACATATTCAGAGTGAAGTATTTTCAAAGATTTATTGTCATTTATGATACTCGTAGTTTATATTGTCCAGGAATTGCATTGCGCGGGACGTGCGATGAATGTTGCGTACGTACGGGTTCGAAATAGATTGAATACACAAGTCCGATGAAAAGTTAAAAAAAGTTATTCTTATCACAAGAAATATAACGAAACGCTGGATTTTCTCTCAGAGATATTCGTAGAATATCGCAGTATCACGGAATATGATCAGTAGCTATGCTTTAAATGCTAAACTTTAAATAGAACGCAGTCCTCCGCGATGTATTATGCCTTTTTAAGATTCAAATCAGCATTAATCACTTTGTTTACAGTTGACACTGAGCATTTTAATTACTTTAGATCTGACATTTGCAACATTGGAAACATTTCATTTTTTCCTTGGGTACGTATTTGGAAACATTTTTCCACTTGAAGCTAAATTTTAACTTTTTTTTCCCTCTGTTGTTGAAACTATTACCTATCGAGTTTAAAATATCGAAACACCATGACTTTCACACCATTTTTAATAACTAGATACGATTCATTTTCTTCGGAAAGAACAAAAACATAGCCTTCCATCCACTGCTTCTTTAAAAATGACATTTTGCATGAAAACAAAACTGTCAAGTAGCGGATGATAATTTATACTTTCAAAAATATAGCTGCAGTTAAAAAATAATTCCAAGAAGAATTTTTTTTACAGCAAAGCAAAATCATCTAAAAATTGTGCGAACAGCCTCTGTATTCTTTACAATGTTCTTTGATCTTGTATATCATTTTGTACCGTATTTTGCAAAGGAAAGTTACTTTTTATAGCATTTTTATATTCGAACTATATAATTAGTTATTCTTAAAATTTTCGTAGCCTATTTTAAACAAAGTAAATACTGACTTGGGCACTGAAATCGCTTAAAAAAACTTGCCTGAGCATGTCAGGAGTGTATTATTAGCAATTAGTGAATTATTAGCAATTAGTGATGTAAAATTTGTGTTACATTTCCTAGTACAGTCCGCTTATTTAGTTTAGCATAGCAGAAGCTGCGCTGTTTTCTTAAGAATTATAATTTTTAATTTAAATTAACCTTATCTTTACCCTAACACCTGCTGTTCTGGGACAAACCAAAATTCAACTTATGACAATCAATCTTCCTTTTCAGTGAAAGAAAAAGAAACAGTATTTTTAGCGACTAATAATTCTGTGTCGTACATGTGTTCTAGATGCTTATCCTTGAAATGTGCATGTATTTCAGAATGAATGTTAACCCTGAAGTCACCGAATATGTGAAATGAAAATTGTTAAATTCTTTTCAGATAAATAAAATCCGTATTCTGCCTGTATTAAATATGAAGATTCATGTGAGAAGTGTTCGAAATAATTCTCTGGCGTTTCAGAATGTATCTTTTTTTAAATATTTTATATGTTATGTTTTATGCACATATTTTGTTAAAACTTCCTAAAAGAGGTTATATTTCACATTATAACAAATTTTAGGCTGTTTTATTAAAGGATTGCTTACTGCTTTTAAGTATTTGCGTTTGATTTTGGAGCTAGTCAGTGCTGGTTATTGCCACAGCTTAAATCCTTCTTTATGACCTACATCTTTAGATCTCTATTGGAATCAAAATTCATATTTTAAATTAACTGAGGAAACAGTAGAGCTTATAACAATTGAATTGTAAATAGTGTTTTGAAGAAGATATACTAATAAGAAGAAGGAAAGGTATAAGTCTAAGATGTCATGAAAACTTTATTGATATGATCACTTATCTGGTGTGAAAGCTTATTAAATCGTTCTTCAAACTCCTAGAAAATCTTGAAACATATTGAAGAAACCTCTTCCTTTAGCAGTGTTTTCCAAGATATAACAAGCAATGTAATCAGAAAGAAGCTCCAGTTAGATCCATTGGAGTTTGTAGGTTTGGACATAAACTGTCGATGGGCGCAATCATCTTGTGTAAGTTGTACACACAGAAGCGTTAACGCTATGTGGAGAAAATTTTTGAATTGTTTTACTTCCTAAGATCAAACGCCGCTGAAGAAGAAAAATGAGCCAAAACCATAATCGAAGAAGCACATATACGCTCAATGATGATCACTCGAAGAGTGCTATAGTAGGTTTTAAGGATATGCCTACATATTCTCATGTGACTTGTGATGGTGAGGTACCATTATGTGACGGTGTGTGATTAATACTAAACGAGGCACGCTCTAGGCGTCAAAAAAGAGAGTCACATGTGCCCAGTAATTGCTGGCTTGGACTAAAATTTAGAACATTGTTTTAATAACCCTAGAAAGAGAAACACATAAAATATTTCACTTACCCTATGACGTATAATGCCTTTTCAATAAATACACTCCTAATGATATGAATTTTATTAATCATTCATGAATGGATAAAATCGCCGGGACCCGAACCACGGACATCTCGAATACGCGCCGAGCGTGCTGACCATTACACCACGAATTCCTGCTAAGAAGGCGGGAGAAATACCTATAAGATGATATTCGAAAGTAATTGGCTGCACGCGTTGTTGCATGAGTAGACTGTGTTTCTAGTGATAACGTTCTTATATACCATAATTAATCCGGAGTAAGGTTTTATTCGTTCATGAATAATTAAATAAATTGTTAACTTAACTAATTAAATAACTGATGCAATTACGAGTGTATTTATTGACAGGCATTATACATAATCGAGTAATTGAAGTGTTTGATGTATTTCTCTTTCTAGGGTTATTAACGCAATGTACTAAATTTTAGTGTAGGCCACCATTTATTGCGCACATGTGACTTTCTTTTAGACGCCTAAGGCGTACCTCATTTAGTACCAATTACACACCACCACATAATGGTGCCACATCATCACACACGGATGGCAAATGAAGGATTTTTTCCCCAGTCTTCCGTTCTTTAGCGCGAAACTGCAAGAGTTTCATTGATTTATCAATGTATATAAACCAGGCTGGCAAAGAATAATGTACACATATTAAGAGTTCAATCCCGGTGCAAGCATTTTTGAAATTACAAGTCAAGATTTATAAGTTAACATTTTAAATTTTTTTTTCGTTTTACATTTAAGATCTGTTTTCCTTGCCTTAAAATATCGTTCATCTATGTTACTAAAAATAACATGTTTTGTCCTGCCTGCTACTTAGCTATATTTATATTTAAAACACATTCTTTTCTAATATAAAGATATTAATTCATATGCCACACTTCAGTGTTTTTTTAAGATTTTGAAAATCTTGAATTAATCTGCAATACAAAACAGTCTTCAAGACTTCAGTCATGTAGTCATTTTCTCTAAAGTGACCACAAGAGACCAAAATCGATCTGAATAGCCTTGATCGTCTTAAAAGGTTTACTGTATTATATTTTCTAGAGAAACTGATTTTCTAAAAACCAATTCGGTCTTGGATCAAATAAATGAATCATTTTGCATAAACTGCAAAAAATGAATCTTTTCAACTGATCAATATTACAAATTAAGCAGTTAAAAGAAATAAAAAAAAATTTAATTAAAAAATGTTAACCAAATAGCAGAACTAAACAAAGCTGAGAACAAACTGAAAGCAAAAAATTACCGTGCACCTTATAACATTTTCCATCGTCGCTCTTTTTCTCTTTTATTCTTATTAGTGTAGCACAGGCGTAAAACATATCTAATAGGACTGTTCTCGCCAAGCGCGAGATTTGCTCAATTATTAATTTTGTTCCAAATGAATTCCAAAATACAGTCAAATTTCATCATAGATTGTGTAATGGCTTGACCAAAAAACCCGCATAAGTGGTAGAGTTATGCATCAATGAAGAAAAATACACTAATGTTCATGATGAGATAACTCGAAAAAAAATATCCGGCCAGATGGCAAGATTCTCAATACTGTAGCAAACATTTAAAGTAGGAAAGCTTATTTATTGCTTGATGAAATAACATTTTTACATATCTTACTTTTTCATCGATTAAAGCGTTTTTTTAATTCCTGTTCTGAATTATAAGCTGTACAGCTTTTCGAAATGTATGATACTTACAAAAGTAGTTTTTTTATGTACTCTTTAAAGATTAGATTCCAATCTTAGAATAGAAAAATTCCCAATAGAATTCCGGAAACAAAAGGAACTCATTTATCACACTGAAAATGCAAACTCTTAAATGACTTGTAAATATATTACTTGTATACTTATCATTATATGCAGGCTTGCCAGACGTCCCGGTTTGACCATGACAGTCCCGGTTTTCAAACAAAATCCCGGTGTCCCGGCCGGTTTACTTCACGTCCGAGTAAAAATTTAATTTGATTTTATAGATGTGATTAAGAATAATTATGACCAAAAAAGTCTAAAAATAATTAACTGTGAAGGATTAGTTAGGATAATTACTTTGTCATTTACTTATGTACTGTATGAAAAGTGAAAAATAGAAGTGCGATGATCTGCTAATAAGTAAATATCATCGTATCGTCTTGTCCTACCTATGCGCAATGCCAAAGGCTCTCTAGGCGAGACCAATATTGGGTATTAAGGGGTGTAGCTTTAGCGCTTGCGATAGAGATAAGATCAGTCAGTCCCTGCCGGCGGTGCCTGTTATCTTAGCGAGCTAGTGCTGTTTTATTTATGTTTTAAGTTTATGCACTCTTTGTTAAAATGCCAAAACGATCGTGTAAATTCACCTAGGATTTACAGATTTGTTGAAGAAATTATGTACTGGTACTGGTAATCAAGATCAACACGATAGAGTTAAATATTCACATTGTAATTCTGAGTTTTCGGTTGCTCACGCGGTCGATCCTATATAAAAGATCATTTGCAGTCGAGTAAACACAAAAAGAGTTTAGGATGTACTGCTAGCTCATCAAAACTAACCAGTTATTTAAGGCTGCGAGCTCTAATGACAAAAACTCAGCCGCGAAAGAAGCGACCTTTGCTTACCAGACAGCAAACCATAGCCTAAGTTTCAATTCAAATTCTTGCTTATCAAAACTAATTTCTGAGTTTTTTTACCATACATTCTCACTCGGAATAACTAAGTGTGAGGCATTAGTTTTAAATGTAATAGCTCTTTTAGCTCAAGAAGTGCTTAAGAAGACTTGACCAAGTCAAACTACGTAATTGTGAGTAAGGATGCATCAAACAGAAAGGATGTAAAACTTTGTGCCACTTGTTTACACTACTTTAATCCTAATTCACGTGTGCAAGTATTGCTGTTGGATTTCAAATCTGTCGCGGGTGAAATATATGAAATTCTTACAAATCACTTATACTCCGTTAACTACTTAAACTACTTTGTTATTCAACGATTTGAATAACAAAGTAGTTTGCTTTTGTGGAGATAACTGCAACACTTACTTTGGTGGTGTGAAAAGAGCAGGAAAAAGGCAATGTTTTCCATCGACTTAAGTATAGCCTAGGACGCAAAGAACATCTTCAGAAATCTAGATGAGCAAATGTGAAATGAGATGAGTCCGTACCAGTGTGAAAAAAGAATGGCTTTTATAAAAGATGCATTGCGTACTTGGACCTCTGGGATTATAGTTTTGGAAACGCTGAACAGTTTTCATGGGTCTGTTGATTTTGGAAAACGCCGAAACTTCTGCTGAAATTATTAATAGCTATCTTTTTGATGTACCCGATAAGAAAATAAGCAATGATCGGCTGTTTGGAGGAGTTGTGTTTGCTAAGGAGGATTTGCAGTCAAATTGGGAACAGTGGAAGGAAGAAGAAACTACCGGAGATGTGATTATTTCAAGAAGAAAAATGGCTCAGACTGTTTGGTCACTTTAAAGAGAATCAAATAGTAGCCCCCAGTCTGATCAAGATTGTTGAGTAGTTCCTCACTCAAAGTGTTTCTTCTTACAAGCAATTTATAAATATTAACATGTAAGAAATATAATGTTTTAATTTATATGTCATTTATTATTATCCCTCGTTTAGGTTCCTAATCAATAACCATTTATTCATAGCACTGAGAATAAACTACCCTCTAAAGCACTCTAAAAACCCGAAAAGTGTGTGTACCCTTGAATACCCGCGACTCTGGGAGGGGGCATTCATGTGTCCCGGTTGAACATTTCAGAAATCTGGCAAGCCTACTTATCATGCATATATATTATCATTACTTGTATGCGCAGACTGTTGCTATTGTTTTAAACTAACAATACAATCTGTGTATTCTCAGTTTATCTCCATCAATGTAAAAGTTTATAACGTTGATTATATTTTTAAATGCGAAAATAGGAAACTAAACTACTGTTTCTATAATGCACATAATGGTTCAATTAACAGGATAAATGTGATTAAGCTTGATTCAAATATAAGTATTCATACTCATACATTTTATATGCAAGTTTATTTCATATCGCTCATAAAGTCATACACAGAGCTCTTTCAAAATGTTCTCTTTTTTGCTTTTACATGTTATATCAAAATTAATGAAGATGATATCTTAAGATTAAAGAAAACAACATGAAGTACATATTTGACAGCATTATGATAAGTGATAGACGGCCAACTACAAAATAATTCTCAATTATTATTTCAAATAAAAGTGTAGATAATCTTTGCTTGAAAAATTTTTATTCGCAATATATAAAAATCGAATAATTTTGAAATTTTATTCAATGCATTCACTGATTTTTAAAACTGATAATTAAAATTTTTTTATTGTTCTGCATATGTAGATTGTTTCTGATGACAATCGAAAAACTATTGCTCATATGATATTTTAATTACATTTTATAAATAACAATTTGGAATTATAATCGTAGTAGGCCATTAATATGAACAACATTTCTATGCAACAGCAATGAAAAAACTCGATGGAAACAAAATTAACAAAATACGCAAAACTGTAAAAGCGTAATTAACAGTAACACTACTTAAAAGGAACATAAAATCAGTTTTTCTACGTAACAGATGAACTACAATAATAATAATTGAGGATGTATTCTTCTTCGAAATCCTGACTGCTTTAATAATGTGAATGTTCTATACCTTCCCCGTAATATTATATTTGTTCACGCAGAGACATCATGTAATAAGCAGTGACAGAAATAAGTATATTTTGGACGCATTTGAAGTACATAATTTATGTTATCCATCATAAAGATTTCATAAGTAGTTCTACATAAGAAACAGTTTTCAAATACTTGTAGGAATGGTGTCATAGATATCAAACCAAGGTTTAAATAGTTACAGTATATACATAACGCATCACTTTAATATATTTTATATCTAAATTCTCAAAAGCGATAATTTTTTTCCTCTGATAAATAAAGCACAAATGTGTTAAAATGCGCACAAAATATTTCACTTAGCAGATTGCCTCCCGCTATGTCAAGTATAAGAATCACAAATCATGTAAACTAACTTCCGAGAATGTTTTCAATACACAATATTACAATTTACGGAAGCAAAATCAAAACCCCAAAACATTTTTCACGGAATTTAAATCATTTACATAACATTCATTAAAGATCTTCACTCTATTCAAATAATTAAACTATTAATTAATTCCAAATGCCCACCCAAAACAAATATTTAACATTTTACTTAATTTATTTTTTACACAATTTAAGGAATATATATACTTTATTATTTAATACTCCAAACATTGAAAATTATATTTCGATATTTTCAGATCCATATTTATGCTTTTTAATGAAACAATGATTAATTTCTAAATAAAACACAAAGATATCAAATGAAATGTTGAAAGAACAGGCAGAATGAGACGTTCTTCCTGCATCCTTCTATTTATAATTTAATACATACGACAGATGTGTTAGTATTAATTACTATACTGAAGTCAAGATATATTAAGAATGTTTGTAAAAACATTTTGATTGTTTAATTAAACGAACGCTTCTCGGTTTTCTTTCGAAATACCATACTAACCTACTTTATTCCCTTGATAGTCATGATCTTTATAAAATAAAGACTAAACTTCGTATTTGTGGTTTTTATAAACTATTTGAGGAAACGTTTTTAAATTTCTCGTATAAGTACGTTTAAATTTAATGTATAATACGTATTTTTAAATTGAATTCTTGGTATCTTATTTTGCTTGGTGTTATAATACTAAGTTTATTTTATTTTTATTTGTCACTGTTCAGATTCAACACCTTATAGATGTATACCTTGCAAGAAAATAGTTACAAGTAAAAGTAAAATGCATGATATAAGCTTAACAAATTGGATTTCACAAAAAAACGCTATAAACGAAAACTAAATTTAAAATAAATGACAGAACTTTGTTTTTTTTCTAACTATTATCTGAACACAGTGAAAGTGTAAATCATTATGTTCTTTATTAGGGGTTCTTAAGAGCCCATTCTAGAATATCTGTTCGACGGCAGGAACCATTTACTTTTTCAAGGTGAATTTATAGTTGGATCGAGTTAATAAATACATGCACATAAAAAAATGAGATCAGTCGCATTTCGCTTTGTGCTGGTATCTGTGTTGGACGCAATTTCTATTTCATTAAAAATAAGAAATCTTTCACATAGAACTTTATTGAAAACTAAAACATTTTTATTATGATCCCACAGCGGCGAGCACAGGTTAAACGATCGGCAGGCGCCATGGTGCAGCGGGCTTAGGGTTGGGAATCCCTGTTCTACATTGTGATTGTTTAAATACTAATGATGATTTCAAATATCAGATTTAAAGTTGTTATGAGAATTTGCAGTCTGTTCAAAACGAACAAGTGATTGAGGAAAATTAAAGGAATTTTAATGATAATGATTCCAGGAGATCAAATGCATGCCAGGAGATCAATCTTTAAATTTTTGGAAACAGCTACGAAATGATTGGGGCAACAGAAGACTATGCATAGAACTGGTCATGTAGCTCTTATAAAACGACACGTTTTTAGAACTGAAAACTAGTTCCGTGTATTTTCAATGATTATTACCGAATATAATTAATGAAAGTAAATATTTTCTTAATAAAAAATGCTTCACTACGCAATTGGATGCAAAGCGTTTTCAGCGTTGAATTTCATGTCACATGCGTTCAGTGAAGATGAAACTTTATATAAAAGTTTCTAACGATAACAGATAAATATAATTAATTCAACATTCATCTTTTTTGTAACACATGTTAAAGTAAACAACAGAAAAATGGCAAATGTCATTATTGTTTCCAGTGTTACTAGAAACTGTGCTTCTTTAGTAAGGAATAGGTTTTAAACTGTTTGTCTAATTAACCAAACTGAGGCATATTCGAAAAGGATCAGATAACCATTATCTCAATTATAATTACAAAGTTCTGCTGATAAAACGTAATAATTTTAACAATTTGACAGAAAGCATTACAAAATATAACTTCTGCAATTCTATTTTTTTATTAAACTTTTAGGTTAATTATTGCTTATATCACGCGTTGCAGCAAAATTCTACATAAAAATTACTGAACTTATAAATTTACCATTAATTCAGATTTTTCCCAAAGTACTGAATTTTTTACATGAAATGCCGGTTACATTTAACTTAAATAATATTGTAATATTTTAAATTAGATGAAAGATTAATTAAGTTTAAAAATATTAAATATTAGCTATGGATTTTACGACACGTACAGATACCTAACCTATGCTATAAAAACCTTGATATGATATTTGTTTCCTCAAAACTATGTGATGACAGAGGTAAGTATAAATGTCTAAAAGAAAAAACTCGGCATGCTTAAAATCAGTCTTTGGTGAACGAAAAGGACGACTAGAAACAATAGACAAACCGAGCATGAGATAGTATAAAAGTAAAAGATAGTGTTCCGTACAACAATTATCATAGCCATTTATGAAGCCACAGGAATTATCTAAAAATGTTTAAAGAAAATGAGAATCAAAAAATGAGTTTAACATATGCGAAATTTTTCATAAAATATTTACATCATATAAAATCAAAACAAAAAAATCTCTAAACAATACAGTAACTCACTAATGAATACTTAAAATAAATTCACTCAACCAGTTGTACATACTTTAACACGTTAAGCATCATAACATGAAGTAATAGGAAATGTAATGGGATATTCTGCAAGCATTTGTAAGCATTCTGCTTACAAATGCTTGCAATACAAATTCTGCAATTGGATATTTGCAAGCATTCTGCTCACGATCTGCAGAGAGTCTAATGTAAGGCTGAAAACATGATTTCAAGGAAAGGATATTTCAAAGCGTTAAATAAAATACAACCAAAACTGATTTAACTTTCTATTTATATCCAAGTTCCAAACTGAAATTACGAAATCATGTACACAAATCATAATCCTATTGGAAAATATATGTGATCCACATTTACATGCTATACATTCATAAGCTTCATGTGTATTCTGTGTCATCTTAATAGGTCTTCTGATGATTTTAAACCCAACATAATTACCTAAAAAACAATCTCGTATAGCCCTCTTTTTAAAAGGAATTATTTTGTGCACTTTTAAAACTTTTAGTTCATGTAATCTCTCATACAGATCTGCCGAAAGGTTTATAAAGTTGAGAAGGTGGTGGTGAAGTATACGAGACATACAAAACTAAACCGCATAAAAGGGGGTTTAATATTTCAACAACAACAAACAAAAACGCTCTATAGTATCAAAGTTAATACTAAAATTACCAATCAGTCATGAATTGTTATCGAGCAAACAACTTGCTTCGAGAAGTAACTGCGGAATTCTAGAATTCCCAACTACTGCATTACTTCCTTAAATAATGCAGTAAATGCTGATGGCAGCGGTACGTAACGTAGAAGTCTGTCGCATATTTTTACATTTATTTTCATATAAGAAACTGTTAAGCAAAACCAAATGATCGGCCATGTGAAATTAATGAACTTTTATGCTACAGCGATTCTCATAAATATTATCATTATTTACATGCTGTAGATGAGGATTTTGAGTTAGTAGGCTACCACGTTCTGCCATGTGAATGATATGAAATCCTTAGATTACGATCTGTGAAACGCAATTTGCTAATAACAATTAGATATAAATACACATGGCACAAACGCTGCCGTGTGCTTACAATGACATCTGGTAGCAACTTGATAAATTCATTTCTAAAAACAGGCCATGAGTAAGTACTCTGTACATTTCCTTGGGTAAACTAATGTGTTTTTCATGCCTGACATATGAAAGTTTCTTTTTCTTTAACTTTTCTTGATACGGATATGCTATAGAAATAAATGCTTTCTTTGCCTTTCTGAAGAACGTGAGAAACGTTGTTAGAGCCATTTCAAGGTTAATCAAGGAATTGTCAAAGCTTAACGTGCTAAAATATTCACAGCAATATACTCTAAACTCAATTTCTGTACATTTTTCTCTTCCTGCCGTGTCAAATCATTTGTTGTTTCAGAAATTAGCTAAAACTACTGAATGATATAGTTCTGGAAACGTTAATAACTAAATATAATGAAAATTATACATTTCAGACAAGGCTTCGGAAATAATTTTAATGAAGGGAATATTGCAATTTTTAAGCAACCGAAATTCTGAAATGCTATCAAGGATTTCAGCTTAAAAATAAGGTAAAATTCGAAGAATTTATTTTGAAAGTTTAATAGTAAAATAAGGGTCTTAAAATAACGTAAGATGAATTTTGAAAATTACATTTTGTGCCCTTAACAAAGAACTTGTATATTTGCACTTCAAAAGAAATTTAGAATATATTTCCCGCCCAAATTAATATCAGTTTTCCTTATAATACTTAAATTTGACTGAACTAGAAACGTATTTATCTAAATATCATTGTCTTAAACTTTTTAACAACTAATTTTACAATTATAATTATTTTATTCCCTGACAACGAAATACTGAATAAAAATGATTGTAAATTATATACACTTTACGTTGAAAATGCACACAGTAATAGCTGTATGAATTAGAATGCTAAATTTATTTTCTATTCTAACACATTAAATGTTTTTTTACTTCTAAGGTATTTATCCTGTCACAAACGTTAATATCACAAAAATAATTTGGATTATTAATGTTACTGATGGAGATGCAGTTATTCCAGGAAAGGAGTTCAACATGTCAGAAAACATTACCCATCTTCAACTGAACATTGAAGAGAATATATGTTGTAATAAAGAATAGCAGTTAGTTGTAGAATTCAAACAAACATTTCCTAGCATTATATGCAAATTTTCCTGAAAGTTATAGCAGTCTTTCGGAAAAGAGAAATGTTACACAAATGTCATTAGTTATCTTTAAAATTTTAAGAGAATTCAAAATTTGGTTGCTTAAAACATGCAAATACTCCCATTGAATAAAAGTTAAAATGAACTTTTTTTTTAATTTTTATTTTTCCTGAGACACTATAGGGTTATTAAAATGAGATCAAACCCTTAACAAATTATTCTAACTGCATGCGTTTCAGAAATAACAAATAACTAACATATGGCTTCACAGATATATTATATTTTTGAAAACATAACATATTAATTTATAAAGTAAGAGATGCTGCATGAGCGACGATCATAATTAAATAAATAACAATAATTTAACATCAAAATGTCCTTTTATAATAAATATAATCATCGTGATAAATGTCAGAAATTAACTGGCCAAATATTAAATTCAAAATCAAAGTATTTAATTAATAGTTTTCCTAAAAATACCATGTAATTGATTAATTAATTTTCATTAAAGCTTTTCTCTTATTTAAAATACTGTATATAATTCTTTCAAAAACTTAATACTAGAAATTAATTGATCAGTAATTACCTTAAACACTTCAAATTAATTGCATTAGATAATATATTTCATGCTATAAATACAGCATGACCTATAAATGCAATTTTAAAGCAGAAAATTAATTTTACATATAGTTAATTACACGTAGGATGAAACGAAATAATCTTTTCGCTTCAAAGCTGGTACTTTTACAATTTGCACAATTCATGGATCTGTGCAGCATAATTATATCACCAAAGATATGCAGTGAATTTGAAACATCGGTTATTGCTTATGTTATAGATAATTTATATTTAACTCTTTTCATAACGGATTCTGAAAACTAAATAATAAGCATAAATTACTTTAGTTGCAGAGGTTCTTTCACACGGTTCCAGTTATCCGAATGAGTATTCACCGAGTAAAAACATTTGAAGATAAGGCACACAAAAGAGTTCTTCGAAGCACGAGTACAAAATTTGAGCACCACAAAATCGTTTCAATAAAAGCTCATCAGTGGCAGGATAGATATCCACAAGACAGGGCCACTCAGCTCACTAATATGCAATATCCTCCAGTTCACAAATATGATAAACACATAGTCCTTAGGTAAGGTCTGTTGAGCCTTAATTAAAAAGACACAATAAGAGAAAGTTTTCAGTTGCAGGTAACCCGGGACAAATGGGTCACGACTTTCTCCTATACACGTTGAATAATATATGAGAAGCAAGTACAGTACTCAGTGTGGTACAGCAGGTGAAAATCGTATCCACTTGGATGAAGGTTCTATGGAGTGTCCCCAGGACCTGTCCTAAATCCTGTTTCACTGCTAAAGTATTAAAAAGACGAAAAGATATCTCAAGGCCGTAAATTAAGAAGCCAAGGAGATTTGCAGAAGCAGCTGCCCTTCGTGGATACACCAGCTTGTTGTTGCACGTAGTTGCCTTTTCAACATCCAGCTAGGCCTTAGTCCATTGGTCATCGACCCATAAGATTCATGTTTCCAGATTCTTTCGAACCTAATAGGTTATAATTAATATACAGGACACTTGGTAGAGCTCCAAGTTAAACAGAGGTACTTTGTCAGACGAGGTGTCCGTCCATCTCACTGTGTACAATGACCCCTTCAGCAGGTCCGGGGGACATGTGATTGCACTGGTTTGGTGTCGAATGCATGGGTGAACCTTGTAAGTGGGGATTGAAAGTGCTGAGTGCTGGTGAAGGTTTGGACGAAGTGCCTCCTGGAGGATAGGGAACAAAATGACGGTCTTCTATGTCAGGAGTGTAGTGGACTTCTGCACCACTAGCCGCTGTTCTTCCAGGTGGAGGAGGAGGATATACACCTTTCTCGTAATTCTGAAATAGTAAAGCATAAAAATTACAAATTATTAAGCATTTATTCTATATAAATACTTGCTAAATGTGATTATTGTTGACCAGAGTTCCTATTGATACTCTTTTTAAATTACATTTTATTTCCACAAATCTATGAACGTTAAATAATTACACTCGGGTTATATATTTCCCTTTATACCAAACATAAATTCACGGGAAAAACCTTAGCCATATATAAATAAAAATACCGCTATGAATATAAATGGAAAGGCGTATCTATATTAATATTTTAAAGTCAATCACAATTCAATATGCATTAAAATCTCTTGTTGACTACTAGAAACAAGTTCGAAACCAAGTAATATTTATAGTTGCTTCATGGCTAGATGAGATATTAATTGCTATTGATGATCTATTACTTATGAGCAACTTTTTGCACTGCTGGCGATTAAACTTGCAGCAAAAAGATGCAAGATAGCATATCTAAGTTTATTTTAAAGACTCTTGGTAATGAAAAGATGTAATCATTAAAATTTTAATTATTTTGGGCAACAGAATATGCTATAATCAACTCTGAGTGTGGCCACTTAGCACGGGAGTCATTGTAACGAAATATACATTCGAAGAGAAGTTTGAATTGAATGGTATTTTGAGATGCTGCAGTCCAGGCAGCTATAATTTGTTTCCAGCATTTTCCTGTTGTAACTGCTGGTAGCTTTTGTCGTGCAGGGTATGTGACACATAATCCATAAGACATTAATCTAAGAAAGATCCAGTAAACGCGTGAGGTAAAGCAAAACCGTTATTTGGAGTATGCTGAAGAAAGACTTAATGCTGGATGCCAACTGTGGTTGCGAAGTTTTCTGCTGGTAGGAGATCCTAGATTGCCTCTACAAATATGGAAAAACCACATAGTATGTAATGCAATGCTGATTGATCTGAGATTTAGATACACATACCATACACGGAAGCGGAACTCGCATGTCCTATAATACCAATGCTGTGTCGGTATGATGATGCACAGGTTAATATTATTGCATGTGAATTGCACTCCACGGTTGCAACATATTTACACACATTCATTTTCCTTGCATTCATCGATGCACACAAAACCGGGATTCGTTTGGAAAAACAATGTCTAGGAAATCATGCGTCCATTTGCGCCGTGGTGCAGCCGCAGACGCGCATGACGTACTGCTAAAGCTGGGCAAAGCAATAGCCGTAGTAAAAATATTCCATAACCTTAAAGATCCATCTCGCCGTACTTGCAGATACTTCCTGCCATCTTACACTCCGTGTTTCCTGCGTTAATGTCTGTGATGTGGTTATAAGATTTACGTGAAAATTCATGCAAAATGTCTGCCTTCATGGCTTCTGTTTTTTTTTTTTTTTTTTGAGATTGTTGTCAACCTGTACGTTATTCATACCGTTTTATCTGGATTCATCTAATCCATATACGCATGACAATGGTAGGATTTTGACTAAAAACAGCATTTCAAAATATTGCAAAAATACATAGTCCATACCTATTATTCTACCTTTAACAACGTCGTACAAATACTCTAGTACGTTAGATCTTCTTACTCGTGCCATACTCCACATCTGTAGTCAGCTAAGAAGAAGAAACACGATTTTCATACGGAAAACTTATCCTCTCTTCTCTTTTGCACTGCCTTTAGGTTGCGTCGCTGACGCGCATTATTCGTAGATGCCCTACTGCGATACAGAAGGGCACGGGTTCGAAGACAAAGCCATGGATGTTTGTAAATGCATAGTGCATTTGCGGCATGGGGGCACTCTAAATACACAGCAAGCCGGAAGTCCTCTCGAGAGGTTGGGGTGAAGAGGGGGTGGGAAAACCTCGGACGCGTCCCTTCCCGAGGTGCTTTCCATCAAAATTGGGGTGGAACTGAGCGAACTCGTACTGTCACCAATATGGTGCTCAAAGCTCTAGCCAACAACAGGCGCAATCTTGCTCTCCTTGCCACGATGAATTTCGTAGGCTTGCTCTGATGCAACTATCAGACAAGTGAGATAAGTCACACAGCAATAACATTCGCAGATGCGCTAAATTTCTAATAATTTTCCTTTCTTACCATGCCCCATTTATTATTCAAATTTCACTTGATCGGCTGCTTATCGAGTGTTGCAATTTTAATGATCAGCATGCATAAATACTTACATTAATGCAAAGATTAATGCATGCATAAATACTTATGCAGCATGCAATACTTATGCATAAATACTTATGCAGCATACAAGGCAGCTTGCATAAATACTTATATTAATCTGGCCTTTCTAACCATTCATTTACGAAAGGGAATCCAACATTGTATACTTAACAGTACTTAATAAACTGCAATATGATCAATGAAATATAGAAATATACAAGAAATAATTATATAATACACTTACATCGGGTCTTTCTCCGAGTTTTAAGTTGTAAGCATTTCTTCTCAGTGCATTCGTATAAAATTCATCCTCTGCTCCATACAGAAGTTTATTTGGCACGCCCCCACTTCTTTCGTATCTGTCCTCCAGGTTCACTGTACACCCAAGAGAAGGAACTGAGCGTTAATGGATGAAGTAACAAAAAAAAAGTTCTGAATAATAGTCTTCAGCACAAATAAATAATGTCGCGAAGGAACGATAAATCACCCACAATGTGCTAAAGGAGAATCAAAATTCTCTCCTTAACATACTTTGAAGATCATATACTACAGATGGTTATGCAGTACAGAAGCTTGTGAATAACATAGACATACATGCTCTTCCATTTTTCAAACAGGCGTCTTTACTAAAAATAGCATTTTTATATAGAGGACATCTAAAAGAACTTCCAAACAGCGGTATTTGTAAAATAGAACCACAGAACCTCTTTTTAAACATGGAAACAGAAACAAAATTTGAAATGCTCCAGAAATCTCTCATTTTTTTTACATCTGAATATAGCTAGAATCCATTAAATGTGTTAATATCTTCAAAGTTTTGTGTAAATCTTATAAAAATTGAAACAGTGATATAATATGAATATTCGCTATTAAATAAAACGTTCTACAAAGAATGAAACAATCTTTACATTGTAAGATTTATCCTAAGTTTATTAACAGTTATTTTAAGTTTTGTATCTTTCCTATCTTATTCTAATTTCAGCTTACAATTTCCTGCCAGAATGTAAATTCAGAAATGCAGTTAATGCAAATGAGAAAGAGTACTATTTAAGTCGTGAATTCACCGACTTCGAAAGAGAGAATCTGATTCCCTGACTAGCGCGCGTTTGCCTTTTGGCTACGTCTCTCTTAGCTATTGCTACGCTCGGCCATACCTTAGGCTCTTGCTTGGCTTCCCCGATTTAATTAATATTTAGGGCCCAACTAGTTAGATCTCTAATAGCTTCGGCTATACCTTTCAAATAGCTTAGTTAAGCTAGTTTTAGTTTAAATTATCATTATTTTAAGTTCAAGCCCGAGTGGAGGCTTTATGTAAAGTTCCAAGTAGGAACTGATTGTAAATATACTGAAACATAAAGGGTTGTAAACCCTCTTTAAGTCTTACGTGTTTTGTTCACACACTTAAGCGATTACTCGCTTGTTAGTGTTTTTGGGGTTTTAAGTTAGAACTTTATGATTAAATAAGTAAAACCCCACAACATGACTGATTTTCCATCAATTATTTTTTACCATAATTAATTTCGTGTAACATTCGCAAAATAAATATATGAGTATTCTAATCAGCAAATGAATACCATCCAAATTATCTTCACCATCAGGGTGGTTAATCTTTTTATAATTTCAGTTTCAGTACCATATTTTCTTTCTGTTTGAAGCTATAGCCTAAGGCGATACTACCGAATAGTTTTAATTTAATCATCTAGGTTTTACACATTTTATATCTACAGAATCATGCTATCAATAAATTTGAAATAAATCTGATTTGCCTCAAAACGCCTATTTATAATAAGTCTATTTACTTATTTCATTTTTCGGGGGGGGGTGAGGTTAAGTTAATTATTTTAAATACTAGGTTATAAGGTAAGGTCCTTTCGACATGAATTTGTGGTGTAATTGGAAGCATATTCTATACGTACTTGAGAGGTCCAGGGTTCGAGTTCCGGCGAGGACACTACACATTTTTCATGTCTCCTACTTCAGAAAAACTTAATAACTCTACAGTGGCACTCGAACTAAAAAGTGATGGACTCTAATTCATCACCGCCAGGATTTGGCGATTGGGTCTCATAATCTGCAGTCGCCCTTTTAAAAAGGGGGAGTATCTAAAGTACCAGAAGCGGGTGCTGCATTGTTGGTATTATTTATAAGGTTTGCTCTTTTTCAATAGTCGTATTTTCTCCTTCCTTTCCGCATGCCTTCATGGTGTAAAGCTAGCATACTCGGCGCGTATTCGATAGATACAGGTTCAAATCGCGGTGAGGGCATTGTACATTTTTCACATCTCCTGCTTCAAAAAACACTAATGACTCTACAAGGTTCATTCAAATAGTTAATGAAGTAAATCGGTTGTAGAGACATTAGGTTTTTACGAAGCAGGAGACATGAAAAATATGCAATTCCTTCGCCGGGAATCGAACCACGGACCTCTGAAATACCGGCTCAGTGTGCTGACCATTACACCACGAAGGCACGCTAAGAATGTGGGAGGTATATCTTATATACTCCCCTTTTTAAAGGGCGACTAGGGTTTTAGGGGACCTAGTCGCCAAATCCTGGGTGTGGAGAGTCATCATCCACAACCGTTTTAGTTCGGGCGCCACTGTAGAGACATTAGGTTTATTTCGAAGCAGGAGACATGAAAAATATGCAAGGCCTTCGCCGGGAATCGATACCGGCTCAGTGTGCTGACCACTACACCACGAAGGCACGCTAAGAATGTGGGAGATATACCTTATACGGTTAAAATAATAAAATTTGAAACAAAAGCAATTTAAATTGTAAGTTATTTTCTCTCTCCTTTCTGCCTCCCTTCGTGGTGTAATGGTAGCATACTCGGCTCGTATTCGAGAAGTCCATGTTCGAGTCCTGACAAGGGATTGATGATTTTTTACATCTTCTGCTTCAAAAATAATTTAATGACAACAAAATATTTCTGTATATTTTCTCATCTGGATGTGTTGTGATATAAATGATTATTATATTTTAAAGGGTAACTTAAACTGAAAAAAAAGAAAGAAACATAATTGTAGTCGGTTTAAAATTCAAAGCAATTGGAAACTAATAAAAACCATATTAATTCTTCTTTGTTATGCTAAATTTAAATGGGAAATAAATCATGCTGTATTTCTTAGATGTCAAATAAATCAATTATTAAACGCAAAAGGAATCTCAACACTATTCAAACCGAAATTAAGAAACTAAACTAGAAACTAATAAAAGCGAAATATAAAATTATACTCTGTTCTCGCATCAAAACTGTCCATGAGACATTTAAAGAAAAAGAACAAATTGAAACATAGATATCTATTCCCAAGCATTTTCAAAGGCTATGCGGTTTGTCGTCAAAATAAAACTTCAGCATATCAAATAATAAGAAAATTCTTGCAAATAGAATTCGCAGAGGGAATTTTTTCCGCGAAGGAAAAAGAAAAAAACACAGCAAAATGCATTTAAATGCGACACCCCTAGCAGCAGGTGCTGTACACTTCTAAATTTTTTATGTCTTTTGTATACACGCCAATGCCCATCACAGTTCTTAGAACCCCCTTCCATATTTTCCTCTCTTCTTTCTACTTAAAACCTATCAGAATTTGTATTTTTATTTTCGAATTTTCAAGACGCGGAGGAATTCGGTGGTAACCAACATTCCATCTTCGTCGCACATATTGATTTCTTTTCAAGGCTACCGCCCAATTGCCACCACTCCTCACTTCTGCTATTGCTGAATGCTTGAGAGAATGAAGAAAAAGAGGAAAAAATTCTAAAATGTTGCTAACTTTATTCCAGCATTCCCAGAATTCCTATCTCCCACCAGTAATAATTTACATCAGACAGATAAATAGCATTACGCTCGAGTATTTCCTGTGGCTAAAGCGAAAAAATAAAATAAATGGTGTTATTTTCCAAGCGACAGAAATAAGTATTTTGGAGAGGTATATTTAAATAACTCTATATGTCAGGAAAGGAACACTTTATTTTGATTACCAGTTTTTTATGATTATTATTTTTTCCGGTTCCTTACCTTCCATTCAAACAATCACGCTTTCTTAAAGAAATGGCAAGCATTATATAAAGTATGAATTTCAAATGTTGAAATAAACATAATCTTACATTATGTTATGAATCTTTACTGTATCGCTTAACTTTTCAAAGACTCTGTAAGAAATGTTCTCTGAGCGAATTTAAGATGAATTCAGAAAAATGAATTTCATTTAAAAATTATATTTCTATGAAATTATTTGTATTATTTGCTAATAATTTATATTTTTTCTCTTCTTCCTAATAAAATCCTTTCTTTTTGAGAACTAACATTCGAATTAAAACAATCAGTTCTTTGTCCATCCTTTCGCATCTAATCTAAATTTCTTAAAATGGTGTATAGTACAAGAGGTACTATTTATATCCGCATTTTGGTATGCAGGTAACCCAGAACAACCGTCCGCATCACATTTAGTTAACTTGCGACCTTTCAAAATTCCCGAAAGATATGCGACTCAGAGGTGTGGAAACTCTCTCAATGCGTGGTCGGAAACGCTTTCCTCGTGTGGTAGTGATGACACAAAACACAAAAAAGGAAGGACACAAACAGTGAGACAAAACATGTTTTATTATGTTTGTTACAGAAGAAACCTACAAATTAGACCAAAAGCAAACAACGATCGTCATTAAAGAAGGTGCTCGAAATTACGACCCCGGAGGGTGATGTAGGCCTCACTTCTCTGGCGCATAGAAGATCTGCATCACGAATGGAAGATCCATGACGCACAGTCCGGGACGCGCATCATGGTCCGGGTCGTAATTTCGAACACCTTCTTTGTTGATGATCGTTGTCGCTTTATGTTGTTTTTTCTTACCGCGCCAGGGAACGTTTCTGACCATGCATTGCTATGTGATTTCTCATCATCTAAGTGCACTCACAGTATCTCTCCTGAAAGTTTGTCACAGCTGTACTGATACACCCTGCATAAGGAAGTTTAGCTACATGTAAAGCCGAGCCTTTATTATGTTCTACCAAGTGTTTGTTTCAGCAGAGATAACTTTGCATAGATAACTTCAGCATAGATTTTATGAATAACCGAGTATTATGATATATAAAGAGTTTTAAAGAATTAGCATATCTAATTTTTGCATTTTGTGTTACTTATTCGTAATAGTAAGTATAAATGAAATTACATTATAGCTAAAACTATCTGGAAATAAAATATAAAATTTAATTTTTTTAATTAATGGAAATCCTGCCCAGTGGATGATGGTATGTGAAGAGGTGATCCATAAAAATCCATTCTCTAGAATGCTCACAGTCAAAACTTAAACTGAGATTAGACAAAAAGGCGTTACATTCGTTGCCTAAATTAAATAAATAAAACAAACAAAATTGTATTTAATTTAATATTTACATATAACCGAACCGTTTTTTTTAAATAGAAGCCTTAAGTAGTTATTCTTCGTTTATTTTTACAAATGAATTATAGTTAAATAAGAAATTTCCAAAAAAAAATCAAACGCCTTTTATTCCATTTTATTCTTTTAATTAATTAATATTATAATAGCCGAAATGAATATCCTTAAAAAATCTTAGGTCTTTTAATTTAAGTTTCTATATTATGCTTAATTGTTCATGAGTTTACAGAACTTTATCCCTTCAGAAGCTCAAAATGCCACAATGATACTCCTAGAAACATGTTTTAAAATAAAATAATCAATTTTCACCTTAATTTGTGCAATCAACTAATCCAATTTGCGCAATTCACCTGATATAAACTTCTAGGTACGGTTAGTCCTTAAATTAACTCAGGTACCTTTTACTTATTTAGTTGGTTAATTGAATCTTTTGAATTCTTTGCGATTTTGAGAACGTCATTAGTTGTTTGTAACTATTGCTTTTAAGGAACGGAATTTTTAAATGAATCCTTAAAAATTACAAAAATTATGTCTGTCATTTAGGATAAATTATTAGCTGCAGAATGTATTATCAATATATACATATAAGAAATCTGAAAAATAATGTTTTTTTTCTGACGAAAACTATCATTTTCAAACTGTAGTACAACAGCAAAATAGCTCTTACCTTGGTCTGGATATGGGTACGGACAATAATAAGGCATGGAAGTATCAGGGATATATGTACCATCACCATGAGAAGTTATATAGGCGGTAGTTTCAGATTTCACTTGTTCCTCCTAAAAAGAATAAAAAAAAATTCTTGAACCTAATGCTCCTTTATGATTGATTCCACGTTTTAATTATTTTCTGATTCTTAAAGGCTTACTAAAACTACAATATGGTTCCGAACATTCTATGTTTTTCTTATTGTTATTATCTACGTAGTATATTATAGTTACAAATTTAATGAATGCATCTAAATTTAATGAATGCATGCATTTGCAGTTAATAGAATTTTATGATGCGTCAGCGACCAATCTCGCAAACAGGGTCGTACATTTCTTTATATGAAACTAAGCTCGATAACGGATGAGTTAGTTAAAAGGGTCAAAGTGCAATATTTAATTTTAAAAAATGAACAGATAGCTTGTATAACCTGTTAAATAACTTTAATAATAATACAAATAATGATAATTAAAATTTAAAAATAAAAATCTGACAACTTTCAGATTTTATATTGCGCCCAAACAGACGTTTTTTTTTCATTTACACATACATACACGTTTCGAGATCATCTGATCTAAAAATATTAAAACACAGCATATAATTAGAATTTTCGATAGCCAATCCCGCGCGCTGGAGATAAAAATATTTTATTTTGTACAGTGTATTGCCATAGCTCGCTTTGAAATCGTTGAGTTTCTTAATAAAAAATTCGTTAAAGTTTAAAAAATATGAAATAGATAATAAAGCAAATTGGAAATTCAAGATTCGGTCTTCCAGACGCCCAAGTTCGTGTTCAAGGACTACGTTAATCAAAATTTGATGACTCTAGGTATCGTTGTTTTTTCACAGTGCGAGAAAAATACATAGATTTATGCAGGTTCTTCATTATTTAATTTCTTTAAATACATAACAGGGCGATATTATTTGGTGGCAACAATTTGAAAAGTGATACAGCCGTTTACCGCGATCCAATGCAAAATGCCGTTTTGAAACTAATAGCCATTCCGGGGTAAAGGAACTTTGTGCTAATAATAACAATAATAATAAGTTTTCGAAATATTCCCCTCATGAGGAAATTTATTTTATTTATCTCTAAGAAAGCATAAATTAAGTTACGCTTAGAAAATGCAGTCAACATGCTGTTGCTTGCGTATGGGTTCGTTAGCAAAAGAAACGCTTCGGAATTGTGACACTTTCCATAAAAAAAAGTCATACAACACTTAAAAGTATCACAAAGTACAATCAGTAGTTACGCTTAAACCTACAGGGAACCTTAAACACAACACAAGGCAAAACGCATCTAGCAGCGAAGCTAACCCGGAGATATCTCAGTACTCCGAACTTATGCTAAACTAACTAACAACAAATGAGAACAGATGCTGTCTTAGGTCTTACATAGTTTTCATCCGGGCTCCGAGAAATGTCTAGTACGTTCTGCTTCTCGAAATTACTGGAAGGCATATGAGAGCAGAATACACAGTTACGCATAGCATCAATTACAGTTATACAAGAATCGGACAAAAATGTCGCCAAATGCTCGCCAAGTTTGCCGACCAAATTAGTCACTAAAACCGTTGCCAGCTTGGCGATATCTCGCCAAATTAGCGAGATAGCCATTTACTCAATGTCAAATTGATTTGCTCCTGTACTCTTATTTTTCCAGCATAGCATCTTTTTTCTCTTTTCTTTCTCAGCTTTTCTTGTAACATTATATAGAAAAAAACACAACTATTTCACATAACATTTTACCAAAATACCTATCTATGTATCTATGTACAAAATTCGTAACAATACGAACACCTGCCACAAAATCTCAGTAAGAAGCAACAGATTTTTTTTCTGACATATGAACAAAAATAATAATTAATCTGTTCATATTAATTGCGACAACATTATCTAAATACTTAACCTAAATTATCTGACTCGTGATCGACACGGGATAAAGACATACAACCTCAATGTACTCTCCTAATATCCACTAGAAATCTTCATAAGGAGATGACGGGAAACACTTTAAACATTCCTTATCTTGAGGACTTAATCCACGCAATATCTAGTGAATTGGGCCTTTTATGCAGACACTAAATTAGTATATTCCGTAAATTACGCTTATGTGATTAACACAATTATATTGGGACACCTGCAAATCGCTAGTGAAACAGTTAACAAATTATCTCGGAATTTAGGGTTACCAATATGAAATGCATTGATTTATTAGTAACCCATAATATTAGTTCCTCGAATAATTCTATATTAATGCTAGATAATTAAGACAGAATATTTCCAATGATATATTCTCATATCTGTCCTTAAGTGCACATAAGCTGTTCTAAATCGACTAAAGATAGTTAGTTCACTGTAAGCTCGTTAAGACTATGAAAACTATTTTTTGGATATTTCTTGCATTAATCCCATTTGCCATTTAGCTACGAAAACTATTCCTCTGAATATCTGCCAATGCATGCTTTGTTTTTCATTGTCTAACAACGAAAAGTATTTTTCTAAGCTTTCATCCGAAGGAGTTATTTATTCTTTTGGACATATACCCTTAAAACTGCTCATTTCGCCGGCTAATAATAGTAACTATTCTTACAAATTTCTAGTTACAGAAGCTGTTCTTTTGGCCATTTGATAATGAAAGCTATTCTTTTAAATACGTGCCAAATAATGCTTTACTTTTGATCATCAGAAATATAAGCTATTCTTTCAAATTTCTAGCCATAGGAAATTTTCTTTTGGCCTTTCTACCAATAAAACATTTTCTTCTAACAACGAAAAACTATCTTACAACAAGAAACTAAACTATCTAACAAAGAAAGATAGTCTTTCAAACATTAAGATAATATTCTGGACATTTACCAATTAAAGTTATTCTTTTTGTCATATAAAATGACAATTATTATTTGAAACTTTCAGCTACGAAATCTATTCATTTGGGTATTTGTCCACGAAAGCTATTCTTTTGGTCATTTATCAACGAAAGCTATGCTTAACTTCTAACCGCAAAAGTTATTCTTCTGCATATTTAACGAAAAAAAGCTTTTTAACATCTAATCACATATGCCTATTAGCCCGAAGGACATTAGCAAAGAAGGGCTATTAAATTCGTTTTGGCATTTTGCGTTGGCTCACTATGAATGTCAGTTCACTTTTCAAATTGTTGCCACCAAATATTAGAGCCTAGTATTATATTTTAATAAATTAAATAATGAAGAATATGCATCAATGTATGTGTTTCTCGCACTGTGATGAAACGACGGTACTTAGAGGCATCAAATTTTGAATAACGTAATCCTCCACCGAATATGGACATCTGGAAGGCCTAAATTGAAATTTGGAATTTGTTTTATTACCGATTTCATATTTTGTAAAACTTAAACGAATTTTTGATTAACAAACCAGTGATTTCAAAGAGAGCAATAGCAACACTGTACGAAAAAGAGCATTTTTATCTCCAGCGCGCGAGACTGTGTATCGGCAATTCTAAAGATATGCTCATTTTAAAATTATTTTGCGATATCGTTCTTTAACTGAATTTTACGGTTTAAGTGCGAAGAACATGATATTTAATAAATATAGGTAATAGACAAAGCGTTAAAAAAACGCCCTTTTGGACGTAATGTAAAATCTGAATGTTTTCTGTATTTTTTTTTAATTTGCATTTTCTTAATCTGAGAACTTAGGAACTTAGGAACAAGAAAAAACCTAATGCCAAAATTACAAATGGAAACATTTTATTACGAAAGAAAAATATGTGGTTTATTATATGACATTTACTGCCCTTCTGACATATTTGATAGGATTCAAGATATTTTTATGTTGAGCAGAAAGCATTAGCTTAATCTGTTATTGGATTTCCAAAATAAATAATCCATAAAAAATAATTAATACAAATTCCTATTCAAGAAAGTTAACCATTAATAAATAGTACAGATATGAATATCTGCAGCTCAAATTAGAGACATAAATTTAAAAGAAACAAAAAACTTAATATCTTTATTTTCCTAATTTACATCCATATCAAAAGATAATAGCTTAATCTCCCGACTGGCAATCAATTACCACATTGCTGTAAAAAATGAAACGACAACAACAACAATAATAGCTATTATGTTTAGAAATCAGAAAATGAAAAAAATCTAAAGTGCTCCCTTTTGCCATGACGTTATTCATGGTAATTGCTCTTACTATTGAACGATATTTGCTATAAATAGTAACCACTAGCTAACAAACGCAACGTAACTATCTGCTGCCATTTTTTTTTATCAAATATCTCACAAGGATGCATATATTGTATTGTCTTGGACATAGCTCTGTGCTGAAAGGGAAAAAGAAAGACAATTATTTTTGCAAACCGATAGTTTCATGTCTAGCTCTAATCAATTCAGAAAGGGCGATTGAAGGGGTAATAAAATATAAGATATTAAACAAGTCAAACAAAAAACAGTAGCTTCTATGTACAGGAAATGATTTCCTATTCAGCGATATTTAAGTGGGAGGAAAACATTAATTATAATTAGCGATCGATTGTAATCGATAGTCATTTATTAAAAACTTTCAATGACCTTTTGTTGCAACACGGAAGGACAACGCTGAATTAATAAATTAAATGGTGTGGAGAAGGCAGCGAATTTCGGATTCTTCAGTCTAGAATGAATAAAAATTGCGTTAAAAATTTTCGAACGCATGTATTTATTAAATATATGCTTTTGTTTCATTTATGAACACAACTGTACTATTAATACGGTACATTCTACTCTATCATAATATATCACCATGATATATTTATCCAAATATGTTTTAAAATACATGCATACCTGTTTCTATGATTCAATACACAAGAAATAGATTAACTATTTATAAGTCAATGACCAAGTGCCCTTCATTCAAATTGCAAGACACAACATTAGAGTTGAGAGGGTCTTTGGGCATTTTAAAAAAGATTTCGAGGCGGTTAAAGTAATGTTTAAAATGAAAAAAAAAGTTTGATTTGATAGCCTGTTTACTGAACTATATGTCTGTATCTATGATAGAGGAATGTTTCGTAAAATTTCCAAGGACACTGATTTTCAATAATTCACTGTTTTCCAGAGTTCGGCAGTTGTGGCGGGTTTGCACTTAGAAAAGACACATATGCAATATCTGTATCAGTCTTCATTTATTTAAGGAACACAGTAGTACTTTTCGAAGTATGACTTGTTGTTTTGTGTTGTTTCACTTGTTGAAAGGCATTGGGATAAAGAATTTCTTCTGCAAATACAGGATGTAAAAGTATGTTCAGTTGATTTTAACTTTTTTTTTCGCTCTTCTTATTTTTTAATTCCCATTGTAAGAATCCTGCGATAATCGCAGAGACTTATTAGAACTTTCTTTGCATTGACCGAATCAGGTTTGCAGATTCTTTTCTCTTCGTTTCTGCTAGTAAACAGATTACTTTGTTTGCAGCTATTTAGGTAAAACCACACGTTTTACAAACTGTTCTGCGTTGAACCACATGTCTCAACAAAAGCTAGTGAACTTTATGTTTTTTGGCTTATTTACGTTAGAAATCTTGGCTTATTACTAGTTTATTTAACGCTGCTACAGTTGTATTTAAAACCTTTGCAAATGATATCTGCATCGGCAGATTTTCTCTTGTTACCAACGATTTAAGTTGAAAAACTTTAGAAAAATTACGTACCTTTTCCGGGCAGTCTGTCGGAATTTCCTTACCACATAGAAGTAATGACTGACAGTTTTTCTCTCTCCGATTAATATTTTTCGCTTAGAAATTTCAATATCATACATTTCACAAAGTTTTTGAATAATAAAATACGAAAATTTCACTTCGGAAGGCGCAAAAACATATCCTTGAATCAACATCTTGTTTACATGTAATATTTTAAAAGAAGAATACATTTAAAAGTAGCAGATGATATTATTTATTTAAAATAATAAGCTGTATCCAGAAAAATTTTCATTCCAAAAATTTGTTTTTTCTAATTCTTTATAGAAGTCGCTCTAAAAATGCCTAAACATCCTCTGCATTAACCATAAAGTAATTGCAATAAATTTCTAAAATAGGTAGTCATTACGAGAAAGACTTAAATATGACCCTAAACTACTCTTTAATAAAACACTCATATATTAGTTGAAATATTTACAATAAGATAAAATTGCATTAATATTATTAAATTAAACAGATATTTGAGAAGAGATCTGTAGCGTTATTTCGAGTTTCAATATTCCTGATTCTCAAATCTAAGTTCTTATTCAGCTTTAACTGAAAACATGTAAGAACTCGGGTTTTGCGTGGATATCCAACTATATTGTAAAGTGAAACAAAATTGGGCAAATGTCTTATAATTTTTATTACTGGCAACCATTGATAAAAAAACAGCTTCTGTAAGTCATCTTATCTTCCAATGTTATGTGCGGACAAGACTGAAATAAATCAGAGCTCAGGATCACCGAATTGCGATATTTCAAGTCTTTGATCGAAGAAGTTTTAAAAGTATTTGCATCTTTCACAATATTTATAACACATTTAAAATAATCTTTTGAAAGAAAAAGTATTATTCACTTTCCCAGAGGTAATTTCATTGGATAAGACTCTCCAGAGATACCTAATCTTGAATGCTGTCAAGTGAAATGTTCCAAAGGAAAAGAAAGTGATAATACAGAACACTCTGAATGGAATATGATGTTTAAATTATCGCTAAGTTGTTTCATAAGTACAGAAATGTTGCAACTTTCAAACTGTGAATATATAATTAAAAGTCATCTCTTCGTTTTTCCTGCTACGTTATACAATAGAATCAGACCCCAAATGTTTTGTGTATAAGGAATAGCCAATCTTCAATCAACGAGAATTTATAAAACTTGCTGTTTTTCAGAAGGAATGTGTATGTATCATATCATACACCGCAACAACAGTGTTCTTGATCTCACCGCTTTCTGATTCAAATTTTCTATTTCTGTGGCTTTTTACTAAAAACATTTTCCTTAAAATAATCTAAAACATAAATACAAATTAATCTTGTCGGATGATCCCAATCTCCAAGTCATCCTTAAAATTGTAACAGCGGTTGAAAAATTCCTCTAATGTCGAGATCGATTCTCAACATTTGTGGCGTTTACACCTGTCATTTGTTGTGAATGTAAACTGTTAATACAACATTGTTCAATGCTTCAATCTCGATGAAAATCGCTATGTAGAGTTAGCTGACATGACACACGACCAACGTAAGATCACATCGCGAATCGACACAAGTTCCAGAATTTTGTGCCAATCTTTGTCCAGTCATTTCAGATATATATCAAAAACCTTGAGTTCTAGCAGTGGATGAGTGAAAAAGACCTCTGATTATTGGTAGTTTGTTCCGCGTTTGATTACAGGTGACGATCTACAGCATAGTGTTTCATAATGGTTTTCCACATGCATCACGTAAGAAAATGTCTCCCACGAGAACTGAGAGTCACTTTCCTTTACAAAGACTTTAAAGGCATTTCTCTTTAAACAAGCAGTACTCGTATACTTTGCCAAATTCAATTAACCAATCAGCGAAATAAAGTCTTCCGTTTTATGTAACATAACATCAGCAAATTTCTTGATAAATGCACACAAAAAATTTCTCATAGAGTTTTCGTTGTTTAGCAACAGCTGCATGAGACGATAGTAAATACTGTGTATGTGATATTTACAACAATGGCTAAAACATTAAAGATATTTTAATTAAATTAATAAGCTAAATCAAGTCCATTAAAAACCAACCCCAATCTTTGTAGTAAGGTACTTTATCGAACAATATTTTTCATTAGAATAATATGTTCGGGATAGTTATTTAAATAATATTTTAATTACAAGAATGAGAACATTTTTAGGTCGGTTTATTCACTTCGAATGGTACAAATGCGGAATTAATATACATTACTTTAACAGAAGTACTTGAAAATCCACCATTTTTTTTATTTTGAAACTGAGATTATAGATGAAAACGAAAGCAAATACTACTTTTAAAAATATATCATCGAAAAATGTACTGATATTCCTGCTTTTTAAACTGAAAAGAAAAGGTAATTTTTGCAATATCAAAGTTGAATTTAAATTGAAAAATTCATATCGGCAGCTGTCATCTTCTACCATTCACAATAATTGGGATAAAAGCGAATTAAACCAGTGAATAATGAAGGCAAAGCATGTAACTTCAAGTTCTCCAAATATAAATCTTTTCACTACCACTATTTACACAGTAATGTTTTTCTTCTTTTGATGATAAAGTATACCCAAGACGTTCATGTTCCTTTTGGTCTTTGATCACGTTGCAAGAGAAGAGAAAATAATGATCGTTCCAATAGCCGGCAGCTATGGTAACATCCAGCCAACACTGCCCATTGTCTGTAAGCCTGATTTCTTCCATTCTGGGTCCAAAACTTCGCAGTAATTCAGAGCAATCCCCTGCTAAAGACAAAAAGATTAGAAGAAAGAAAGTAAACTCACCGAGTATCCCCCGGCGCTGTGTCCGTCCGAATAGTTATCACTTTTTTCCGAATTGCAACTAAGGCTCTCCCCGTTTAGACCTTCGTTATAACTACTTGGAGCGTACATCTCTATGGTTGCGGCCTTGCTGCTGGAATGATCACTTTCTGAAAAAAGAAATGAGTGATTGGTATTTTAAGAAGTAAGAGACGGGCTTGTACTAATTAGTAACAAAAATATATTGGTAATAGAAATGTTTCAACGTTAGAACACGGTTTTGAAAAGTTAGACAAATCATTCACCTTTATTTATAAATCGATAAATTTAATCTATAAATACATTATGCTATGACATACTAATAATGACTGTTAATACTAATAATCTTACTTATAACCCATTTCGCTATTATCATCATTCATGCTAGATAAAAATTTCAACACATACCCGTGTATATGTATGTGTTTGTGTGCGTGCTTACATATATATGATGATCATGATGGTAACTTTAAATTTAATGACGTAAAAGTGATGACAGAATTAGTTCATAAAGACATATTTGCAATTCATAAAAACAAACTGAGAGAGAGAACTGGGGACGTGGGCACTATCCCTTTACCAAACGGTTACTCAGTACAGCACCAAGTTCACCGCTATCTATAGCACCCCTTCAAAATACATAATGCCACCTGAAAGGTGTTCAACGTGCACGACAAAGACATACGAAATAACATGTTACAGAGTTACAGATTTTTTTTCTTATAACGTGCTCCGCCCTTAGGCACTACACGGAAAGGGAGGGATGCCCCGTGGAGGTCTTTTTAAAGGAAACTGGCTCGTATCCACGTTACACATGGGGAAAACCACGAAAACGCCCATGCAGCCAGCCCGTTCGGCGGGACTCGAACACCGGACCGAACTACCAGTGTTCAGCGGCCTTAACGGCTCGGCCGCTGGTGGGCCAGAGTTACAGATTAATACTCAAGATACATTACTGGTACATTACTGACGCAGATATGACTGATACAGAACTGATACAAGACTGATATAATACTGATACTGATATTAATACTGCTACAGTACTGATTCATTGATATAACACTGATTATAAATACTGATTCAATGCTGATTAAATAGGAATGATTTTGTACAAGTCGGTAAATAATTCCACGAAATAATACGTAACAGAGACTTAAGATATTGAGAAATAAAATGTGTGCCTGTTCTAATATAAATACATTTGTAGTTTTCACATACTTAAAATAGTATATTTGAGTTGAGAAACCAAAAAGGTGGATTACATAGTAGCAGGCTGTAGAAATTAAGGAGACTGCGTAGATTGCAATACGGATGTTACTTATGTTATAGTTCCACTTTATTTCTATTGGTAAACTAATGTCTGAAGCCACTACTGCTTGAAAATGGACGTTTGACGTTATGTACGTAAATGCATTATAAATGTTATATAATAATAACACTCTATACCAGCGTCAGCAATAGAGTGGTATTATATGCAGGGAGTCTCAAAAGGTCGTTACCAAACTTAACATGCTGGTCAGTCATACCATGACAAAGAAGATATACATAGGAACTTGAGCCCAAAAATGAGCGACCGCTAGAGGGCGATGTTTGCAAGCGCAGAGGGGAACAAAGAAAGGATGTCAAAAGAGGTGTAAATATAACTTTTATTAAAGAACATAGTTAAGTCATAGAGGATATTCAAAATTCCTTCCATTCACTACAACACATGCTTCCCGTCGTCGACACATGAATTCACGGACCCGCTCAAAATGGGCAGGCGTGTCACAGACACATACCGCCGTTTCCAAAGTCCTGGCGACGAGATCCATGTCTGATGTTACGGTCGTCTCGTACACCATGTACTTTATTTATCCTCACATGTAGAAATCCAGGTAAGTCAAGTCGGAAGATTGCGATGGCCATGCGACTGGTCCGTTTCTGCCAATCCAGCGATTAGAACATATCCTATCGAGGTATTCCCGCACAGTGCTGCTAAAATGTGCAGAAACTCCATTACGCTGAAACATCTGGCCAACCATGAGATCCGTAACATTCTTTCCACAAAATGTCACACAAAATATCCATAAAGAATTGGGTTAGTAAACCGATCCCTCTTTCTTCTGGAACGTCCTCGCCTGAAATGATAACACTCCCCCAAAAAAAACTTCCATAAGGCGAACATTTTCCTCTAGAGGTCGCCGTTCGCATTTTCGGACACAAGTTCCTATGTAAATCTTGTTTGTCATGGTATGACAGACCAGCATGTTAAGTTTGGCAACATTCTTTTGAGACACCCTATATATATAAAAGCCCATTCTCTCACTTTTTCTCTGTATATAAACATATACAATAACTCTATTTCTCTGTCTATATATATATATAAAATAACGATCGATCGCGGACCTGAGAGAAGAGGAAATAGAAGAAAAAAGAGAAGCCGACAGGAAAGGATGCTCCATTTCTAAATACTACTGTAAAATAAATTCTACTTATATGAATCCTTATATGATGTCCGTATAAAAAAAAACTAAGAATTTGATCATTTATTTAAATTACGTAATAAATCAAGTCATGACGTTTTGAACACATGACTTCCCTTTACGTGTTCACAAACATCAATTAACGATGTTCATTTACAATATTCTCCACTGCATCACCAATAACTATCATTTAACGAAAAAAAAACTTGTTTACTTTTTAAATGATCTTATTTTTGAAAATTATTAGATTTATCATACCACTTTGATCTTTATTATTTCTACGTATATAATTCTTACATGAAATCGGTCTTAAATTTCAGTTGCAGCGAAAACGTTTACGCTATGAAATCAAAGATAATGATATACTTTCCTACATTTCATATGAAGACAATGCTTTGAAATTGACAACCTAATAAAATGTTTACCGTATAGTTAATATCAAATAATTCTTTAAAATCGACAACCTAATGAAAGTTTCAGCAGAAAACACAATTTAAGGCTTTACAACGAAAACAAATCGAAGACCAATTTTCGGGAAAAGTTTTGTTCCAAGCAAGTCTAGGAAGTTGCTACCCTCACGCCTTGTTGGAGAACATCCATCAAAAACGACTTTTTTTAGTGCACCAAATACTTTTTCAACTTTATTTTTCTTCTTCGAGTACCTTTTTCTGATCGCGAATAAGTCACTTTAACCTTTGATAAATTAGGTATCGTAAACCGATACGAAACCGATAGGACTACCATTGAAATAGTCCAATAGCTTGAGCATAAAAAATATAATTGATAAGTGAAGAACATTAGGGTTAAGGAATTCCGGATCGACAGCTTTGTTTGAGAGAATAACAAGGTCAGCCATTAATTAATCTCTTCCTCTTGATAATCAAGCTTCCCGTTTCCCGTCACACTTCGTATAGACAAATTACAACGCATTTTTCATCTTTTTGGAGAATAATTTTTCTTTCTGATCCTTCCCTGCATTGTGCGTGGAATAGTTCGGCGAAACTAAAGCGGTTGGTTGAAAAGTTTGTCATATCCACGGTGGCATCCCTCGTGAGACCAAACGAGAAAGAATAAATGCTTTTGAAGTCATTTATTAGGTTCCTTAAAGAATTGAATGGATTTAGTAAAATATTAACGTCTTCGCAACGATGGCCATATCTTCCAGCAGCAATTAATTTCAAAGTCTTTTATAACTTTATAATGGGGGCTCTAATCAGCATCTACGCATGTGTAAGACATGTATTACTTATTTTTTGTATATAATATACAGTAGTGCGTCTCGTAAGGAACAGCTGACACAATGAACGCCAGATATTATTGGACGAAAAATGTCATGTAAAAAGGACTCAATCCTGCATTATGAGTAGCATGTAGATATCTTCACACATTATTAACATGTTAAAGTCTGCAATAAATTTCTTTTACTTTCTGTTTAAGAGCGCGGTACGCGCATGTGTAAAAAAATTGAATAAATAAATAAATATGAAAGTTAAGGTTTTAGCGGTATCCTAAAAAGGTTTGTTAATGTTGCTCACGCTCTCGCTGAGCTCGCAGTTTACCAGTCTGCTGTTGCATTCACTTTCGCTAGCCCCTCTTTTTCTTTATTTTTTTGTCTTTTTAGCTTTATTATTTAGAGTAATTTTCTTCGCAATTACTCCATATACAATTCAACAGCAAAATGACAAAAATTTGAAAAACAGCATGGCAACATACTGATCAACAACAGATCTGAATATTTTAGCCGGGATCGGGAATGAATACAAATTATTCACATAGTAACGCACAGAAAACAATGTCCCGATTCGTGCAACGAATGCCCTTTCGAGGCGAAATGAGAGATAATACTCTATTTTATATTTTCCTTTTTGTTTTATCTTTTATCCTACAAAATTTGTGAATTTCTGAAATACAGAAGGACACTTCTTTGAACTAACCATTAAATACAAATCTACATATTTCTCTTCCTTTATTCTGTATAAAGGAATGATTAGTTTTTACTGAGGGATTTACTTTGAATGTAACAGGTTTAATTCCGTTCTGCCTTCTAGTGCAGTAATACGGGGAAAGTATTTACAGACTGATTGATACCTCGTTTAAATTAATTAAAATTGTATTTATTAAGAAACAGATTACCATTATGATTTTATTAATAAAATCCCAGGATGGTATCGATAAATCGATATTTTAAGTTCCATTTAAAATTAAATGCTATTAGTTTATCATAAGCGACATACATTGAGCAAAAAAAAAGAGCTTCAAAAAGAGCTACAAGTATCTTCCGCTCTATTGCCGATTGACGAAATTCAACTTGCGTTTATCATGTCTCGAAAGCGCAACTTAGGATGTGCATTAGATTTATATACACTGGTGTGCAAAAATTAAGAACGAAGTCGAAAAATTAGCATATCAGCTGAACGAAGGGGCAGAGCGGACAGAAAGACCAATCAGGAGATTAAGTAAGGTGATGTACGGTAGCACATGCGCAGATATGCAGGTAGACGTAATGGGGGAGTGTCTGAGTAGTATAAAGTATGTTGTCGGTGTAAGATCAGTATTTCTGGCAAAGAGATTGCACGCCGTATAGCAGTTAAAATCCCACTGAGTTGCTGCCTCAGCGAGAAATGGCGAATAATCAATCTGTTAGACGACATCCGGATGCTTTTACCCGAGGTCGAATCATTGGGAAGTTCGAGGAAGGCCGCAGTGTGAAAAGTGTGGCTGCAGAGTTCGGAATTGCTCACAGCATCGTTTCACGACTTTGGAGACAATTTCAAACTACAGGAACAGCTATCCGGGGGTTTAGTAGTGGTCGTCCACGAGGAACCACACCCGCAGATGACCGGTATATTGCCTTACAGGCCAGAAGAAACAGGCGGCAGACAGCGGGAGAAATCGCTAGACACACGACACAGGCGACTGGACGACCGATATCGCGTTTTACCGTGGCCAGAAGACTGCACGGTGGTGGTCTGTTTGCACGACGCCCTGTACGGTGTGTACCTCTAACGCCTGCCCATCGGAGAAGGCGTTCTCTGTGGTGCCGGGAACACCGGAATTGGAGAGACAATGAATGGGGACCAGTACTCTTTACAGATGAGAGCAGATTTAGTCTGAGTTGCGATTCTAGACACATACACATCTGGACAGAGCGGGGAACACGCAATAACCCCTTCGACATCATCAAAAGGGACTGTTTTGGAGGTCGCGGAGTTCTCGTTCGAGCAGATATAATGCTTGGTAGCCGGACCGACCTTCATATCTCCCAAGGAGGTTCGTCACCTGGGACTGCTATTATAAGAAGGTTCTCCTTCCTTACATGCGTCTTTTCACAAGGGGGTCCTCAGTTCCTCTTCATGGACGACAACGCTCCACCTCATCGCACAGTTACTGTCGAAGAGCTGTTGGAGAGTGAAGATATTGAACACATGGATTGGTCGGCAAGGTCTCTGGATCTAAATCCCGTCAAGCATGTACGGAACTTACTAGGGAGACCCGTGGCAGCACGTAACTTATCGCCAGTAACGATTCCGAAACTGCGATTGGTGCTACAAGAGGAGAGGGCAGCAGTGTCTCAACAGCTCATTAACAACCACATATCCAGCATGCACAAATGATGTGAAACCTGCCTAGCAGTCAGGGGAGATCATATCCCCTATTAAAGACCGGATGTTTCTTGCTGGACACCCATCACAGGGATATTTCGGCCTTCAGTCGCATTGCGCTCCATGCTACGTTTTCAATAAAGCTTCTTTTTGTCCCTCTGATTTCTCTTTTAGTAAGTGTTGCTTACATTACTCATGTCCTTACGTATTGGGGATCTTACGGTATTAAATGTGTTGATTTGGAAAGCTTTTGTACAAAGTTATATTGAAAAAACCGTCTCGTCCTTAATTTTTGCACACCAGTGTATACCATTGTTCTAATATAGGTATTTTGACACAAAATGGGACTTTTTCTGAAATAACATGCCAATATTTTTCCATATTTCGATTCTACCACTCAAATTATGCCAAACTGTCAAGTTTTGCCCAAATCTCACGAGTAGTTTTTAAAACATTAGCTCGCAAAATTGTAGCTCCTCAATGTTAATTGAATTTAGCATGTATTTATTAATATCTCTTTTTTTATTAAACTTATTTGATTCTTCCCTTCATATTTAGAAATTTAGGTTCATTCCAAATAAAATTCGCCCATTTTTTAATTTTTTTCTCAACTTTGTATTTTTACATCATTTTTATAAATGTTTCGAACAAAATCTTGAATTATAACCTGTAAACGTTTTGCAACCACTTTAAAATAAATGTATTTCTAAGCACACCTGCAAAAAATTAGAGTTTTTTATGAAAAATTTCCTAAGATATACGTGAATTTACATTTTGGCACGTTCTGAAATTTGGCGTATTTATTATAAGCGATAATAACGAAAATGTGGTTTACGCACTCTGTTAAAATCATTTGAAAGTATGAATGATGACTTTTTTCCGTTCGTGGACAATGAAAAAAAGGAAAGAAAAATAGATTGCTACAAATTAAAAACTTCGCCAAGTGAATTATTGTTGGCGTAAACTGAAAGGTACATTTTTAAATTTCTGCATAAATTCCTCACCAAAAATTACAAAATTTAATATCTAGGCATAATTTGAGTCGTAGAAACGAAATATGGAAAACAATTGGTATGTTATTTCAGAAAAAGTCTTATTTTATATCAAAATACCTATGTTAGGACAACGCTATATATAAATCTAATATATATCCTAAGTCGCGCTTTCGAGACAAGAAAAACGCAATTTGAATTTCGTCAATCGTCGCAGTAGAACGGGAGATATAGAAATGTCCCTCCCTCTTTTTTTGCGCAGTGTACTTACTGACAGCTGTGACAAGACTGAAAAAGAGCCAGACTCAAAAGAAAAAATTATAACGATACGAATGAATAAATGCTTAAACAAATTGAAAGGCTAAGATCAGATCAACGATAAATGCATTGATAAATGAGGAAGCTACTGGTTCTAGCTCCTTTCAAAGTAACTGCGTAACAAGTTTACACAGGGTTAACAATAGTTATCACTTTCAAAACCGAAAATTTAGTTAAAAAGACTGGGGCAGAAAAATACTTACTCTGACAAATCTTTGTGAACCTCTGCAGCACTTACCAATGCAGCATACAGAAAGAAAAGATAACAAAGATAATACAATTCTAGAAATTCCTGTGCAATGTATTATAAATACATACGTATAACTAATTAATCAAGCTATACAACGAACATGCGCTTCAATTTAAAAGGCAAAAAGCGTAAAAAATACCATGCTGCATTATTTTTGTTATATATCAAATATTCCATCCTGAATGTAAGAACTGCAACGTAAGATTACATCTCATGCGTTTCAAAAGGGAAATATTAATCACATTATTGGTTTAATTTATTTCCAATACCCATTTTCTCATATAATGACTTGATAAATAATTCTATTTAAATTACACCATCCTAGTTTGGGGTTAGTAAAAATTAATGACTTACGGCATTTTGCATTAAAACTGACAAATTTTCATTATAACTAGATCCCTAGAGAATAAAAATTAACAGCTTTTTTCTAATTTTATTTTATTCACGGTCTAATTATTTTTTAATAAAGCACACATACATACTTTACCTATGCGATCACTAATATAGAGATAATTAAAACTTAAAAAAAAAAAAAAAAAAAAAAAAAAAAAAAAACACTACACAGTAAACCGTAAGCAAATGAAATTTAGAACTGCGGACAGTAAGTTACGAATTCGTACCATACATTTACTTAGTTTATGAAATTATATTCCGATTCATAACTACTTTATTTATCTATGAATAATGAAACCAGTTTAGTATATTTTAGCTGCATTTTTGCTAATGTCATAACTCTCAAATTATATATTAAAAATTTATAAATTTAGACTAAATTCAGTTTCAACTAAGAGAATTAAAAAATGTATGAAAAATATTACCTACTGTCACCTCAAAGGAACTAAGCATCAGAATATTCAAAGAATTTTATAAAATTTTAATAATGATATTAAATAATGTTTTGAGCTAAACACACTTTATGTTAGAATTTATTTTATATATTTATTTTTGAGTAATGAATTTTGCATAATGTAATGTTTTATTCATTTTCCTCTCTTTTTTC